>JANUSC010000162.1:0-511024 GCA_025200525.1 Camellia lanceoleosa | reverse complement strand
CTTCCCAATTTCCTTTGGAAATTAAGAAACGATTACTACGCCAAGAAGTAGTAAGCCTTCCAAAGTCTCGATGGTTCTTTTTCGATAGCCATCTCTGCTTGGAGGGGATGGTATATGCTTACTCAACCTCAATTGGCATCTAATGCCGCTATACTTTTGCTAAAATCTCGATAAACTTCAAGTCCCTATCGAAACACACAGAGACATGTGCACTCCATGCAATCTAACACCTCATCAATATATATTGTAGCCAATTTGTCCAAGATATAAATTATTTTGACAGTAAGAGAAAGGATGAATAATCGACATCAACACAACTCCAAATTGAATCCATATTCTCATCGGGATGAGGCAATCCAACAATGAAATCCATAGTGATATGTCTCATTTCTACTCCCAGATGGGTAAGAGTCAAGTAAACCCAAGCAGTCGCTGATAAGTTCGCCTTTTGACTTGTTGGCAATGTAGGCATTTTCTTAATAATAAACCGATAATTTCTTTCTTCATTCCTGCCACTAAATTAAGTTTCAAGTCTTATACATTTTGTATTTCCCTGATGGATGGAAAGTTTTAATCAGGCTCTCCTAAGAAGACCGCCTTTCAGTTCTAATCATTTGGTACACACAAATCTTCCCCGAATTTCAATACATTGTTTTCAAATTAAAGTCCCATTTTGGCTTGATTCCCATTCATCAATGACCTTCTTCAAAAAGTCATATAGTGTTGTTTCTCTTTAATCTCCTTCAATAAGTGCCTGGGCAGAGAAATAGCAGCCAATGTCCCACCTTGTTCTCGTAGAAACAATCTTCAACTTCAAATTTCTTAAGATCATAGCGCTTTTTTGTCCGATGAGTAAATGTTAAATTCCCCAATTGATTTCGACTATGCATCGAACGTGTTATTTTCCTGATGGTACAAAAAATTTGTAAATATAGTCTTTATCGCTCTAACCATCTCCTCATGTCTCATGTTCAACTCTTCGCTCGTAAAGAAATATGCTTCAAACTTCGATCTTGTGATTCAGGTACACCTCACATGTTGCCCCATATAAGTAGTGTACCAAATTTTTCGTCATGCAAATACTAATCACCGCAAGAAGTTCCTAAGTCATGAGTTGGGTGTTCTTTTCAAGCAGGCCTCGGGCTTGTCGTGAAGCATACGCTATACCTTTACCATTCTCGCAGATTAACACACATCCCAAACCCCTTATAAGAAAGATCACTAAAAAATAAGTAAATCCATCCGCATTCCTGAAAGGTAGGGTGAGAATTGGTGCAGCCACAAAAGCTCGAGCTCTTTAATTTGAAAGTTTGGCCTTCCTCCGATTAGTCCACCAAATGATATCCCCTTTTGAGTCAATTGAGCTCAAGAGGTGCCACTCGAAAAATCTTTCACAAAATTCCTCCTCAGAGTACCCAAATTTACTAAACCCAAGAAACTCCGGTAACTTCAATAACGTTAGTCTGGCCGAGGCCAATTCACCATTATTTCAATCTTTTGTGGGTCAACTTCGAAAACGCCATCCTTACTAATCACATGCCCCAAAAACATAACATTATCAAGCCAAAAATTCACACTTTGTTAGTTTTGCATATTAGCCAGTTTCTTAAGGTCTGAAAGCAATACTCTCAAATGAAGTTCATATGTTCTTCTCTACTTTGGAATAAATCAAAATGTCAGCCTACCCAAAACAACCACAAATTAATCAAGAAAATGGTTTGAAAATTCTATTCCTAAGATCCATAAAATGTTGAAGTTTATTAGTAACTCCCAAAGGCATAACAAGAAATTCCATAATGTCCGCACTTCGCCTCGTAAGTGCGCCTTTTCAATGTCCTCTGCATTTACTTAACCGCAGTGATATTCCGTATCTAAGGTCAATTTTGGAGAAAAACTTGAGCATCCTTGCAATTGCTCAAATAAATCATCAATGACGAGGCAATGGCCGGTACTTTGTTTTTCATCGCCACACCTTTTGTTTAATCTCTGCCAGTAGTCAATGCAAAGCCTTGGAATGAAAGCCATCCTTCTTTTTCACAAATAAACCGTGCACCTACCACTTAATGGAAGTGTATCGAGTCCGAGAAACTTCTTATCCTACGCTTGCACTGAATTTTCAATTCTTTTAATTCAAGAGGGTGTCATCCTCAGACATGCAGAGTTTGGGAAATTGGCCGCGGTACCCGCAAGAACATCTCAATGGTGAACTCAATCTCCCTATCAATCAAATCCCCCGCAAGTCATCCTCGAAAACATCTCGAATTCTCGACTATAGGAATACCGGCCCACAATAGCTTTAGTGTCAGAGAGGTACAACAATATGCAACATAAATACCCTTTGCACCTCTTTAATTAATTTGAATGCTTTTCATGGACGGATCTTAATCAAATATGGGGTTGGTACTACACCAACTCAAGTAAATACAAAATCTTCAGTAATCCGTGGATTAAAAACAACTTGTTTCGCTATTAATAATCTATAGAAGCATGATATTTTGTTAACTAGTCCATTCCCAAAATTACACTCTAAAATGATCAATATTCAAAGGCAAGAAATCAACATAAGTACATCCCTCAATAACAATCTCACATGTGATACATAAGTACAAGTCATGGATCCCCCAAGAGGGTGAAGATATAGCTAATGGGGCAAATAACTGTGGTTCTGTGGGTCTATTTAATTTCGTGAAAAAGCATGCGAGACAAACTAATGTGTAGACCCCCAATCAATCGTAATATAGGCATTTTGAGCACAAATTGAGAGTATACCGATACAACTATCTCTGTTTTGCATTATCTCCAAGAGATGAGGTGCAAACACTCCTGCTTCTGCGCTTTTAAAGGCTCATTTCCAAGAGCTTGGGATTGGGTTTTGGTGTATCAATGATTGATGCCACCAAGACTAGCCACAATTTTACTATTGCCACAGACGGAAGGAAGCACCTTTTTGACCATGACCCACCTTGCCACACCTCGTAACATGCCCTGTAAATTTTGTAGCAAACCCCCCTTATGTCTTTTGCCACATCTCTTGGAGTAGGTGGTGGTATGGAATTGTTTCCGACTAGAGCTACTTTATTGACCCCTGTGGTTTTGCTTCTTCTTTTATTCAATGAGTTATTTTCGCCCTTTTGAAATTTCGGAAGCCTTGCCTCTACTCCCTCCAGAGTATTCTGCCACACCAAGCAGTCTTAGTCTGCTGCAGTAATGCAACAACATTTGCCTCAAATTTATAATTTGCTTGGTCAAGGAATATCCACATTATTTGAGTAGTTTCAAACATTGATTCAATCAAGTATCTCTAGCATTGCAGCCCTCCTTCAAACTTTCGCCTTTTATAATCAAGATCAACCATGTGTGTGGGTGCATATCGCAAGTAGTTCAATGAACTTAGATCTCATATTCTCAAGCTAACGACATGGTACCTTGTTTCAACTATTCAAATTCTGCCATCTCATGCGGTCTCAACACATTAAGTGAAAGTATTTCATAAAAGGCTTTTTTAAACTTGAGCCCTTCAAGTCATAGCATTGTTTGTATCACTTAATGAAAGCTATTTCACCGCTTCAGCCTCTTTCTTGTAAGGTAAAGGTAGCCAAGAATACTTTGTGTGCCCTCCTGTAATACTGGAAACACTTCAAACAACTTTTCACTTTAAAACCCATGTTTGCCTTTAGTGGCTCAAGACCCGGCCTTTGAATGTTGGTGGCTTCATTTTGTTGAACTTCGTGTCAAAGCAATTACATCATCAAGAACATTAGGTTCTCATTGTACCTGGAGGAGGTGGGGTCTGTTGGTTCTATTGTTGCCTTAGGTCTTGGCCACGGCAATACCAACCATTGTTTCCAACCTTGCTATTCTTACTGTTTATGATTCAGATTCACTCAAAAGCATTTCTTGCATTCTCCATTTCATTATATGCAAATACGTAATAATAAATATAGGGAAATTATTTTCGTCACTGACCCAAAAACCCGCTTCAAAAGTAATTTGTGATTACCAAAGGCCTCGCTAATAAGACATAACAATAGTATGATAGGTCGCGTAAGCCAAACCGTGAAATAAAAGATGTCCAATGAGCTGCGGAAATTTGGATATTTTGGAAAAGACCTTTACGGACTAGTCCACATTCATAACCATGAACATATATACATATTGGATACATCGAATAACATACCTAAGTAGGGATCGTAATCCCTTTACCATAACTAAGTATAGTCAAAAGCTCTTTAACATTCATTACATAACAGTAGACAAAAGGTAGGATCTCGAACACCCCAAAATGCAAAATTTTTTGGCTCGAGATAGGACTTCCTAACCTTGAAGTGAGGCACAACGTTATCGGACAAAACATGTTTAACTTGACTGATGCTTTAGTTCATTCCTAAGGCCCCGTTCGCCACCTTACATACATATATATATAACAAGGAGCTAAAGCCCGCTGAATAACAACTGTAAAGGGTTAAGAATGAATGTCCTTTCGCATCAGTAAAACGCTACTATTTGCATCGCAAGTGATCGCTTATTCAATCAAGGGCTCATATTTCATGCCATATTTTTCTTATTCGTAAATCATAGCTATCATAATGCGGGTACATCCAATAGTAGAACAAGATAAGAGGTCTTAATAGACCGTAACAATCGCTTGATGGCCATTATACATTACATGTTAGAAATAAAGAGGTAGTTCCAAACATTGAACCGACAGAGATCTTCGTGAATCAGTAGCAAAGAATAAAGAATAAAGAATAAAGAATGAAGTTAGCCAAGCGTGGATGCCACTTTAGAAGCACAGCTCATAAAATAAAGATAACATTCATTCTAGAAATAGTGTCACTTCAGAAAGCAAGAGATAAAATACATCACTCTAAAATAATTATAATTGAACATATCTTTACAACATTGTTACTCACAAGAGTACTGGCTATAGGCGAGTTAATCAGCCCCTGATGCCAACCCTATATACATGTAATCTAACACACACTGTTACACACTGGGACTAATAACCCAGCCCCTTAACCTGACTTGGTGTGGTTCTATAACATTATCCTCATTAAGATATTTTAAACATGGCCTAGGAATGCAGCTAGGATGGAATGAGGATGAAAAATGTAATTTCCTTTAAAAACACTTTTGAAAATTTATCAAAAACAGGGGTCTCGGCCGAGCGTGGTTGTCTCGCCGAGCGAAGCTACTAAAACAGAGGTCGCTTGAGCACAAACTCGCTCACTCAAGCAGTCTGTAAAAGTGCAAAGAGTACTGGTTGTTAAAATTTTTCGATGCTCGCCGAAGTGAGACACGCCTCGCCGAGCAGAGGTCTTTGTTCATTCGAGCGTCTAGACACGAAAACTCGAGAGCTTGTAATCTACACTCGCGAGCCAAGATTCTGGTCCGCCGAGCGAGAGTCCGAGAACAAAGGTGGTCGCCGAGTCTGTGAATTGCAAGGAAGCCAAAATTGCTTTTCCAGATGGTTCCCAAAGCTCAAACCAAGAATCAAACATACCAAAAATCATCCTTGGGCCAATTTTCTCGAAAACACTTAGAAACTCATAATACAACATGTTTCGAAGATCATTTTATAAAATCAAAAGCCCAAAGGTATGTCAATTGAACACAAATTCAATGCAAAACTCAAGAACATGATGTAAATATGCCATGCATGTGTTTATTTGAATTCAAAGCTTCTAACACATGATCAAATCCAGCCATTCCTTCCAAAAATATGATGAATTCTTAGATTACAACTATGATCTAGACATGCATGGAAGAATTTCATGCAAAAACAACTTCAAAACTCTATAATATGGACATGCATGTATGAATAGACCCTCAAATTAACAATTTAAGCTAATTCTTGACTCTAATCACCAATTTTTCCATGAACCAAGCAAGAAACAACTTTAATTCATAATTAAGGGAGTGAACTTCCTACCTTAAGTCTTGAATTCCAAATATGGTAGCTCAATTATGCTATTCTCTTTCAATTCCTCTAATTTTTTCAAGCCAATCTCTAGATGAATTCAATCTCTTCCAATTCTCTCTGTCTCACACTTTTTATCAAGAAAGTGAAGTGAAGAAGAATGGTGTGTCAACAATTGTATAAATCCACTCAATGGCACACTTGTAAATGACTAGGCTCAATTAATTTAACATTGTTTATTCTAATTTAATCATTCCAAATCAAATTTTAATTAAACCTATCATAAAATTCTATAAATCCTAATTAGCATATAACACTAATCAATTTATGAATCGGTCGCCGATAAGGCTTTCAATTCACAGTTCGAAATTAAAACATGAACAGATCATTCAGTAACAAATAGATAAAAATGCATTCTAAACATCACACTCACACACAATAATTTAGGATTTCATCTTAATCAATTACTTATCATGCTTAATCACAATTTAACACTAATTAGAAGTGAGGGTTGTCACATAGTGACGGGTCCATTGTGACAACCCATCAAAGCGCCAATTACTAATCGCCACAACCAAAGTCTTCCAACTTTGCAAAGAACTAAGTAGCATCAAAGTCTGCAACTCATCATCAAAAACAATTTTCATAGAAGCAAGTTGGTTAACAATACTCTTATTTCATTCAGATGTTCCTAATAGGTCGCCTCTTTTATATTTTAAATTAACCAACTTACTTAAAATGTAAAATGCTTTATTTGTGGCTGGTTTCCTATCATAAAAGCCTTCTAATTTTTTTCCATAAATCATGTGGTCAAGTTTCAAAGAATAACATGATAAAACACAATCCGCCATCAATCCATTGACAGATAACACCAATGGCTATTCGATTAAGCCTCTTCCACTCATCATATTTATATCATCGTTTCATACTTATCACCCTCAATAGGCCCATATATATCTTTACAAAATAATAGGTCCTCTATTTTAGTTTTCCGTTACCCAATTGCTTCCATTGAAGCTAAACATACGACCCATTATTCCCCTTCATTGATTTACACAAATAAATAAACCCAAATAAACCGAAGCTCTAATACTAGTTGTTAAGAAAAATATGATTTTCCACAAGTAAATCAATCAATGGGAATAAAAACTAATGCGAAAAATTAAGTCAAAAGCAACACAAGAATTTTACGTGGTTCCTCAATGTGAGGTACATCCACAGATCGAACCGATTCTACTATCAACCAAATAAGTTTCCAAATGATTACAACGAGACACCTGATGGTCTCACAAAACCACCCTTAGGTGAATTTCAAATAATCACAAATAAACAAGAGAGGAAAAGACCTCACCAACAGATTAATAAAAATCTTCCAAACAAATTTGTAGAAGATCCAAAATAATATAAATAAACCACCTTTTAAATCAAATCACGAAGATACACAAAAAATAATGTCCAAAGTAAACCTAAATCTTGAAACCAATGAATTCTTCCAACACACTCACATAATTGAATTTATATGATGACAAACCGCTACCCTCGCTGGAAGAAACAATATTAATATCAATATATAAATATATATATGTGAATCTAGGATTTTTATCAAAATCCTAGTTGTTACCAAACCGAATTAGGTTTCCACAAATTAGATATTGTTGGCTTTTTGGCTTTCAAGGTTATTTTTGTAATTGGAGCATGTCGAAGGATCAATCCCCATGTAAATTTAATTGCCAACCAATTATCAAGCTTATTGTGTTTTAGTTCTTTCACCAATGAAGAGGACTTTCGGTGGCTTTGCTTAGAGGAATAAATCGACAATGATTAATTGAAGAACACCGGCAAAGATTTCATTAAGTAAAAAGAAAGACTTACAATGATCCAATTCATGAGAGGTTTACAAAGAACAATCTACTTGAAATTACTCCTATGAACGACATGCAGTGCAGGAATTTAAAGTACAGAAATGTAAAGAATAAGAAATGTAAAAACTGGAAAAGAAATAAAGTAGAATAAAACTAGTTTTCTAGATCTGAGTCTGGGGCTTTCACTGCTATTCATACTTCTCAAGGATGACCATCGAACTGCACTTCTAACCGTCGCATCGCTCCTCCATGATTGCTGATCATGTTGCCTTATAGTTTGCTCCACTATGCCATTACCTGTAGTTAGGCTTCCTCATGATTTTGAATTTGAATTTGAATTTGAGTAAATCAAGTGAAGCCATATCACTTTGCATCTCTTTGTTGATCCAAGATTCACGATATCTTGTAAGAAACAATACTAATCGCCACATGTATACGATCAATGCATCGAACACTTGAATAGTCTTCCCATATTACCCTTATTCTGCCACGCGTTGAATTGTAATTGGCTTATACAAAATATGTAGCCAACATTACCCCCCGTACTAATATATCCAATACTTGGTGATATTAGTGGATCAAGGTCTTTTATCCACGTCTTAGAACGTGCATGGGCTTTGCATTCTTCTAGAAATGCAACCGTCATTCATCATTTGCATTAAATTCTCTTTTAATCTTTTGAACATCCCCACCACCTTAGTATTCGAATAGACTGATACATCTTTTATGGCTAAACCAATTCTCTCTTCTATTGATCGAGTCTACGAAAAGTCATCTGATAATGTTGTTCTTCCTTGAAAGAACCTTCATGCATTGATTAGCTACCATTACCCACCTTTTTATATTCAAGTTAGGGAAGTTTTTGCAAATTATCAACCTTTGGACTATGAACACACTCCCATAACTTTGATTCAGAAGTTTGCAAATTTGGACAGGGGAAGTTCTTTTTCTAATCCACAATCTTTTGCATGGGATGAGGCTGTGGCTTCTTCTTCCTCTCGCTTTTCGGCCGGAGAAGTTCGGGTTCAACTCCGAGGCATGTGAGTTAAGGGAGCGAGTTAATCACCACTTTGTTGAGTTCATCGATCCTCTAGAATTCCCTTCTAATGCTCAAAGTTCTGGTTTATCCTTACGTGTCCATCGACCGGCCGATGTAGTTTAGAGGACAATCGCTTGTAGTATGGTACACATCCCCATGCCTACAAAGATAGTACAAGCTACCCGATGCCCGTGAAGAGGCATAAGGGTATAACCCATCGCTTTTAGGCAGTAAGGTGAGGCTTTTACTCTTCCGACTAGCTTGATTGTGTTAATGCCCTTCTTCCTCCTTCTTTCAAAATGGAAGCCTGCATCTCATCCTTCACAAAATCCCTTGGGCTGACGAGAGATCGAGGCTTACCCTCTCATGGACAAGGTTTTTCCTCCTTATAAGCCTCCACTTTCCCTACTGATTCGGTGAAAAGCAAGCCCAACTTCGCTTATGCCTTTTTTCACTTGCCTTTCAATGTTCTGAAGACGATGTTCCTCTCAAGAACCTTCGATGGGCTTGTGATATTATGACTGGGTCACGCCCTCAACCCCATCGCCCAAGCGTAACTCCAAATGTTTTTGGACCACTTCGTTTCTTTATTGGCACCGAACTTCGCGGCCACCACCCAATCTTTTGAACCAACTTTTATCCCTTCAAGTTCATACCCAAGACGGCAGAGAACCTCATCGAAGAATATGAGAACTTCAAGAATAAAGACTCGCATCACGATGACTTGGATATGGACGAGTTGGAACAAGGGTTAAAAGAAACCGCGTTCGAACAAAAGGCTGAAGAACTCTTTTATCAAATAAGAGCACATCAACTTCAAAAGCCAAGCCTGGAGAAAATAGAGGATAAAATAAAAAAAGAATAGAAATTTATTGACCATAGCTGGACTAAATTCTACGATCTTGTTATTTATTCTATTCCTTACTTTTATGAACTCGAATTTGTACCCAAAGAGGGCCCTTCGATTTAATTGCTTTTGTTTCAATACAATTAAGACTTTTCTCTTTGTTTGGCATGGTTTGACTTTATCTCCGTTTGTGTTTACAAGCAAATTTAGGGCTTCGAACTCAACAATCTCATCCTTCGAATCTAGATTCAATCATTTCAAATGAAACACTGAAAAACCAACAAGAACTTTTCCAATTCATGGAATACAGTTGACAACTTTTGCTGGTTTTCATTTAGAGTCAGTGCTTCGAATTTAACAATCTTACCCCTTAAAGCTTGTTTTAATCATATCCAACACATGGTCATATTATTAGTATGATCAATCAGTTTTAAATTGAACATTTTTGCTTCAAACAACAAATTCATACTTTTCAAAAATATGGAAGCCCCTCTCAAGGGCTGCATTGTTTTAATCCGAAAAACAATCTCTTTTTATCAAACCAACTATTGGTTTTGACACTTCGAATAACAATTTCCTTCCTTAAGGGATCTCAAGTTTTTCTTCGAAAGATTTATTTTCACTAAAAAACCCTAAAATAGGCTTTCAATCTTGTTGAGGTACACAAATACTTGAGCTTTCTTGCATCCTTAGGTGTGGATGTGCAAGTTGGCTCCTTGCCTTGAAGCTATTTGTTATCTGATCTTGGCACCAAAATTTGGCTTCAAGCCAAATGTCAGATTTCAAGTCGATATCCCAAGATTTGAGATATGTTTCTAAAACTATCAACATTGAGGAAACCTTTCATATCCGTATTTTAGTACTTTTTAGAATTCATCCGTCACACTCGGTATATTTTCAGACACAAAAGTTTTAAAACCCTTTTATTTCGTGCTCAGAATTCACCTATTTGTCTATCGCACAAACCCTTTATCTCTACCGACCTTCCACTTCTCTCTACTCTCTTTCTCAACTTCGTCGTCTGAAAAAGCTTTCTATCAATGGCTTCTTCTTCATTGAAAATATCAGTCGTAGAGCGTGCGAGCCCATCTATAACCCTAAAAAGGATCATTGATGCGGAATGTGAGAAGTACAAGTCTGGTGAGAAAAACACCATTGACGGACGCATCTTCATTCCTCATCGTCATGAGTAGCAAGACTATGTGCTTGGGCCCATCTTCAAGGAGATTCTTACTAAGCTTCCAGCTTTATATCCACGTCTAGAAGACTATTGTCTTCTTTACAAAAGTGGTCTTGACTGGGGAAACTGGAGGATGAACCGCTCCCATCGCTGCTGGCCCACGGTGAGACCAGAGTGGCAAGAATGGTATGATCGGGTTGTCCTCGATAGACTCGACCTTCAAGAGCTCGCCTTTTCGATGCCCTCTAACTATCCAGTTCACTATCTCATAGGACCCTTCTTAATACCGTCATTCTTTGCTTTGGAATTTCGCCTTTAATTTCTTTCAATTCAGATGTGGGATGATGGCCCCATCGTTCTTGACATCCGCCATCTATTAGGATTATCTCCATTGAACCCCATCGATCACATTATCCTCGACCTATTAACCCTTTTTTCCCTCTCTTAACTCATCCTATAGTGACTTTGTCAAGGTTGAGAACAAAAGGGAGGGCCCTGTAACTGATAGGGAATTCTTTTCTTTCATACTATATTGGCTTTGTAAATTCCTTTTCTGCACCTCTTCTCAAAGAATCATGCCTGAATTCGCCCCTCTTGCCAAAGCCCTTGTTTTGCTACGTGGTGGCCTTAGCTCCATAATGCTCTAGGTCACGATATATAGAGCCTGTTCTCTTTTTTGTGAGAAACCCTTGGATGCCAATCAAGGGGCTCCATTTTGGATACTTCAGCTTTGGCTTTTTGCTTATTTTACTGAGCTACAATCTAAATGCCTTAAATTTTTTGAGTCAAACCCTACTACTCATGGCATGAGGCTAGCTAATGCTTCACTCTACCCTTCTACCTTTGCTTTTTACTTCTCTTTCTTCCACTAACTTCCAGCTTCCCTTCCTTCTTACAGCTTTCGTCCCTTCGAACCTACTACCATTGGCCCATCTTGGTTGAAAAACTTTCTAAGTGATAGGTTGTGTGCTTCACCTCATCACAAGAACATATGGGCCTCTATTTTGATCCCCAAAGAGTTATTCATTGGGACTATGAACCCCAGAGCTTACAAGTGCATTGCTGAGCCCTATTGTCCTGCTCAATTTGCTAGGCAATTTGGCCTCTCACATGGGGTCCCAATACCTCTCTGCAGCAACACCAATTTAAATATCACCAGCAGGGATTTAAAGGTTCGAAAATCCAGATTAGAAGAAGTAACTTCTAAATTTATACAGGACTTGATTGAGTTCAAGTATATCCATTTCATTCCTCAAGGTAACCTATTGAAAAGGTGCCAAGGTGGGTGACCCATATATGGAGGTATATTTGGCCATTCCTCCTCAGACCTATTAATGGTGCCGGATGTGCCAAGAAAACTCCAAAGGAGCCGGAGTTGTCGCCTTCCACTACTCTACCACTTCGCCTCCTCGCCACCACATACTCCTACCCGCTTAACTCCTCCTAGAGTTACTGGCCTCAAGAAAGGTATGTACCCTTGTTTCTTTTCTCTTCTCATTCTTTATAATGCTTTTAGCCTTATCTCTAGTTCTTCTTTTGGTGAAGGTGGTGTGGGTGCCTCACAGGGAGATTCTCCCCAAAAGATCCAAGCTTTAAATCTTCTCAGGAGCAAACAGCAACAAAAAAAAAAAAGGAAATTGTAACTTAATCTTGAAGAGGAAGTACCTGAGGTTCAGGCAGCAGAAGAAGAAGAGATAAATCAAGAGCAAGAGACACCCTTAAAAAGAAGAAAGAAGATGACTATTTCTCTTTCTGATTTGGTCGAAGATCCCACTCATGAGGCAACTGCCAAAGTAGTAGAAGAGGAACTCACTCCTAAGGAATCTGAATTCCAGATTGAAGAAAGAGAGATTGAGAAAGAGCAGGAAATACCAATACAGAGAAAAAAGAGAAAGAAGATGACGGTCTCTCCTTTTGATTTGGTTGAAGACCCCACTCATGAGGCAGCTGCCAAAGCAGTAGAGCAGGAACATTCTAAGGCCATAATTGTTTTCCAGAGAGCTGAAAAAAGGTGGTAGCATCAACTATTAAGAGATGAAGCATCACGATGCAATCCAAAGAGAAATCGCAAGAATGTAGCATATTGTCGAAAGCACTATTCCCTTCAGAGCTCTCTCATTATTGCTACCACTTCAAACAAGTAACTTCTTCAGCCTCTATTCTTTTTTTTCTGTCAAATTATTGGTATTGAGACTTGACATTACTTTGTACTTCTTCTTTTGCGTTGAACAACCATCGAGCCTATTCTTCCAATAAGGACTCCTCGGGCCAGCTTGAAGTTGATCAATTGCAAAATGTGAAGTCTATTCAGATAACACTCCCACTTTCTAGGCCTATATTCTCCATACTTCCTTATGCCAAGTATCCCTATATCTCTTTCTTTTGGCTTAACTCCATACCTCCCTTATTTGTCTTTTGATTTTACTCAATTTGGTTCTCTTTTAAGCTTTATTTCTCTTCTCCCTCCTAGGGAAATCCAGCTGTTACTTCATCTTCGATGGTGGCTAATTCCTATATAGAGGGTACTGGTAGCTCTCCAATCCATCATTCATTATCTTTGTCTAGCTCCAGTCCTTCTTCCCTCAACCTATTGGCCGTAACTATAGAGAGTGCTGAAGATGCTCCACCCACATCTCATATTCCTATCCAGTCCTTTCTTCCTTCCACCAAAGCTCTTTCTGCACCTCTCATGTCTACGGATGAGGTGGACATCTTTGAAGCTAGAATAGCTAGTCTCTTCGACATACCTTCCACCTCTCCAATGGCTAGCAATGAGACTGAGCCATTAGTTCTGGCTGATTCTCTATTAGAAATTTTTGAGAGCTCTTCCACCAGTAGTAAAACTTCCTTGCCTCCGATAAACTTGGACAAATGCCCAGAGTCACGACATCCCTCTCGAGGAGGCCTTACGAAGCCTTACAGAGGCCTATAATAAGAAATGGCTTCCTCCAGTGCTGTAAGATTGTTGAGCAATCCGGTATGGCTATCTCAGGTCATTTGTCTCAAGCAGCATCTACCATAGATTTTTACATCAACATCTGTCATGCTGCTAAGGCTATAGATGAGAAGTTGTTGAGAGATCAGAGTTTTGTTTCTAAAGTTCATGTTGAAGTGTCAGAACTAAAAGAACAACATTCCTCTGTCTCCTTCTTTCAAGCTTAACTGTTGGAAAAGAAAGCTTAACTTGAGGAAGAATTATCAGCAGTCAATCAAGCTTTGAATCGGACTACCCTCAAGCTGCAAATCACTAATCAAGAGTTAGTTGATCGAAAGCAAAAAATGACTACAGCCATTCAATTGTTTCCATCCCTCAAAAATAGAGCATCTATTGTAAAAGAACAATTTAAACACTGTATTGATTTTTGGGCCAATCTATGGCTACATGTATTTGATTCTCTATGAAATAAATTCTTATTTAATTGAAGTGTTCCCATGTTCTTTTATTTAGCACTTATTCTATTCCTTGTATTTCCTACACGGTTGGATAATATGGCTTCAAATATCTGCCATTAATCTTTTTGGGATGTACATATCTATTCAAATTTCTCAAATGGTATGCTCCAAAAGGCAGGACTCTATGAACTTGATATGGTCCTTCCAAGTTAGGTGACCATTTGCCAAACTTATGGCTTTTAATTCCTATTGGGAGTATTGTCTTCCATACCAGATCACCTTCATCAAAGCTAATGTGTTTGACTTTCTTATTATAGTTTTTGGTTACTTTCTTCTTTTCGAAAAGAATGCTATTTAGTGCCAGAATTCTAGCTTTATCTATACTTTCTAACTCCAAGCACATACTCTGATGGTATTGCTCAGGATCTCACCGATCCTAGCATCTCACCCTCAATGACTTAACATTAATTTCCATAGGTAGCACTGCATCATGCCCATACACTAAGGCATATGGAGTAATTCCTGTACTTGATCTTGGAGAAGTCCTATAAGCCCACAATACATCCAACAACAAGTTATGCCAATCCCTGGGATTATCTTCCACAACCTTCTGAATTCTTTTTTTCAAAGACTTATTGGATGATTTAGCTTGACCATTGGCTTGTGCATAAGAGGGGGTGGAATTAACAAGGCTAATCCCAAACTCTGCCACAAAAGACTTTACCATTTTTCCATCAAATACAGTCCCGTTATCAACAGTTATAGTCTGTGGGATGCCAAATCTATGGATTAAATCCTTAATGAATCCAATGACTTCAGTCTGGTCTACAACCTTATATGGCTTAGCTTCGACCCATTTGGTGAAGTAATCAGTGGCCACTAAGATGAAGCAATGATGCTTTGAAGAGGGTGGGTGTATTTTCCCCATTATATCCATGGCCCATCCTCTAAATGGCCAAGGCTTCACAACTGCATGCTGGTCAGTTATGGGCACGTGCCTTATTGTGCCATGCTTTTGACATGCCTGGCAACCTCTTGCATATTCTATGTAGTCTTTAAGGATAGTAGGTGTAACAAGCCCGCGGGGGGCCTCGCTACAGCTCGGACTCGATTTGTGTTACGGTTCTTAATCTGAACCAAAGAGTCCAAATCCGGCAAATCGTTTTGAGAAAACAGATTTTTTTGAAAGAAGTGCCAAACATGGACGCTTGCGACATGAGTCGCCACCTAAATATTTTACTTTGGGAAATTTAGGAAACCCCGACTGCTGCCTAAGGCCACGTGTCCGCCTATCACCAAAGTTGCCTCACGAACTTGGGTACAATTGGGGAAGGTCACTTCGTGAGCACTCCCGCTCGCTCGGCCAAAGACCGGACTCTACTAACCATGATATTTGGTTTTGAAAACTTTGTGTGGTCTTATTCCTAAGTATTAGCCTAGGTTTACTATGTGTCACAAGACAGATACAAGTATAGACCGAGTCGCTTGAATTGGAACAAAACATTTCATATTTGTTTTTGAAAGATGGTTTGCTACCCGCAGGTAGGCTTAAAATACAGATTTTGCCACCCTCAGGTGGGCTTAGAAAAACATGGTTTTGCCACTATCTAGTGGGCTTAAAACTCACAGTTGATGATTTGTCCCAATCCAAATAACCCAACCTCCACCCACAGGCATTCAAGCAGGTATATCACATAAGCAGATAGCCTCATGGTAAGCATGCTATTCCTGGCAGTCACTCACACGCATGCAAGGATGCTAAAGCATAAAACTCACCGAGTACTCCAAGCCAAAACAGAAACCGATTAGAAATCCATGCATGATCCTAAATATATAGAAATGCCTAATGCAACACATGCAAAAATGCAACTATAGCAGGCTCAGTTATTCTAAACATGGCATATGAAATGCAACAGCTATCAAGTATTCAATTTGGAATTGAAATACAAATGCAGTTAGTGTGATGGGCCGAGCCCGGTGCATGTAAGACAGATGAATGAATGCAAACATGCTATCATGCTGTATGCTAATTGAAACATGCCCTAATCTAACCATCATAAGTGTAAATAAAAGGAAGAAAGACGGGGTTGAAGACATACATCACACTCACGCACACTTATTACAATTATGCCCTCGCTACAGAGGGTCCTAATGAATAATATACATTCCTAATAGTACACCAAATAAATAATACACCAAAATATGTACAAACCCCTAATTAATTTCCAAATTAACTAAGAAAAATAATAAACTGGCATGCAAGCCAGGGGCTGTCTTGACTCTTCTCTAGATGATAAATGATACATGTCCAGTCGCTTCATGAAATCCACCGTGATGCCCCAATTAGCCTCGCTTTTGCAATGGTTTTTGGAAAGCGCCAAGCCTCTAAGATCACGATTCTTGATTTGCTACAACAGAGAGCAGAAAGGGCATGGCAATGTATTTTCACAAATGTATACATGCCTCGATCTCGTACACCAATCACGATCTCGATGCATGATGGCCGAGGAATCGAATTGCACAACTCAATATAGAATGAATGTACATGAAAACTCAACTAAAACCTAACTCCATCATGGATAATCTGGAGTGCTGCGGATCGAATTGAGACACGCTCCACCGAAGCACGAACGCCCTCTTTCCGTGTTTCGCTAATCCCTATCCCGAACACAATGCAATATGCATGACATGCATGAAATGCAACTAAGATACATCCTAACATGCAACATGCTATGAAATGACATACACGATGCACGAGGTAACATGGCATACACAATGCACTAACATACAACCTAGCATACACAATGCTATGGAATGAAATGGCATACACAATGCAATATGGACTTACACTAACACGAGTGGATCTCAGCCACACTCACATAAGAGGCCTTTAGATGAAAATGAGACACTCGAGATGCATGCACACGTGCATGCAAACCGAGGACCGACCCTAAGGCACGAAATGCCACTCTAACGTGACATGGCAAAGCATGGAATATGGCATACTATCATGTAAATCTTAGTGGCAATAAGTGATGCAAAACAGCCCCGAAAGATGACAAAATGACATCCGATGCATGGAATAGGTCCCGAAACATGAAATTAGGCATACGGAATGACCTCTAACTATGTAATGCATGCATTATTTGAACATGGAATGTGAAGACAGAGTCAAGAAAGCCCAAAAATAATCATATTTACAGTTTTAAGCAAGGCCAAACAGCGAACGCAAATGGGGCTAAACTAGCATGCAAAAACGGCCCCGAAAGCAAGATAATGAAGCAAGTGATAGCTGCTGACCCTAAACAGAGAAGGGCCCTTCTACAATGTTGAAGAGAGGCCCAAAATATAGTATTTACAGTTTACCACAAGCCACAAAACAGACACAAGTATGAAAAACTCTCATGCAAAAAGTGGGCCTAAAGGAGGACAAAGAAGTAAGTGATGCATGCTGGCCCCAAAATATGAAGGTCCTTCAACAAAGTTAAGAGGGACCTAAAATATGACCTTTTACAGTTTATGATCAAACCCAAAACAGTGTACAAGTATGCTCAAAATACTATGCAAGATAAGGCCAAAAGAGAGCTATAACACAAAGCATAAAAAGGATGCTCCAAACAGCAAAAGACCCTTAATTAAACATGAAGATGGGGTCAAAATAAGGTTATTTTTATTTTGGAACAGTGCCCAAAAACAGAGGCAAAAGAGGCTAACAAATCATGCAAACATGGGGCCAAAAGAGGGATATAAAGGCAAGTGAAAAAAGGGGGGCCCAAACAGTGATGAGCCCTTCAACAATGTTGAAGAAGGACTCAAAATAAGCTACTTTACAGTTTACAACATGCCTCAAAACAGTTCATACATAAGCCAAAAACAATGTGCAAGAAAATGGCATATTAGGGAGATAATGAAGCAAGTGCAACAAAGAGGCCTCAAGCAGTGAGAGGTCCTCAATCAAACATGGAATATGGCTCAAAATAAGCCTATTTCTAGTTAGGGTCGGAGCCCAAATATGCAAGCACAAAGAGTTAAGATATGAACCAAGAAAAGGGTCAAAGAGGGGAGAAAAGGACTTACCCTTGAAGACCAACTCTTTGACATCCTTTGGACCAAGAAATGTTGCTTCCTAAGCTCTTGAAAGCTGCTCCAAGTGGCTGGAATGGAGGTGGTGGTGTGGTGCTAGGTGGTGGTGTAGAAAGGGTGTAAGACTTGGATGGTTAGGATGCTTGAAGTGTAAAGGGAGAGGGAGCTTCAATACAAGAGCTCAAGGCAAATTTTTCCAACCCTTAAACCAGAGCTAGGAGGCTAGTTTTATAGGCAAAAGAGGGGGAGAAAAGGGGGAAAAAATGGGGGGGAAATGAATTCAAGTTTCCCCCCAAAAAAATGGCCCCCCGGATACAAAATCTGGCGGGGGGAAAAGAGGTCATATTTGGATTGAACAGGGTGCAAGGAATCTGGCTGGCCAGCTATTGAGGTTGCAGGCAAGGGTCAAAAGGGTCAAGTGGCATTAGTGGCCGGCCACCACAGATTGGTGGCCTCTCATGTGTGATCAACACAG
This sequence comes from Camellia lanceoleosa, assembly GCA_025200525.1. Classification (NCBI taxonomy): domain Eukaryota; kingdom Viridiplantae; phylum Streptophyta; class Magnoliopsida; order Ericales; family Theaceae; genus Camellia; species Camellia lanceoleosa. Next base: position 492,225 of record JANUSC010000162.1, on the reverse strand, counting down.
CCATGTGGTCAAAAACTGGAAACAGTGAACCAAGAGAGAGAACAACCCACTTTTCAAAGGGGTTCAAACACAATTACTGGCCGGCCACCAAATATTGGTGGCCTCCCAGGTGTGTACAACATAAATATGGGGGTTAGGGTTGAACAAAATGGCCCAAGGGTGGTCAACATTGGCTTCCGAGTGAGAGAAAACGGGCAACGGAGGGCGATGAAGGAATATAACTGGTTGCTAAAACAATTACTGCCCTCCCACCCTTCTATGACCTTCATGGTGATGAAACAGAGGTCCCTGCCAAAAATGAACGCAAACTGATGCAAAATGAAGGTTCGGGGGCCGAAACGCGCAGTCCGAGGCCCTGAAAACTGACTGTTAGGCACCGGGAGTGGTGTTCGAGCACGAAGTTGGTCTCTCAGACCACAGTGTCCCTCAAAAGGGAGTAAATAAGATGCATGCCAAAAACCAGAGCAAACGGAGGTGGTTAGGGTCCGAACAGGCACTGGCCGACGTTCAAAACCGAGAACCGAGTTCGAATGGGCAAATGGCTTCACGACTACTTAAATGTAGCCCGGCCACCGAGAGATGATCTACGAGACCTCCCTTTTCGAAGAGAAACAGAAAATCGAGCTCGTTCGCAAAACCGAGGCAAGGCACGTAAAAGCCCGAAGTTCGGAGGCAAGGCTCACTACGAGACTCAAACCTCCGGACGAGCACGATATGCAACATCACCAAGCGCCAATCGGACGCTCGAGTCTTAAGGTCACAAAAATGGGTGCCTACGCTGCCCTCTTGATGTAACTCGAAAGTCATAAGTGACGGAGGAATGTCAAAGCCCAAAGACGCACCCATTTTTGACAAGGTCAAAGACTTAGACAAACAGTAAGATAAACAAAGGTGTGCTCAGAGGCGTTCGCAGCAAAGGGGCAAAATGCAAAATGATATGCACAAGGCCAAATGTAACTTGATGTTCATGCAAGCAAAGAAGTCAGAATGAAGCAAATATTCGCAAACAGATGCATAGCTTTTAAGTAAGAATGTAAAGCAACAACTACATTTCATGCAAGGAATGCGAGAATTATTCAATTTCGCCACGCTCACACGGAGAAGATACGATACCGCTGATTCGTCTGGTCACACCAAATTCAAATGAACCGCACATACAATATCGCGGCTCGCAAAAGAGAGAAACTCAACAAGCACAACATGCTAACAACATATGTTCAATGCGATATCGAAAGTTCGACAAGCGCAGGTGGGTGAGTGCATCGCAATGCGAGAAAGGAGCGTGCGGATAACGCAAGCTTAAACACAGAGGCATGGTAATATCAAAGAGACGCATAACAATGCAAGTATGTTCATGAGAATGCAAGTTAGATGCACAATAATGCAGAACAAACGCAAGTCGGGATGCATGTTCGTCACAAAACGGCAAGCAAGGAAATGCGCGTTTCGGCGAGGGCGACTCGATCAAGGCCTCCGCTCACCTCCGGAGGGGTTACAACACGTTCAAAAAGGATACACCCTGATTTTGATGAGTAATGATGAGACACACGCCGGTTGAAGTCAAGTTCCATGAACGATTTCGCGATAAAGTGCACTTCTTTGTACTTTTTTCAGTCCCGACTCCAATTTTTCTCAAAATTTGCAGAGACCTTGGGGGGGGGGTGTGGAGAACACCACCGCCGCTTTTATTTCCTGTGGGAGGCCACCGCCAGTTTTCAAAAGGAGATGGTCGGCCAAAGGTGGTCACGGCCATATGCCCAAATCCGCGGGCATTTTAGTCCTTTCACCCTCCTTTCTTTAAATTCATTCGACCAAACACTTTGAGCTCATAACCTCGGCTCCAAAATCATCTCCTCTACCTTCCCAAACCATTTTCCTCTTCAGATCTGAGCTCTATACGCGTTTTCCAACACCCCACGCAAGTTGTTTTCGCGAAAACTTTCAGTTTTAAGCACTTTGAACCGATTAAATTTTGATTTCGGTGCTTCTTATCTCATTTTCGCCACTTGAGGTGAGTTTATCTCAACATTTGGAAGATTTTCTCGGGAGTTGACTTTTGTTGACTTTTTCATTTCCCGAGAGTTGACATTTGCTGACTTTTTCTAATTTTTGCTCATTTTTGCTCCTTTTGCAGGTTTTCTGAAATGGCCGGTCATTTTCCTCACGGTGGAGGTCTTGCGGATACCGGAGGTGATCCCGATATCATGGCTCTGCCTCCGAGGGTTCGACTCTTCATACCCGAGAGGTACACCCCGCCAGCACATATTCTTCCGCGAGCTGTTTTCCATCACTTCACAGACTTTGACGAGCGAGCACCCAGAGATCTGCTTCTGCGGGAGCCGGAGTATCACCTCTCTTATGAGGCACGAGAGGTATTTACTTCGTATTTATCTTTTCTCGCAACGATTCTCGTGATTTTTCGTGCATTCTGCTTACATTCTCAACACACTGCTCAATTATTTGAGTTTCAACACTTAGCCCATAAATTGATTGTGAACACATGGCACACAATCGATTGAGAGTTGAACACGCAGCCCAAACACTGATCTTCTGAACACACAGCTCAAATTGAAGGTGAACACACGACGCACACTGATTGAGTTTTGAACACACAGCCCAAACACTGATTTTCTGAACACATAGTCCGAATTGAAAGTGAACACGCGGCACACACTGATTGAGATTTGAACACGCAGCCCAAACACTAATTTTCTGAACACACAGCCCGAATCGAAGGTGAACACGCGGCACACACTGATTGAGATTTGAACACGCAGCCCAACTGTTGATTTTCTAAACACACAGTCCGAATTGAAGGTGAACACACGGCACACACTGATCGGGATTTGAACACGTAGCCCAAACACTGATTTTCTGAACACACAGCCCAAGTTGAAGGTGAACACGTGGCACACACTGATTGAGAGTTGAACACGTAGCCCAAACGTTGATTTTCTGAACACACAGTCTGAATTGAAGGTGAACACACGGCACACACTGATCGGGATTTGAACACGCAGCCCAAACACTGATTTTCTAAACACATTTTCTAAACACACAGCCCAAATTGAAGGTGAACATGCGGCACACACTGATTGAGAGTTGAACACGCAGCCCGAACACTGATCTTCTGAACACATAGCTCAAATTGAAGGTGAACACACGGCGACACTGATTGAGAGTTGAACACGCAGCCCAAACACTGATTTTCCGAACACACAGTCCGAAGTTGAAGGTGAACATGCAGCACACACTGATTAAGAGTTGAACACGCAGCCCAAACACTGATTTTCTGAACACACAGTCCGAAGTTGAAGGTGAACACGCGGCACACACTGATTGAGAGTTGAACACGCAGCCCAAACACTGATTTTCTAAACACAGTTCGAACTAGAGGTGAACACACGGCACACACTGATTGAGAGTTGAACACGCAGCCTAAACACTGATTTCTAGCACGTAGCTTACACTTTGAAATCTAAACACATGGCTCATTCACTTTACTTTGCACGTAGCCCATTCATTTGCACACAGCTCATTCATTTCATTTGGACACAACTCATTCATTTTATTTGCACACAGCTCACTCATTTTATTGAAGCGTATATTCATTCTAAATGCAGTGACTTCACATCAGACGGGATACGGCCCACCGTGGCTAGAGATTGGTACGCCGAGCTCCTGAGGTCGTCCGGATTTGGTTGATTTGGTGGTTTGGGCCTTTTCAGACTGGCTTTCCGTTGTCCCGCCAGGAGGACGTTGATGGCAGCTTTGGTGGAGAGATGGTGGGACACCACCAACTCCTTTCATTTTTCCGCCACAGGGGACTTGACTATGACCCCGCTTGACTTTGCTGTGTTGACTGGCCTTGACGTGGGAGGTTGGCCCATTCCTTACGACGAGGATATGGGTCAATGGGAGGCCGCTTGGGTATATTTACTGGGGGCTCACCCGCTTGTTGATAGAGCTTTGGGCAGAGTCCGATACACCTGGTTCTTTTCTCATTTTCGGAGGGTGGAGATGGAGCCCGGGACTTTTGAGGAGGTAGCACAGTATGCCCGTGGTTTTCTGATGTTCCTTTTCGGGACCACTCATTGGGGAACACTGGGTCAGATTCTGAGCGCCTTTGGTGGACCTATCACAGTCGACAGAGGTATGACTGGGTGGCACCTACTGCTACCCTTTTTATCGCTACATGAGCATGACCTCCGCGACGGGACTTACTTGGTGGTTACTGGAGAGCTCGAGGTACTTTCGCCTCCCGATTTACATTTCCGCCTCCTCATTACTTGTAACCGCACACACGGCGCATTTTACGACTATATTTTGCCTTTAGCACTTTACATTTACATTCTCAGACTGCTTTCCACGCTATGGGTCTATGCGCATTTCGATATTAGCCCGAGATGGTGGTGGAGGGCCCTCGTGACCTCAGACTCACTTGTATTTGAGGGCCAAGACCACCAAGACCCCGGAGTCTCTCCTTTATCTACGGCAAGATTTCGACACTGCAAGTCGACGGAGGTATTTTAATCCCTCGCTTTGTGTTTTCATCTTTGATTTTCCTTGTACCTTCCTGATTTTTGATTGATTGGTTACCCGCAGATTACATGGGAGCCCTAGGCACCCTTTGGTGAGGGTCTCCGATACCAATTTGCCGGAGGGCGGGGTGCCTCCCAGTACAGGATCCTATTCGAGGGGCCAGTTGGTAGAGCCTGGTTTATGGGGGAGCGCTTACGCCGTATAATATATTTCTCAGATCTCCTCAAGACCCCCAATGAGATGGATTGCTGATAGGCTCTCTTCTCGGGATGTTGTTAATGCTATGCTGGGTACTGATGCTTTGCTTTATCTTGAGGAGGGGGATTATGCTACTTACCGTTACATATACCTGATGCCTTCATTGACGGGAGTCCGTACTCCGACGATGAGGCCTGGTGGTATGCCATCTCGAAGCCGGCCCCGTTCGGGTCATGGACGCCCTTCCACTAGCAGGTTGGTACATCTAGAGGTGGGGTGGATCGATTCAATTCCCCGACGACTTATCATCATCCTGGATGGCCGGATATGCCGACTAAGCTGATGGGGTGGCAGTATGGGACTACCTCTCCGATTTCGATCCCGATAGAGCCTCCGATGCCTGGCCACCGATATGTCAGAGACTCCGACTCACCACCGGTATGTTTTACAGCTTTGATTCACTACTCGGATACTTGAACGTTCATTCCTTTACTGATACCCTTGCCTTTGCATCTGCAGCCCCCTGTTGAGTACACGGATCAGGTGCTCGAGATGGTAGCCTCACTTGAGGAGATGGTCTTGCGGAGGGAGGCGCAGTTGTCCATCATGGGCTTCCAGGTACCCTTTGATTTTCTAGCATTGTACTTCTGATCACATGCTGATTTTGGACATTTTACTGCATTGGATAGGCTACTTGTGTAGAGCACATCTAACACACACCCTACTTACACACTGTCTTTACATGTACCCACTTCATGTAGTTCTCTTGTATCTGCATCTGATGTACATGTCTTAGCTGATGTATTCAAACTGCATTCTTCATTTTCAGATGCCTCCAATATATGCTCAGCCGCAGGCCGGGCCACCTGGGCCTTCTCAGGGAGCTGGGCCATCCAGGCCTTTTCAAGGAGCTGGGCCCTCCAGGCCTTTTCGAGGAGCTGGGCCATCCGTGCCTTTTCGAGGAGCCAGAGGAGGAGGGTCGTCTCACAGGCGCAGAGCACACATTATAGAGGAGGAGCCCGATGAGAATGAGGAGGAGGAGGCTGCAGATCGTCAGTCGGAGACACCTGCTGACAGAGAGGAGGGCTCCGGTCTTGGCTCCGAGAGTGGAGGCGAGGCTGAGGGGGATCCTGAGGATGACAGCTCCGACTCGGACGGTGATGGGGGTACAGAGGCTATTCCGCAGAAGAGGATGAAAAGGGCCTCTTATTCCCGCTCTCGAGAGCATTGATGTTACGGTTCCCTATTTTATTTACCTTTTTGCTAGTAGTTGTAGCACATTGTGCATTATTAGGCAGTTTTTATTTTTGTAAAACTTGTGCCCTTTGTTTGCAAAATGAAGCATGATGGAATGAAACGGCTTTTGAAAAAGGTGTTGTATTTTAAACTCTTAGCATCATATCGTATCGTTTTGCACCATAATGAGATTGAATGAAAATGTGCATTGTGCATTTGCCCAGTCAGGTAGTGAACCGACGCAATAACTTAACTTACTAAGATACAACAAAACCTTAGCAAGTTTACAACTCGATAAGCAAAATACAACAGTGTTGACAACTTAATAAACAAAACTTAACAAAAAAATTGCTTAAACAAAGAGTACCAACTCAAACACCCGAAAACACGACAGCTCGACAAACAACTCGATAAGCAAAACAATAACTTGATAAACAAAACTTTAACAAAACAGAGTGTGCTTCGGACGATCTGGGCAAATGTATCACATCCGAAATAGAGGGAGATGGAGGCCTTTGACATACCCGCTGCATGGAAATGCTTGAAACTTCTCCTGGGGTAAAACAGGCCAAGGACACACATGGGAGCATGGCCACCACTTTTGGGCCGGCCGCCGCTTTTTGTATGTGAGGGAAAATGTGGCCTACTCAAGAAAAGGTGGCCGCCGCCACTTAATCCAAAGAACCATCAAATTTTGACACGTGTCCCCTAATAGTGTTTTCTCCTCTTTAAAAGCCTTGGCTTCTTGATTCATTCAATTCATCTTAGTTTCAAGACAAAATGGAGGCGCTTTGTAGAAAACCTCACATCTTGGATCTCTTCTTTAGATGGCTCTAAAAGTTGAACTTCCGGGTTTTGGCTTGAATGCACTATTCACGCCGAGTCAGACTAATCGCGACCTTCCTTTCCTCCATGCCGCGACAAGGTTCTCGAACCCCGCGGACGACGCCTTTAGCTTTGGCGGCAAGAGGTATGTCCAACTTTTGAAGATTTTCGTGTTTTGATGGAGTCTCAACATTCAAAGAGATCTTGCCTCAATTCGCTGGCCACGCCCAAGCTTTAGGGCGATGTGGGACTTACCGCATGATGCCTTGGTCTCGATCCGTAATGGGAACCGGATATCCTTGGTTTGATCCATCGCTCGGTGTCAGTGACCGCGGTGACCATCATTGGCAAGGTTTCCGACAGCACGCCCTCTACTTGTGCATGCTATTTCACTTTCTGCTTGCCCCGGGCCTGGGTGGACCCAACATCCGTCTGATTGAGGTTGCTCAGGGCTTGAAGGAAGGGAAGAGCTGTATTGTTATGGCATTGGCCGAAACACTGATGGGCTTGGATGCTTTCCACCGTCAGGAGACGACCAGATTTGCGAGAAGTCCACTACTGCTGCAGGTAATGTTTCCCACCCAATCTCACATATGTATTTGCTTGCATCACTCGGCCCTCAGCCTCGGTTTTTCTCACAAAACCATTGTCTCACTGTTCTCTCATCGTACACCTCTCTATTCTTTATTCTCTAATTTTTCATCCCTCCCCAGGTATGGTTGATGGATAAACTGCAGGTTGTGGACTCTTGCTCGCTTACTCAAATTTCGGTTACTTTTTGGCAACGCCCGTTGATGCGCTTTGATGAGGGATGGTGGTTCAACCGATGTGCAATTTGTCCGCCGACCGCATTGCTTGGCGCCGCCCTGGCTCAATCTTCGCAATGAGCTATAGCATGTCCCAAGCAGACCGGGTCCAAATTGATTGGTTTGACTCATCAGGTGTTTTATTTTTCGCTCCTTGCCCAAATACGCTTGGCCATGATCGACTTGTCCGCCAGAGGGGATTGAGTACCCATTGCTTCCGTCCGAGGCGCACATTTTTGCCCGATATGCCACAAAGATGGAGGACTAGAGAGCTCTGCCCCGCCTCCCACTTTCAGTTGCACTTTGTCTGACGAGTGTTGGGATTGGCTCAATGAAGAGGCACAGATTGGGCCTAGCTTGGCATCAGAGGCTTCGACTAGCTCTGGGAGGGGGCGTAGGGACACCTGACTTGACTATGCCCCGAATTTATTGCTTTATTAGTACTTTCAAGTTTTCTTTATGAGTGTAATAAAAAACAACTCCAGTTGTATGCAAGAGCAAGAGAACTCTGTTTTGAAATCAATGAAATTGAAAGTTGTGGTACTGAAAATTTTCCGCTTGGGTCCAAAAATGGTCCTAGTTGTAAAAAAGATTAATTTGAACAAAGTCAACTTTTATTAAAACTTTTTAAAACTATTTTCGATATGGATCAGAATTGGACATGCCTGAGATCTGTCACTGAGATGCACAATCCCGGATCCTAGTAACTGGAAAGTTACCCCTAGTCTGAATAGTACTACGGCATTGTGTGGCAACGGAAAGTTGCCCCTAGTCTGAATAGCACTGTACCGGAGATTGCGATGAATGCTGATGGAAAAAGATGACTAAGATGATCAAGATGGACAAGGTTGATCGGGGAAAAGTTTATGGCTGAACTTCAGGGTGAAGTTGCCTACGTATCCCAAAGATGGGAATCAAGCCTTACGTAGTTCAGCTTAGGTTCGCCGGTATTTTTACTCTCCTTTTGCGCCTAACTTTTGCCAAGGCCGCCTTTGCGGGTTTTCAACCTTGCAGCTTAGCTTTTTGTAATTTCAAATTTTTGTGCTCGAAGTTTTGTATAGGTCGCCTTTTTCGGTTTTCGCCCAGCGAGCCTCAAGGGTAATATTTTTTCAACTTGTCCATATTGATCGTTAGAGAACTCCAAGCCATCTAGATCCATCGTAACCACGCCCAATTCGACTGCATTGACTTGATGATGTAGGACCACTAATTGGGTCGAACTTGCCTTCGGTCGTGGATGGGAGCTCTGTTGTCCTTGAGCACCAAATCTCCTTCTTTAAATTCTCGACTTAACCTTCTTGTTGAAAGTCCGCAATTCTGCTGATAACCTTGGACATGGTATGTTGCTTTCAACCTTCTTTCATCGAGGAGCATGAGTTCTCAAATCGCTCACGCTAATCCGCTTCGCTTATCTCGACACTCACCAATACTGTAATGACAGACCTCAATCTCAATAGGCGTAACGGCCTCCATCCCATAAACCAATGAGTACGAGTCGCCTAGTAGAAGTTCCGATTGAAGTCCAAGAGTCTCACAGAGTTTAACATGCCTTATCCGCCACCCCAGAGGTTTCCACCATCTTCTCGCAAGATGTGCTTGATATTCTTGTTGGCGGCCTCAACCGCCTCCATTGGTCTCGCGTCGATAGGTAGACGACTTATGAAAAGCCACATTGTATTTCTCCAACAAATCAATCACCTCTTCTTGAAGTGGGAACCATTGTCCAAATTATTTCATTTGGGACTCAGAGCGACAGATGATGTTGTTTTTGATAAATTTTATGACGCGGCGAAGCCTTCAACACCGCATAAGATTGGGCCTCAACCCACTTTGTGAAATAATCTATCGCTACCAAGATGAACTCATGCCCATTCGACCTTTTCGGGTGATAACGATCACATCGATTCCCCAGATCAAAATGGCCATGGCGGTCATGTTGTACAGCCTTTTGACGATTTTAATGTTCATGCGATTTGTATGAATTTGACACTTGTGGCATCACGACAAAACCAATACAATCCTCCTCCATGGTGGACTAGTAGTAACCCCGTTCGAGGATCTTCCGTACAACATTACCCCATTCATGTGCGCACCACATTCTCCCCGTGGATGGCTTCCATCGACACTTTGACTCTTTGGCATCAACACACGCTTTATGCATTCCCAGATGACCCCTTTATACAAATTTTACCCCACAGATGATGAACTAAACGGCCATTCTTCCGATTACCCTTTGTCTTTGGCATTTACCTCATGGTATGCTTTTTCTCCAAGAAGTTCCGTATGTCGTAATACCAGTGGGTTTTCGCCCCGAACTTCATCTATAGCGGCAATCAACTCGTAGGGTGTGCAAATTTCGTCGATGATGACCGACGATCCAACTCCACACGAGATGTTTATCATAGAAGATAGAGTTGCTAAAGAATCATGAACTCGTTATTCTCTTAGTAGATGAGTAAAACCTAGCTTCCCAAACCGAGGAATCAGCAAGTCCAAGGTTTGGTGATACACCATCATCTTTTCCTCTTTCACTTTCCAGTCTCCTTTAGCTTGAGACACAACAAGGTTCGAGTCCTCAATGACGCCCAACCGCCTTGCCCCTAGTTCTGTGGTCGCTTTAAACCAAAGAATGCACGCCTCATATTCTCGCTTCGTTGTTCGAGACTTTGAATCGACTTTGAAGGCTAGAGGGATACGGAATTGCTCAAAAGCACAAGAACACTCCTATCCCATACCCGTATTGATTTGACGCCACAAAGTACATCGCCCAAATTTCGCCGATATGCAAATGGCCTCATCTCGGGAATAAGTACTGATCGCTTCACCCTTCCACCGGATGGTCGGCTAAGAACTCTTCCAACGCTTCTTCCTTTGACCGACTTAGTGTTACATACTTTAGATCAAATTGGAGAGCAACAAAGAACCAACGAGATAGCTTACAGAAGTGCCGGTTTCTAAAAGATATTTGATGGGATCAAGTCGTGAAACCAACATTACAGAGTGAGCTAACAGTAGTGCCGCAGCCTTCGGTAGCCCATACCAAAGCTAAGCCTTCTCCAATGGAGTGTAGTGGGTTTCAGACTCAGCATCTTCTTGCTTAGATAGTAGATGGCTCTTCCACCTTGTCTTCGATTCTCAAGAAGCATGCAGCCCATTGTAGTCTCAAGCCATCGACAGATACAAAATCAATCTGCTTCCTAGTTCTGGCGGTGACAACACGGGTGGGTTCTCAGAATATTCTTTAACTGCTCAAATGTAGCTTGATATCCGTCCCATTGAACTTTTTTCCTTTCTTGAGGAGGCCAAAAAGTGGTTCACAAGTCAAGGTTAATTTTGAGATAAACCGCCTTATGAATTGCACTTTACCCGTAAAGCCTCGCACCTCCTTTTTAGTCCTTGGTGGTGGCATTTCTAAGATGGCCTTGGTTTTGAAGGGTCGACCTTGATGCCCTTTGTGTAATCAAACCCTAGCATTTTTCCCGCCAGAACACCAAATGTACACTTCGAGGGTTCACCAAGAACCTAATTCCTCGATCCTTTGAAAAACTTATGCAAGGCGTAGTGGCCCTCTTTCTTTGGATTTGACAATCATGTCGCTTCACGACACCTCAACCTCTTTGTGGATCATGTCGTAATATCGTGGTTGCCCGCTGATAAGTAACTCCAGTTCTTCAACCCAAATGGCATGACTCTATAGCAAGATGTTCTCACGGTGGTGAATGCGCTTTTTCTGGCCTTCAAGCGCCATCACTATCCGGTTGTAGCCCGAGTAGCCATCCATGAATGAGAGCAAAGCATGCCCTCAGGAAATCCACCAACTTATCGATATGTAAGGGAAAGTCGCCCTTCAGACTAGCTCGCTCAAATCTCGAATCCACACATACCGGATCCCGCCATCCTTCTTCTAAGACCGAACAATGTTGGCCAACCAAGACGGGTATTCTAATACCAGCAGGAAGCCTGCGTCGATTTGCTTGGTGACCTCTTCCTTAATCTTGAGAGCCCATCCGCGGATCCTCCCGAAGTTTCGCTTGATGTGCCGCCCGGGTCAAGGGGATCCGATGCTATACAATCTCGTGATCGATTCTCTATGTCTTCGAGGACCACGCGAAAACATCTTTGAAATCTTTTAATAAAGCGACTAAGTGCTCAAGGTTCCTCCGAAGACTACGTGGACCCGATCCGACCACCACGGTCCTCCTCAAGACTAATGTTCACTAGTGATTTCATCCATTAAAGGTTTGACAAATATCTCTTGCTCTTGCTCAATTAAACGCTAAAACCGAGGAACTTCGCCCTCGCTGCTTTCATCAAAGTTTTGAAAGTCCGAATTAATGCAATAAATCAAGGGCACGTAAAAGTACTCAAAACCACAGCTTACTTGATTCTCATTAACATCCAAATTGTCCGATTCATTTACAACAGACTCAAATGAAAAGGAAAAGACAACCTAGACAGACTATGGTATCCGTTATCATCCCAGATTACCAGATTCAGACACGAAGCTGAACCCGATTCCGACTCACAAGACTCGGTGGAATCAGATTCGCCACTACCCGACCCGCAGATCACTGACAAAAATCCTCATCAGACAAGTGAGAGAGGGTGCGATAGATGCATCCAAGATAGTCACCGTAGGCCTGCAGCTTTCATCCCCAATCATGGAAACCGAGAAGTTATCCCCAAGCACTTATGGTTGATCGGAGGATCGAAAGTAGACATGCCGTTACCCCATTTCAAATTTCGTGGCCTAGGATCCACCGCCTTACACCGCCAACCTCGACCGATGGGTCTGTTCGCTTCAGGCAACGCTATCCCTGGATAGTTGCAGTGTCGAAGAAGATCTCAAACCTGCACGCGCTTCTTCTCCGCTTAGCCACGGCTCGAAGCCGCAAAATGGAAGTCCTCCTCCCGGACGAAACGTCTGCTCGTGGTACCGAATGGGCCTATGCATTAACTCAAAAGGCTTCCCACCGCTTGCTTCGCTCTTCCGCCATTTCTTTTCCCTTCCTCACCCAGTCCTCTTTGGTGGGCAGATAACCCAAACCAAAGGTATGAAGGTTGTGTGGCACTTCGACCAATGCTACAACGCCTTTCTGGCCGCTCCTTCCTAATCCCATCCCGAGGATGTGCTGTAGCTTGTTCATGAGGTAGACAGATTGAGCACTTACGTACACTCCCTCATTCACAGCCATGATATTCTGCACCGCCTGGGCCTCAGCCAAAGTGAACCCTGATAAGAAAACATCCTTTGTGCCATGCTCGATTTCCAAGACAGGTGTGGACACTTCTGGCGGAGGATAGATTGATGAATTCCCGAAGACAATAGCCACCCCCTTCCTGTGAGGGTACTTCAACATTTGATGTAGAGTGGAAGAGACTGCCTTTACTTGGTGCAACCACTACGCCTCTAAGAGTAGATTGAAGGTCATGAACGCCCAAGACATGAAATTCAATGTTATGTTGTCCCGACCAACCCGAAGTCAATTTTGACATTTCCATCACTTCCATGCTAGTATTATCATATGCTCGATCACCGAGTAGTCAGACGAAGTCCTGTGGCTTCAACCCAATTGCATACGCTCGGCTCGGGCAGACATTGATGGCGGACCCAGATCAACAAGTACCACCCAGATCCACTTGTCTCTACATTCCACTAAACGAGAGGGGTTTGTTATGATTTGTGCCCTCAGCGTAGTTCTTGTTTGAAAAGGTTAATGCCGGGAACCTCCGCCTCAAAAGACCAAATTTCAACCACCGCTTCCATGTAGTATCTATAGAGAGTTTGGCCTTGTCCATGGCAGATAGGACGGCTCGTCTGGTAATTCGCGATGCCATAAGCAAATTCCCGATAGAGATGTCCGCTTGTATCTTCTTCAATTGCTTCAAAGCCTTCTTCTTCAACTGCTTTCTCTATTTCTCGCTTCCTTGTCTTTCCCGATGCCTCAGTTGGTCTAAGTGCGGAGCTTAAAATACCGCCCACTTCTTGTCATAATGAGCGAATTCGCCAATATACTGTATCATCAGTCAAGTTATTCCCCAATCTTCATCTGTGGGCAAGACATAAATCATCGCCTTCCCACCACATTCCACCGGCAAATGACACACCGTCCGGCCCGGTGATGATCGCATCAGAGTACCTTTAGTCCAGATGTCCGCATTTTTCGCTCCTGCACACAAAGACTCTCGACCCCACATGGGCCTTTAGCTTTTCCGATTCTCTAATCCTCAAATTTTTGTCGCTCCAACCGCGTAAGTACAACCGGGTTGTTCAATACTCCTGATTTATAATGCCCAAGTTCGAGCGAAATTTAGTGCCGGCGCTCCGGCGGTGTATTTCGACTTCGCCTTCCGCCACCATCGATACGCCGCTGGCCTGCTCGTTGATATTCTACGATGTCCGTTGATCATCTAACCATCCGTAACTTCCGCCAACCTCATACTCGAACCAGCTTGATTGCCGCATCCCTTGATTCTGGTCATCAAGAACTAGAGGTTGGCAAGGTCTTCTCCTACCGTTAGATCATCCGCTCTCGCTCAAATCATTCCCCATACCACACATAATTTCGCTTCGGCAAATTTCTACACTCACCAGACCGCCCACCGACCGGATGTATTCACTTGGATCAGAGACCCTCCAAATGAGATTCCCATATTGTTCAACCCCAGATTCAACAGCTCCACTTTCTTCTGAAATCTGCCCTATCCCATCTTCGGTGGTCACCACCATTGGCTCAGATCGGGTTGTAGAGATGTCCATCATGCACAAGTTAGTGTAGACAGGAAGGATCACCTCCGGCTTAGGTAGGTGGGATGGGGTGATATAGATACTAGGATCGTAAGACGCGACCCCAGTTTGGATGAAGTTGATTCTGTTGGGAGGAGGAGCTTGGTTATGCGGTGGGAAGGGATTTGTTGTGACATTGGGTTTGTCGGGAGGCGCGATCACCTGCTTGTCAATAAGATCCTGGATCTCATGACGCAATCTATAGTATCGGTCGGTGTCATGACCGTGCTGTTGGTGATACGCGCAATATTTTGCCGGGTCATGAGAGGGAGGGAGTGGATTTGGCAGTGGCCTCGGCTCTAGGGGTGTCAAATGCTTCTTCCTGATTAATACCCCTAGAGCTTTGGACAGGGGCATGTATAGGGGGGTGAAGGTTCTTTGGCCTCTGGGCTGGTATTTGGCAGTTTGGGTATTGCTTCCAGATGCGCCAGAGAAAGGCGTGGCTGCCATGGGTCTTGGGAGAGGGGGAATGGTGGTGACCATGCTCACCTCTGAAGCTCGGCAGCTTGCAATACCACTGCCCTGTTGTTGTTACTGCTGAAAGTCCTTCTAGGTTGTTCCCTATCCCGTCGATCGACCTTGTTTCATGGCATCCTCGACCAGACTCCCCATCTCGTAACCGAGAAGGTAGGAAAGGGGAGTACGATCATCTTCTGTATCAATTTTGGTTGGAGATTGTGCACAATCATCTTGATTTGATCTTTGTCTGTAGGCCTTAAAGTCATCATCGATGCCTTCGCTCTCCATCGAGTTATGAAATCTGAGAAAGTTTCTTTAGGCTCCTGCCTCGTTGTTTCGAGATCACGAGTTGTAATCTCGATCTGGGTATTGTACGAGTACTGTGCAACAAAGGCCTCAGCCATTTCATCCTAGCTTTTTTACCTTATCTTCTAACTTCGCGTACCAGATGGCGGCCACACCCGACAGGGTTCGGCCGAACAGCGAAAGCTTTTGCGGTCGGGTTAGGCCCATTGGCCGCAGGATGTTTGAGAATAGCCGAAGATGGACCATGGGGTCCCCGGACCCGTCGAAGCGGTCAATTTGTGGCATCTTGAACCTATCGGGCAATGTCACGGCCACGTCGGTATATCCGTCCTCGATGTCTAGAATAGCCTTTACCCCTTGTGATTTCTTAAAAAGCTTCTCAAGCTTACTCAGTTTTAGAGCTGTATGGTCCATTTCAAACTCAAAGGGAGAGTCCGGGTGGTTAGGTGTATGGGTCTTGGACAGTTGAGGCGGAAGCGGGGGCGGAGCTGGCCTCGTTGGAAGGTTTGTGTCCTCTTGGATGTTCTGGATATTCGGCATGGTGTTCTGGGTGTTTGGTAGAGCATTCTGGACAGTAGGTGCTTGCTTGGGTATTGGGGCCCATGGTGGAGAAGGAACCTGATGTGAAGCAGATGCCGCATTCTGCTGTTGCAGTCTAGTGATTAGCTCGGCCTGCTGGGCCATGATCGTGGCCTGCTGTTTGGAGAACTCCGCTTGACGGGCAGCGTCCTCCTGCATTTGTCTCATGCTTTCCTACATTTGGCGCATTAGGGCTTCCACCCTTGACGTATTTTGCTGATCCATCCGACTGATCAGTATGTCTATTTCTATAGCAACAATTGAGACCTCAGTCCTACTGTCCTCTGATGGAGTAACCCACTATTCTGGCAACCTCCGTTCTGACACACTGCGCTTCCTTGGCTTTCTCCTGACAACAGGGGGTAAAGAATAGAACACTGGATGTCCGTCAACAGATCCTCAGATCGATTGAGTCGACGACCTTGTGTCCAAAGTGCTTGGGGAATGTCTACTGGGTCGGAAGCAATGGTGCTAAAACTGCCCTAGCAAAAGATAAATAAAGCGAAAAGGAAATAAATAACCAGATAAATGAAGAACATGACAACTTAAAATAAATACATAACACACAGTCGGGCATACAACACACGGTTGATAAGCTGAAAACACACTGTCTCCAAATACTGATCATCGCCCCTCAATCATCGTTTCCCCAAAGGTCAACTCGATACCCGCAGCAGATAACCGATTCTCAACATCGACCGATGCCCGCAGTTCGATGCCCAAACTCATAAACTGATACATGCATTCGTGTAGAGACGCACTCTAAAGCACATAACAAGCAAGTGAGAGCCAAAACACCCCTATATTGAGGTAGGGTTTCCCTGTCCTATTTTGTCAGGAGCTAGGGTTTCACTACGCACGCAGCGGTTTCAAATAACCTATATTGGGTAAGCAACCTGTCCTAGTTTGGAATGGTCACTACGGATCCGAATATGCACTAGGTCGAATGGTCAGGGTGCCCCAGAAATCGGGTTTGTGTTCTATATCGGCAGAGCCCATAACCGGTCAGCCTTATGGTCATGCCTTGACAAGACAAGCCACCGGCAAACCGTTCAGGAATAGCAGATGGCAAACACGGTGTCCTAGGCGCACCAATGCACATGTAATGCAAAGAAACACACAAGTGTAGTCAAAACCAGATATCATGGGGTCGAGTCAAGTTCTCTAAATCTCAATGAGTCGCCTAAACTCAGAATAAGCTCAAGGAGGGCCTCGCATACTGGACTCGATTTGTGTTATGGTTCTTAATCTGAACCAAAGAGTCCAAATCCGGCAAATCGTTTTGAGAAAACAGATTTTTTTGAAAGAAGTGCCAAACATGGACTGCTTTGCTAGATACAGAGTTGCCACCTAAATATTTTACTTTGGGAAATTTAGGAAACCCTAACTCGTTGCCTAAGGCCACGTGTCCGTCATCACCAAAGTTGCCTCGGCTCGGGAACTTGGGTACGATTGGGGAAGGTCACTTCGTGAGCACCCCCACTCGCCCGATCAAAGACCGGCCTCTACTAACCATGATATTTAGTTTTGAAAACTTTGTGTGCTCTTATTCCGGTTATTAGCCTAGGTTTACTATGTGATGCGCACAGCATACAAGTATAGATCGGGTCGCCTGAATTGGAACAAAACATTTCATATTTGTTTTTGAAAGATGGTTTGCTACCCGCAGGTAGGCTTAAAATACAGATTTTGCCACCCTCAGGTGGGCTTAGAAAAACATGGTTTTGCCACTATCTAGTGGGCTTAAAACTCACAGTTGATGATTTGTCCCAATCCAAATAACCCAACCTCCACCCACAGGCATTCAAGCAGGTATATCACATAAGCAGATAGCCTCATGGTAAGGATGCTATTCATGGCAGTCACTCACACGCATGCAAGGATGCTAAAGCATAAAACTCACCGAGTACTCCAAGCCAAAACAGAAACCGATTAGAAATCCATGCATGATCCTAAATATACAGAAATGCCTAATGCAACACATGCAAAAATGCAACTATAGCAGGCTCAGTTATTCTAAACATGGCATATGAAAT
The DNA here is from genome assembly GCA_025200525.1 of Camellia lanceoleosa. Classification (NCBI taxonomy): domain Eukaryota; kingdom Viridiplantae; phylum Streptophyta; class Magnoliopsida; order Ericales; family Theaceae; genus Camellia; species Camellia lanceoleosa. Next base: position 474,451 of record JANUSC010000162.1, on the reverse strand, counting down.
GCAACAGCTATCAAGTATTCAATTTGGAATTGAAATACAAATGCAGTTAGTGTGATGGGCCGAGCCCGGTGCATGTAAGACAGATGAATGAATGCAAACATGCTATCATGCTGTATGCTAATTGAAACATGCCCTAATCTAACCATCATAAGCAGGTAAATAAAAGGGAAGAAAGACGTGGGGTTGGAAGACATACATCACACTCACGCACACTTATTACAATTATGCCCTCGCGCAGAGGGTCCGAATGAATAATATACAGTCCCGAATAGTACAGTCCAAATAAATAATACAGTCCAAAATATGTACAAACCCCTAATTAATTTACAAATTAACTAAGAAAAATAATAAACTGGCATGCAAGCCAGGGGCTGTCTTGACTCTTCTCTAGATGATAAATGATACATGTCCAGGCTGCCCTCGCGCGGAAATCCACTGTGATGCCCCAATTAGCCTCTGTTTTGCAATGGTTTTTGGAAAGCGCGCCAAGCCTCTAAGATCACGATTCTTGATTTGCTACAGAGAGCGTGAAAGGGCATGGCAATGTATTTTCATAAATGTAGATGCCTCGATCCTCGTACACCAATCACGCATCTCGATGCATGATGGCCGAGGAATCGAATTGCACAACTCAATATAGAATGAATGCACATGAAAACTCAACTAAAACCTAACTCCATCATGGATAATCCGGAGTGTTGCGGATCGAATTGAGACACGCTCATCACTCAACGAACGCCTCGTTTCCCGTGCTCGGGCTAATCCCTATCCCGAACACAATGCAATATGCATGACATGCATGAAATGCAACTAAGATACATCCTAATATGCAACATGCTATGAAATGACATACACGATGCACGAGGTAACATGGCATACACAATGCACTAACATACAACCTAGCATACACAATGCAATGGAATGAAATGGCATACACAATGCAATATGGACTTACACTAACATGAGTGGACCTCAGCCACACTCACATAAGAGGCCATTAGATGAAAATGAGACACTCAAGATGCATGCACACGTACATGCAAACCGAGGACCGACCCTAAGGCACGAAATGCCACTCTAACATGACATGGCAAAGCATGGAATATGGCATACAATCATGCAAATTTTAGAGGCAATAAGTGATGCAAAACAGCCCCGAAAGATGACAAAATGACATCTGATGCATGGAATAGGTCCCGAAACATGAAATTAGGTATACAGAATGACCTATAACTATGTAATGCATGAATTATTTGAACATGGAATGTGAAGACAAAGTCAAGAAAGCCCAAAAATAATCATATTTACAGTTTTAAGTAAGTCCAAACAGCGAACGCAAATGGGGCTAAACTAGTATGCAAAAACGGCCCCGTAAGCAAGATAATGAAGCAAGTGACAGTTGCTGACCCTAAACCGAGAAGGGCCCTTCTAAAATTTTGAAGAGGGGCCCAAAATATGGTAGTTTACAGTTTACCACAAGCCACAAAAACAGACACAAGTATGGAAAAACTCTCATGCAAAAAGTGGGCCTAAAGGAGGACAAAGAAGTAAGTGATGCATGCTGGCCCCAAAAAGGTGAAGGTCCTTCGAAAAAGTTGAAGAGGGACCTAAAATATGAATTTTTACAGTTGATGGTCAAACCCAAAACAGTGTACAAGTATGCTCAAAATACTATGCAAGATAAGGCCAAAAAGAGAGCTGTAACACAAAGTATAAAAAGGATGCTTCAAACAGCAAAACACCCTTAATGAAACATGAAGAGGGGGTCAAAATAATGCCATTTTTAGTTCAGAATAGAGCCCAAAAACAGAGGCAAAAGAGGCTAACAAATCATGCAAACATGGGGCCAAAAGAGGGATATAAAGGCAAGTGACAAAAGGGGGGTTCAAACAGTGATGATCCCTTCAACAATGTTGAATAAGGGCTCAAAATAAGCTACTTTACAGTTTACAACATGCCTCAAAACAGTTCATACATAATCCAAAAACAATGTACAAGAAAATGGCATATTAGGGAGATAATGAAGCAAGTGCAACAAGGAGGCCTCAAGCAGTGAGAGGCCCTCAATCAAACATGGAATATGGCTCAAAATAATCCTATTTCTAGTTAGGGTCGGAGCCCAAATATGCAAGCACAAAGAGTTAAGATATGAACCAAGAAAAGGGTCAAAGAGGGGAGAAAAGGACTTACCCTTAAAGACCAACTCTTTGACAGCCTTTGGACCAAGAAATGTTGCTTCCTAAGCTCTGGAAAGTTGCTCCAAGTGGTTGGAATGGAGGTGGTGGTGTGGTGCTAGGTGGTGGTGTAGAAAGGGTGTAAGACTTGGATGGTTAGGATGCTTGAAGTGTAAAAGGAGAGGGAGCTTCAATACAAGAGCTCAAGGCAAATTTTTCCAACCCTTAAACCAGAGCTGGGAGGTTGGTTTTATAGGAAAAAGAGGGGGAGAATAGGCGGGAAAAATGGGGGGAGGGGGAAATGAATTCAAGTTTCCCCCCAAAAAAATGGCCCCCCGGATACAAAATCTGGGGGGAAAAGAGATGCATATTTAGACTGAACAGGGTGCAAGGAATCTGGCCGGCCAGCTATTGAGGTTGCAGGTGGCCGGCCGACCAAGGGTCAAAAGGGTCAAGTGGCATTAGTGGCCGGCCACCACAGATTGGTGGCCTCCCATGTGTGCTCAACACAGCCATGTGGTCAAAAACTAGAAACAGTGAACCAAGAGAGAGAACAACCCACTTTTCAAAGGGGTTCAAAAGGTTCAAACACAATTATTGGCCGGCCACCAAATATTGGCGGCCTCCCAGGTGTGTACAACACAAATATGGGGGTTAGGGTTGAACAAAATGGCCCAAGGGTGGTCAACATTGGCTTCCGAGTGAGAGAAAACGGGCGACGGAGGGCGATGAAGGAATATAACTGGTTGTTGAAACAATTACTGCCCTCTCACCCTTCTACGACGTTCCTGGTGATGAAACAGAGGTCCCTGCCAAAAATGAACGCAAACTGATGCAAAATGAAGGTTCGGGCGTCAAACGCCTACCTGAGGCCCCGAAAATCGATCATAGGCACCGGGAGTGGTGTTCGAGCACGAAGTTGGTCTCTCAGACCACAGTGTCCCTCAAAAGGGAGTAAATAAGATGCATGCCAAAAACCGGAGCAAACGGAGGTGGTTAGGCAGTCCCGAACCGAGGCATTCGGCCTGACGGCTCTGAAAACCGGGAACCGGGCTCCGAAATGGGCAAAATGGCCTACGACTACGAAATGTAGCCCGCGGCCACCGAGAGATGATCTACGAGACCTCTCCCTCCCTTCGGGAAGAGAAACAGAGAAAACCGAGCCTGGTTCGCAAACCGAGACAAGGCACAGAAAAGCCCGAAAGTTCGGAGGCAAGGCTCACGGCCGAGATTCTGAAACCTCTGAACGAGCACGATATACAACATCACCAAGCGCTCAATCGGTGACGTCTGAGTCTTAAGGTCGGTCAAAAATGGGGTGTCTATAGTCGGCCAATAGTAGGAATGTCTTCGAAGCAGCCATCTCATCTTTACACCGCGCTGATGAGCACCACAGATGCCTTCATGAACCTCAACTATAGCTGTCAATGTTTCCTTTAGGCCTAAACATTCCAACAATAACCCATCTCCCCCTCTTTCGTAGAGAGCATTACAATACATTATGTATTGCATAGACTGTAATTTAAATTTTCTGCTAGCCCAAGATGGGCCAGCTAGATACTGCATTATTGGATACCTCCAATCTTGTTCTTGTAAGTCATTATGATTGACTTCCAGGACCACATTCCTTTTATTTAAGGGTGGTGTTAATTTTTGATATGTTGTTTGACTTATGTTCCTTTGAGTATTATCCCTGCTCTTGAAATTCGAAACTTTCTGAGCCACATCATTAGCTTTATTATTCAAGAATCTTGGGACATGAGTTACATTTGCTATCTGAAATTGAGACAGCAGATGTAATGCAACAACATAGTATGGCAACATGCTTATACTTTGACATTTGAAAATCCCTTTTACTTGGTTTACTACCAATTGAGAATCTCCAAATATGTCAACTGCATGAGCTTGTAATCCAATAAGTATTTCCAGTCCCATTATTAAGGCTTCATATTCAGCTTGATTATTGGAACAAGTAATTTCATCCACTCTGAAACCATGTGTGGTTTCTACTCCTTGTGGTGACTTAACTACTACACCAATTCCAATTAGACCATTGGCTTTTGATCCATCGAACCACATTTTCCATGGTTCAACACTAGTTATACCAAGTTCCATTAGCTCTTGGCTTTCTGGTTGACATGGATGGTCTGCCAAAAAATTAGCTAAAACTTGTTCTTTTACTGCCTTTTGGGGGACATATTCTAGATGAAATTCTGATAAAGCTAGTATCAATTTGCCAATTCTTCCCTTCTATATTTAACCAAATCTGTGGTTGCAATTACCAAGACAGTTATAGGCAAAAGATAGTATCTTAATTTCATTGCAGCAAAATACAATGCAAGGCACAGCTTTTCTACAGCTGAGTATTTACATTCACAAGAATTTAAAAACCTACTAAGGTAATAAATAGCTTGCTCCTTGCCTTCTTCATTGTCTTGGGCTAAGAAAGCTCCCAATGAATCTTCTGCTACAGCTATGTACAATTTCAAGGGCTTATCACCCTTTGGTGGCATCAGCATTGGAGGGTTAGCCAAGTAGGCTTGGATTCATTTGAAAGCAGTTTGATGCTCTGCTGTCCACACAAACTCCTCTTCATCTTTTAGCCTTAACAAGGAAGAAAATACTTTAGTTTTCCCTGTAGTATTAGAAATGAATCTTCGAAGAAAATTAACCTGTCCAAGGAACTTTTGTAATTCTTTCTTACTTGATGGAGGTCTAGCTTCAATGATGGCTTTGGCTTTATTCTAGTCAATCTGTATTCCTTTCTTGTGTACTACATAGCCCAAGAAGTTTCCAGATGATACACCAAAAGCACATCTAAGAGGATTGAGTTACAACTTAAACTTTCTCATTCTTTCGAAAGTTGCTTCTAAGTGAAATAAATGTTCCTCCATGGATTAGGATTTCACTACAATGTCATCAATATAACGCTCTAAATATCCTCTAATGAGATCATGAAAGATAGTGTTCATAGCCCTCTGATATGTAGCCCCAACATTCTTCAGGCCAAATGGCATTTTAACCCATTCGAAGGTGCCAATATTCCCAGGACATCTAAATGCTGTCTTGTGGACATCCTCCTCTGTAATGCAGATTTGATTATAACCAGAGTGCCCATCCATCATTGATAAAATTTGATGCCCTGCTGAATTGTCTACCAACAAATCCACTATAGGCATAGGATACTCATCTTTTGGGGTTGCTAGATTTAAGTTTTTGAAATCGATACATACCCTCATTTTACCATTCTTCTTAACTACAGGCACAATATTGGATAGCCATTCAACGTACCTGGCTGTCCTAATAAAGCCTGCCTTGGGGAGTCTAAGAATTTCCTCCTTAACTTTCTGAATCACTTCTGGACTCATTCTTCTTGGTTTTTGCTTGTATGGCTTGAAATTAGGCCTCATAGGGAGCCTATGTTCTACTAATGACCTATCTAATTCTGGTAGTTTATTATAAGACCATGCAAAACAATCTCTATATTTCTTCAAAACGACCAACAACTGGTCCCTGTCAAGAGCATTCAACCAAACACTTATATAGGTGGGCTGTTGTATAGAACCTTCCCCTAAATTTACTTTTTCCAAGGGGTCTTGTATCTGAGAACTCACTGATGCTCCTTCTTTGATTCCTTCTGACTTCGAAGCAATTTCCTTGCTTTGTTCTGCTTCCAGGTTCCTTGGTTCGACATCCTTACCCTCCTCCTCATAGACAAAGTCTATCCACAAGGCATCCTCCTCCTGTATCTCTTGGATTTTTATTTCAATATCCAAAGCACAGTATTTATCCAAGGCCAAGCATCTGACCTGTTGCTGTTCCTTCTTACAACCAATCATCGTGGCTTCTTTCTCTTGCTTTTACACTTTCTGGAATATTGATTTTACATCCAATACTAAGAACTTAATTAGAGCCAAAGACCTAGCTTCTTGGATTTCATCTCTTTGCCTACAACCAAGCATCAGTGTCATCCTTAACGACAAACTCTTCATCAGCACTATCCTGGACCAAGTGCTTTAGATGTGCAAACTCCTCATCAGCCGTCACATCGGTTGATCCATTAGGTTTCCTCAGTATGCTGAGTGGTGCCACTCCTTCAGTATATAATTTGGCCTCTGCGAAATCTGCACAAACTATGAAGGGTTGAGGATCTGCATTGATTTCCTCTGTCTCCCCATTGCACAAGGCCATCATGATTTTCTGATGTAAAGAGGAAGGCACACATTTGTTGGTGTGAATCCAATCTCTTCCAAGTAAAGCATTATACTTAGCATTGCTGTCGATAACGAAGAATGTTGTCATGCAGTCCCTGGTTCCAACACTCAAGTTGATGGGTAGAATACCTTGGGCCATCTGTTTGTCTCCAGCGAAACCAACAATGGCTGTACTGGTTGGGATTAGTCTGGGGTTCTTCTTTCCTAGTTTCATCAACGAAGATTTTGGAAGCAGGTTTACTGTTGCCCCGTTATCCACCAGCACCTGATTCATCTGTATTCCATCGAAGAAGGCCTTGATATACAAGGGTTTGACATGCTGTGTCATGGACGTCATGGGATACTCAAAAGGGTATGAGAGGTTAATACTTACCTCTTCCTCACTCTCGTCCTCAGTTTCCATTGGTGTGGCTGCTTCGGATTCGTCTTGCACTGTACTTACTTGTGAGTCTTCACTGAAGACTGGAATTGGGTCAATCTCCTGACCTTGGTTTTCATCTTCAGCTTGAAACTCCTGTGGTAATATAAGTACCATATTCACTGACACCGGAGGAAACGAGCCAAATTGGACGACTGGCTGTACCTGCTTTCCCTCTTGGTCAACTTGTTTAATTACTTCAGAAGCGTCTTCTATGCTACATTCTGGCATTTATGTATTAGTAATTTCCTTCGAATGGTCTGTTTCTGTTGGTTTTTCGACCAAAAATGTATGTTCAGCCATGAAGGCTTCAAACATTTCTTCTTTAACCATCCCCTTCCTTTGGCCTGGGACGACTTCATCTTCTATCTCACTATCACTTTCCATTAAAGCTTTTCCAATCCTATCAAGCTGGATCTTTCCTTGGCCTTTAGTTCGGAATAAACTTTGGCCAACTGCTCCCTGCTACAACTCCTTTTATCTGGAAGATTCGATTTTAGATTATGGTTTAACTTTGAATCTTCTTCTCCTTCTGCCTGGCTCTTTAGCTGAGCCAATGAAGAGCTTTCTCCACCTCCTTTTAGATCATTCTGGTACTGAGTGTACCTTCGTTGGATCGTCCTTCTTTGGGACCTAGAAATCACTGGGACCATATTTGGTTCTTTTGTTTTTGGGTGCTTAAGCAATACCCAATTGGTTGGAGCCACCAAAGGAGGTTTGACCATCCTACCTTGGTTTTCAACATATTTCTTTGGGTAGACATTTCCCTAGGTTTGTTCTGCATGACAAACCAATCTGGAACTCTAAGTACCCATGAACCTACTGACCCATCTGTTGAACTATTTTTTTCCTCCTTCGAAACCATCTTCGAGGCTGGCTGTGAAGGCCACTGCTTGGCCCTGACTCCATATTTTGGGCCTAACTCAGGCCTTTGATGAAGGTGGCCACTTTCCGTCCTGCTTGAAGCTGGTCTAGGAGGTCAATCTCTGGCTTTGATTCCATAAACTGAACCCTTCTCCAGTCACATTTTAGGATGATCGCTTTCCATTCTATAATAATTAAGTGGTCTGGACTCATGTAAAGGCCTCTTGCCTTTAGAATGCATTCTAGCGACTGTTGGCTCAGCCATTAATGGCTGCTACCTAATGCTAGTTGGATATGGCCTTTTGTTATAAGCACTAGTTGGTTTAGGACGCCTCTGCACATCCTTGTAATATTGTTTCCCATCAATTGGAAGCCTTTTCAATCACTTATAACTCAGCCTGCATCTGGGACACATTCTTTGCATGACAGCTGCTTCTAAAGAATCGTCATCCAGTGTTTCTTCATCAGAGTCTTCTCTCTGGCGTGAGAAACGTTGTCCAATAGTTGGTAGATTTCCATTGTCTTTCTTGACAGTTGTCTGGCTGGCCACATGCATCTACACATTGATTTCTTCTAATTCTTTCAAGGACAAGTTCTGGAAGTTTGGCATAATAACATTGGCTGCCACCTCTCCAATTTTTGGGAATGGATTAGTATCAGTCCCCATGGCCTGTTTCTCGCTTTAATGAATTTTAAACTCCCCTTTCGAATATGCTCTTGGATCCTATCTCGAAAAATAATGCAGTTTTTAGTTGAGTGAGACCAAGAATTATGCCATTTACAATACACTTTTCCTTTAAGTTCCTCTGGAGACGGAATTTTAACTCCCTTTGGTAACTTCAGGAAATTTGCAGCAAGCAAATGATCAAAAATGTCATCTGCCTTTGTTAAATCGAAAGAGTATTTCCTATGAAGGTCTTTCTTTTTAAACTGCTGGTCAATTGTTGTATCTTTATGAATTAATGCTTCACAGATCACAGGTTTTTTCCCTACAATCTCTGCTGCATCAATCTCATAATTAGGATCTCTATAATACGTCTTGTATGATGCATTACTTCGATCTTGTTCTTCTTCTAGTAATACTTCATACCTAGACACCTTATAGGTTAATTCCACTAAGTCTCTAAACTCAGTTGAGTCAAACTTCTTTTGAAGCCTAAACTCTAGACCATTTTGAGTCAATCTCACAAATTCAGGCTCTAGTAAGATGATCCTACATTTATTTCGTGCTCTTTTAAATCTGGCAATAAACTGAGTAGCCTTCTCATCAGGCCTTTGACTCAATCTTGCCAAGTCTGCCATAAAAACCTCTGGCTCTGTTTAGAAGAATTGGGCATAAAATGTCTCTTCCATTTGTTGCCAAGTTTGGATAGAGCTAGGTGTAAGGTTAATATACCATGCAAATACTCCCCCAGTTAGAGAATTTAGGAATAATCTTAACTTCATATAGTCATTATTGGTAAATTCACCGCACTGAGTCGTGAACCTAGCAATATGCTCAACCGTTGATTGGTTTCCATTTCCATAAAAAAGGGCAAAATCTGGTATCTTGAAACCTCTTGGGTATTCATGTACCCTATCTACCCACTCTGGGTACGATTTCCTGTACACAGGAGTCTGAACCCCCCGAGCCATTGGTCTGCACATCTCTCTAATAATGTTAGCAATTTGGTCCCTAGGGACCATATTTTGTGCTTGTTGAACCACCACTAGAGGAACAAACACAGGATTTGGTGGATAACCTTGTGTCTGGGGTTCTCTTGGCCCATAGGGTGGTATATTTGGGACTGGCTGTCCCTGTGGTACTGGTTGCTGTTGAGGGTATGGATGACCTCTTTGAGCCTGTCCTGCAAAAGGACCTGCGAAAGGTGCTGGAACAGGTGTTGTGTCTCTTCCAGTTGTAGGAAAACCTTCCAACCCCCTGGGTATAAATTCGAATAAAGGGTTAGTAAACCCCCTTGTGCCAGGTATGGCTTCGAACATGGGATTTGGAACCATCCTTATGCCATTTTCTTATACTAGGCTAGATCTACCAATTTGCATGGCTTCACTGTTAAGTAACGATGCATTTTTACTTGTCATAGGCCTCGAAAGAGGCTCATACCAAGACTGAGGTGGTGGTTTTTCATGATTTTGGTTACTAGTTTGACCATTAGTATGCCCATTACTCTATATAGGCTGTTTGTCTCTAGCTAATCTTTGTTGATGGGCATTTGAATTTTCCTTTATATGTCTTGCATTAGTTGGTTGATGAGCATTCATTCGATCCAAAAAGAATGTTGCCCATCTCTCTATTGTGTTCATTAACTACTGTCCTATGGCATCTACTAGGCCTCCCCATAGATTCATTGGATGAGTAGATGGAAGAGTGGATGGTCCAATTCCTTGGCCTCGTCCAATATTATGAACATGTGGTACTTGTTCCGAAGTGCTAGTCTGTTCGACCATAGGTTCTGATAAAATAGGTGTTTCCACTGGATGTGTTATCACATTATCCTCTAGATTAGGTATTTCTACCTCTCCTTTCACGCCTTCTTCCAAGCGTTTATTTTCTCCTTGTCTTCTACGTCTAGCCATTTCAATTAGTCCCACTGGGCGTGCCAAAAATATATGTTGGCTTTTTTGGCTTTCGAAGGTTATTTTTGTAATTGTGAGCATGCCAGCAATGATCAATCAGTCCTTACAAAAATTTAATTGCCAACCAATTATCAGACGATTGTGTTTTTGTTCTTTCAGCCTCAATGAAGAGGACTTTTACTGGTGGCTTTGCTTAGGAGAAATAAACTGACAATGATTAATTGAAGAACAATTGCAGTATTTCATTAAGTAAAACGAAAGACTTACAATGATCCAATTCAGCCTCGTAGAGGTTTACAGCAACAATCTACTTGAAACTACTCCTATGAACGAAATGCAGTGTAGGAATTTGAAGTACAGAAATATAAAGAACAAGAAATATAAAAACTGGAAAAGAAATAAAGTAGAATAAAACTGGTTTTCTGGATCTGAGTCTGGGGCTTTTTCTGGGGCTTTCTCTGCTATTTATACTTCTCAAGGATGACCATCGAACTGCACTTCTAACCGTCGAATCGCTCCTCCATGATCGCTGATCATGTTGCCTTATAGTTAGCTCCACTTTCCCATTACCTGCAGTTAGGCTTCCCTCCTAATTTTGAATTTGAATTTGAGTATCCGTTGAAGCCACATCACTTTGCATCTTTTTGCTGATCCAGTACTATGCAGATCTTGTAAGAAACAATACTAACTGCCACGTGTACGATCACGATCGAAGACTTGAATAGTCTTCCCATATTACCCTTATTCTGCCACGCGTTGAATTGTAATTGGCTTATACAAAATATGTAGCCAGCATATATAATATATCAAAAAATATATTGTAACTAATACCGATCCAAATTAAAATTCTTTTTTCAAAACCAATTGGGTCTCAAACTCCAATAAGGAGGTATACCCAACACATTTTTGTTCCTTCATGGTGTGGTTAGTGGGAGTCGTAAGAGATTTTACTATGGAACAAATACAAATATTTAGAAATTGTCTCTGGTACAAAATTTCACCTCTTTGCAAATTGTCTAGAGCAATCCTTCAACATGTCTGAACCCCAATTGCACTCCTTATCTTACTTACTAGACACAAAAGTAGTGAGTTTTAATTATTAATATCAGTGACATTGCCTCATATCTAGTGACTATAAAATGTGAGAAATTTTATAATTCAAAACCTTTTTTCGAGATGTACTATATATCTTGTTTGTGGTTATGATTATAAGTTAAGTGGTGTGCAGTTATGACTAATTATGATTGTCAGGCTCAATTTTTTTATTATCCATGGTAATATTAGTTATGAATCTATTTTGATTGTTAGTTAGGATTAAAGTGATTTTTGGTTGTATTGTGTGGTTTGGTTATAACTTAAAACCCCCCATTTTTTGTTGCCAAAGATTACAACCCCTTTGGACTGGGTGATTTGGAAATAAAAGAAAATAAATGTATTTCTCTTGGTGCATATATATCACTTGTTTGGATAAGCAAAGAGAAGAGAAACGGAATGAAATGGGAAGGAAGGGAAAACTCATTTATGTCTGACTCCTATTTTGAATCTCTCTAGAAGTAAAGAGATTAGGAAAGAAATAAAGCCAACTAAATGCTATTTAAAAAATCAGTGATAAATCCAATCTAAAGAATGTATAAAACATTAGGTCTAGTAGATTTTTTTTGTTGGTGAGAGGTTCACCCTTTATGAAATAGTTTGGTGAGAAATTCTTTTGTTGTTTTGGGAAGACATTTTGTTCTTAATTTTATCCTTTAATTTATGTGTTGACTTTTTTTATCTATTGACTTTTTTGACTATCTGTTCAAATTTTTTGACTTTTTGTTCAAATTTTCTAACTATCTGTTCAATTTTTTTGTTCTATCTGTTTAATTTTTTCCCTTATTTGTTGAAATTCTATTTTTGTAAAATTTCTATCTGTTCAATTCTATATGTGTGAAATTCTTGTCCTAATTTTTATCTGTCTAAAATTTATATGTTCAATTTTTATCTTTCCAATTTTTTTTTTATCTATCCAATTTTTTGCCAACAATGATATGTTGAAACCAACCATGGTTTGACCTGTTGAAACAAATAAGAAATTTGACCAACAAGTATCTACAAAAAAAAAAAAAAAAAAAAAAAAAAAAAAAATTGAATTTGGACTGTTGGATCAATTGTCTATACTATTTTGTTATAATACAAAAATTTCCATTTTAGATATAGAAGAAATAAGAGGACTAACACCTATAAAAGGCTAATTTGGTAACATAATATTATATAATTTTATTTCTTTTATATAACTTAACCAAATAAGGTAAGAGAGAAATTAATATTTTTTCTTTTCATTTCTCTCTTATTCAAAAAAGAGGGAGAAAAATCACAAATTTTTTTATTTCTCTTATAACTTACATAATCATTTCTTTTCTTTTCTTTTCTTTTTTCTCTCTCTTTAGTTATCAAATATAGTGTTGAAACAACTTAATTATGAGAAAAAGTGATCAAATTTGAAAATATCATAATTTATATATGGTACAATTTTTTTAAAGTAATGAACAAACGTAAATGTACTCACTTGATTTAAAAGTAAATTCACAATAATGTTACATCCCTTTATTTATTACTCCTAAATAATTCCTAATAATATGACATTGATGCTAGATTGAAATATTTGATAAATCAAAATTTAAACCTTATCAAATACATTATTAGAAATGATTTTAAAGGTAAGTGTTTCAATCATTTTTGTTTTACATATTCCAAGAGCACTTGAAGGGAATTCAATAATGCTTTGCTTGACGAAGAAGCTTTCATGAAAGAAAACCTTGAGGTACCGTTTGGGAAGAAGATTTGTAGGTTTTTTTAGTTATTTTAGTTACAAAAGACAAAATAAGTTATTTAGCCATAACCAACAAAACATCACATCCAACTCATAATCATTATATTCTTCTCATAATCATTATAAGTTATTAGAAAGTTTGTTGTTATATTGCCAGAGAGCCCTGTCATGGGAGAAGTTATTCGTTGGTCTTGGGGGACAGTTACATTGTATTTCAGGTGTGTTCTGATTAGTAAAAAAAAGTAAGATTTACGATTTTGTGTTAAATAATTAAAAAATATAAGAAAACATGAAAATTTATTATAAGTCAGAGATATGATTCCGTAATATCTTTAAATCAATCAATAATTTTTCTTTTTATGGGTCCACAAACTAATTTTAAAAAAAGAAAGGAAAAGCGAAAGTGATACTGAAAGTGAAAAGTAAATCAGAGAGAGAAAGAAACAGAACAGATCACTCAATGTCCGGGCTGTGAGATGAGAGCAAGGATCCTTTAGAGTTTTTTTTTCTTTAAAGTTTTCTAGAGTAGTGCATTGTGTAATGACAAGTCACATCAATTTTTCAGCATTAGATTTCAACCACACAATACAACACTTTAAAAAACTTCAAAAAAAAAACACCCTAGAAGATCCTTGTGTTGAGATGAAAAAGAGAGGAGAGGGAGAGTGAGCAGAGCGTAGTTTGCCCGGTGAGAGAGGGGTGAGCATTCTCTTCCCTTTACGTTTCAAGTTTTCTCTTTCCCTTTTTTTTTAATAATAAAAATATTATATTTGTGAACAGTTGCTTCACCCAAATTCTGATGTTTTCACGAAAAGGCTTCTTCATGAAGCGTAGCTTTATTGTAATTATTAACAGAACCGATACTTTGCTTACTTTAGGGACTTATTATATTATCGAGTTCTTGCCTTGAACATTTTCAAGATTTACCATCAAGAAGAGAGAGAGAGAGAGAGAGATGGAGCTTGAACACTTCAGTCATGACCATCCATTGATCCTAAGGACAGACTACATGGAGGAAGGTGTCAAAATTCATTGCTACGGGTGTCGGCAACCCATCTCAGGTCTGTCCTACGGTTGCACCAAATGCGAGTTTTTCTTGCACAAATCATGTGCAGAACTACCCCGCGAAATGACATATCATCCTGCTCACCCTGAACACCCCTTACTCTCCTTTCACAGCCACCTTATTATCCTTGCACGTGCGATGTTTGTGGAGAACATCGCGACCGATTCGTTTACAATTGCTTTCAATGCGAGTTCGATGTCGACATAAGGTGTGCTTCGGTGGTGTCCAATATTCAACAGAGGATTGAGCTCAAATGTCACCCACTTCAGTTGATCCCCTTGGAAAAGTCAGCCACGTTCTTATGTGATGCTTGCGGTGAAGAACACGGAGGCACCTCCTACTTATGTACCACCTGTGGATTCTGGGTCAGCCAGAAATGTGCTAATTCATTACCTAGCACCATTAAACTTGGCGATCATCACCATCCTCACCCTCTCACCCTCATCTATTCTATTCCATATACATATAGATGCGAGGACTGCAGAATCTGTAACAAGCCATTGTACAGAAGAAATTGGCTTTATTATTGTTCCGACTCCAAATGCACATATTCTGTCCATCTAAACTGCGCGGCATCAGAGATGGAGCATTCCAAGCACGTCGTTGACCCTTCTCCTTTGCAACATTTTTCTTTTAACTTTCTGTGAATAATTTGATTTGATTTGATTATTATTATTATTATTATTATATCTTTTGATAGCGCTTCAACCTTGGATATGTGGTTTCAGGGATTGCGAAGTGGAGACTGAACATCAGATCAAGCTTAATTCGGGGAGAGCAACATCAAATACTGAGCTATCCAAGTTGATATTTTCCTGTTTAACTCTTATTTTTTGTTTTGGGTTAGTGATTTACTTTGATTACAAACTATTCATTTTTTTTTGGTTTTAGGTATTGCGATGTAGAGATTGAAGTTGAAAATCGGATCACCTTGCCAGTCGATGAATCTGTTGATCTGAGAACTCTATTCATCAATCACATCAAAGTAGTGGGGAAGTATAAAGAAGCAACATAGATTAGACATTTTAGTCATGAACACACTTTATATTTTTCTAACAAACAAATCGATCAGGAGTCACACTCTGAGAGCAACTTACCCCTATTGAATGAGGTAGAGAATGAAGAAAAATGCAATGTGTGTGCGCGAAGAATCTCAGTCCCATTTTACCATTGTGTTCAATGCAATTTTTTACTCCACAATTATTGTGCAGAGTTACCTTGTACACTGCACCACCCATGTCACCCACAGCACACACTTTGCTTGACCACAAAATTTCCTTCATATCTTTTGTTAAAATTTAATGTATAAATAAAAAGAGAAATATAGAGAGAGAACAAATTGTGTATATCTTGATGTATTATTGATTGTATTGAATATGTTTACAATAATTCCTATATATAGAAGAGTAGAGTAGGTGAGTGTGTAGTAGGTGGAGTAGGTGGTAGTGGTAGGTGGAGTAAGTAAGTGGGGTTTTTACATTTAACAGCCCCCCTCAAACTCAAGGGGGATAGGAACCAACCAACTTGAGTTTGGAGAGAGTAATAAAACAGGAAAATAATCTGACAAATAAAATAAAAGTGGATAGGAGACACTGTATGGTCGTGTCAGACCGTTGTAGAAGACTGTATGGTTATGGCAGACCGATGTAGAAGACAGTTTACGGGGTCATGTCGGACCGTTGTAGCAGACAATGTTGTGACAGTTGTTGTGACAGTTTACGGAGTCTTGCTGGACCCTTGTAGAAACTAACCGGAATCAATGTCGGGACAGTTTACGGAGTCTTGCCAAACCCATGTAGAAGCTAACCGAAATCAATGTTGAGACAGTTTACCGAGTCTTGTCGGACCCATGTAGAAGCTAACTGGAATCAATGTCGGGACAGTTTACAGAGTCTTGTCGGACCCCTGTAGAAGCTAACCGGAATCAATGTCGGGACAGTTTACAGAGTCTTGCCGGACCCTTAACAGGCGCACCCTCAAAAGGTGTGCCCAACCTATCAAAAGGCGTGCCCAATCCATAAAAAGGTATGCCGGACATAATGGCGATGCGCGTGACTACCTTGGCTTGCGCGCCCATGTTGTCATCTAGCGCCGAGCGGCGCACGATGCGCGTGTCCGTCTTGGCTATTTAAACCAAGACAGAGGCTGAGGCTGAGGCATGACAAACCAGCTGAAACCTCTTCGTTGCTTTGACACTCTACAACCAACCCTTCTTCTGCAGCCAACCCTTTCTGACATTACCAGTCTGAAAGCTCTGATTCTCTGAAACACATAGCAACCCAGAACATGGCTTCGTCTCGCCCTCTCTCTCTTTTTCCGGATCTTAATGGTCCATCGAGCTCCTCTAGGCCAAGTGCCCCTGCTCTTACTCAACCTAGTCTTCCCACACTATCAGTTGAGCAAGTGATGGCTACTCAAAATGATATCGAGGCCAACCACTACACGTTGAGGTCCTGCATGGAGACAGTGGTGGCGGTCACTAACCTGTCTCACCGTCTACAAAACAAGGCGTGTGAGGTATACCAGGTCAATGCCCAACTCTCCCTACTCCAGTGCATGTACAGAGATGCACAGGCAGAAATTTGTGCATTGAAGGCTGAAAACAAGGAGCTGAAAAGGCAAACCACCTCCATGGCTAGATTTGGGGCACCTACATACCTCACCTTTGATGGCCGGCGGGGAGCCAACTCTCTCGGCGAAAACACTGTGGTAGTTCTTGGCAGAAGTACTGGAGACGGGCCTTCGAAGGTAGACAATAAAAAGAACGACAAAAAACGGAAGAGCTCGGCGACGGAAGAGCCGAGTAAGTGAAGTTGGTGCGTGGCCGTCACCGGAGAAGAAAGAAGAAAAACAGATCTGTCGTTTTTTTTTTGTTTTTGTTTTGTTTTTTTTTTTTTTTTTGTAAAATGCTGATCGGGTTTGATCCCGGCATAAAGAAATGACAAGTTTGTGAAATATGTTTGGTGTTTTGTTTAATAACAAAAATAAGATAAAATAAAAAATAGATAAAGAAAGGGATGGGTTATATGAAAAAGATCGGTGTGAGGTGGATGATTCAAAATAAAGTTGGCGGTAGTGCTTCTGCAAAAAAAAAATATATATATATATTATTGTAGAATGGGTATTTGAAAAAGATTAAAAGTGATATGGAGAAAATAAATAAAAATAATTGATTTTGAAATCAAAACGGAGGAATGAGATGGACAAGCCCATGTGATAAAGTGGAGAGAGAGAAGGTGTTGGGTAAAAGAAGCTGTCAAACCCAACAGCTCTAAGCATGGTGCACGACGTCCCAGACTACTGATGCTTGTGGTGGTGAAGTGTTGTTGAAGGGGCCAGTGTGAAACTTATTGAAGGAAAAACCCAAATGGGAAACAGAGGAGTTATTCATCAGAACCCAGATCTATGAATGACATTCTTGAATCACCACTTGTTGAGTTGCTTGAATTCAGTGATCCAAAGGTGCAAAGGGAAAGCAAGAAGGTCTATCTCCATTATGACCACACTGATGCTTGCAAGAACTGCCTCTGCGATTGAATCGTTTGCTCTAGTGCAGCTGGAAACAAATGTTTCACCACCTGAAGTGACTGAATTGACTGGCCCAGATGTCATGGAAGAGAAGTGTGGCTCTGCTGCCGTTTATTTGTTGCTTTTCTCCCCGACATTCTGGACTCCAAGGCTGAGGGAAGGAACAAGTATCTTGAAATGTTGTTATCCATTGTAGAGAAGTTCAAAAGGAGTCCTTACATACCAGTTTAAGCAATACCGGTAAGCAGCCAGATCTTGAAAAGCATTTGGGTGTCGGTGGTTATGGGTACCCAGCTTTGGTGGCCCTCAACGCGAAGAAATATTTGAGGAAGATGAATTCTCCCTTGACGAACTTGTGGGGGAAGAATTTGTGAGCAAGGATGCGTGGTAACCAGCCCAGATGGTAACACTGAGGGGAATGAGAATCATAGAGGCCTGTTTGCTCAGATCGGAGTCGTGAAAATGGTGGAGATCGATGGCGATTGACCAATCGGAGGGATTTCGTTTCTTAGATCGGAGATCGCAGGAGCCGGAGATCATGACCATAGGTCAGCTGGCGAGGCCGTGGACTCAGCCGGGGCCAGAGACGGTGAGGAGGATGCTGGAGTGGTCGGTGAGGAAGCCACAAGCGGAGGCGGCGTAACCAGCGGACTGCTCGTTGTGGAAGGCGATGAATCAGACGACGAGAGCGACGGCGCCGGTGGCGAGGGAGGTGACGGGGATGCCGACCGAAGATGACATTGTCGGCGACGTTGAGAACAGTGAGTCGACTCAGTCGACCGATATCGGCCGGAAGTTGGCCGGAGATTTTGTTTCCGATGACATCGAGGAGATCTAGGAGAAAGACTGGAGCCAAGTGCAATGGATCTAGGGAGGAGGTTGAGATAAAAACATTAAGCAAGCAAATTCACTGTGTGTTCTGTCCGGACACTACAACAAAAAGCACAATCGGCGACTAAAATTTCTAATTTCGTCGTTGAAAGTACGGTTTTTGGCGACTAAAATCGAATTAGTCGCCAAAGTTGATCAGTTTTGCCGACTAAAGCAGTTTAGTCGCTGAAGGTAATGGTTTTAGTGACTAAAAGGCACTTTAGTCGCCAAATATAGGGTTATTAGCGACTACAGGTTGTTTAGTAGCCAAAAGTGACGATTTGTGACGACTAAAATCATTTCGTAGCCAAAAGTGATGGTTTTGGTGACTAAAAAACAGTTTAGTCGCCAATTATAGGTGTTTTGCCGACTAAAATTTTTTTGGTCGCTGAAAGTGAAGTTTTTTGGCTACAAAAAAAATTTAGTAGCTAAACGTCAACAATTGCCGACTAAATTGCAGTTTAGTCGCCCAAAGTGGAGGTTTTGGCGACTAAAATTCAATTTAGTCGCCAAAAGTGCTAACCTTAGGCGGGATTTCAGGTTTTTAGCGACAGAATACAAATTAGTAGCCAAAAAATATATAATTGGCGACTAAAATTCAGGGCACTGGTATAAATATTGATGGAGATGAGCTGGAGAAACCAACCGTCCCTCATTCCGAGATGTTCCGATATAAAATTAAAGTGAGTGATGCACGAAGAGCTTGGATGAAAAGTCCTGAGGTGTTGCAGAATTGCTCCACGGGCTGAAGTAGCGTTGATATCGCAAGGGTCGGAGGCGCAGTGTGCAGGTCAAGTGAGTTGAGTAGTCGCGTGCACAAGACAGTGCTGCGGCTGGCTCTTATGTGGGATGACGGGCACAGGACAAAGGTCAGCAAGGCGATGGCAGCTCACAACGATGGTGGTGTTCTGAGCGAAGAGTTACGCTATGGAATTTGTGGCAGCGGAGTGAAGGTATGTGTAGAGGTCCGGCGGGCGGCCAAGGCGATGTTGCCGCCCGCCGGTGAAGCAGAATGACTAGGTTCTCAACCTTACTCTGATACCATGTTAAAATTTAATGTATAAATAAAGAGAGAAATATAGAGAGAAAACAAATTGTGTATATATTGATGTATTATTGATTGTATTGAATATGTTTACAATGATTCATATATATAGAAGAGTAGAGTAGGTGAGTGTGTAGTAGGTGTGTAGTAGGTGGAGTAGGTGGTAGTAGGTGGTAGGTGGAGTAAGTAAGTAGAGTTTTCCATTTAACATCTTTGTCCATGTTGCCTCACATATTGCAATTTGTTTAAATTCGGTTGTTCTGAATGCAACTTCTTCCTTGATATTGGGTGTGCATTCCTACCGCGCACTATCAGACATGAAGCTCACAATCACACCCTTGCTCTAAGGCCAACAGGATTTGGTTGCAATGCATGTGATGTTTGGGCTGAGTTTGGGTTTTTATGTGAGACTTGCAATTAAAATGTATGTGAAAGTTGTGTTCTTATGACTGTAACAAGCCCGCAAGGGACCTCGCTACAGTTCGGACTCGATTTTATTGCGGTTCTAAATCTGAACCAAAGAGTCCAACTCTGGCAAATCGTTTTGAAGAAAAACAGATTTTTTGAAAGAAGTGCCAAACATGGACTGCTTTGCGGATAATGAGTCGCCACCTAAATATTTTTAAATGGGAAACTTAGGAAACCCTAACTCGGTGCCACAGGCCCCGTGTCCGTCAACACCAAAGTTGGCCCGGGAACTTGGGTACGATTGGGGAAGGTCACATCGTGAGCACCCCCGCCCGCCCGGTCAAAGACCGGCCTCTACTAACCATGATAACTGTTTTTGAAAACTTTGTGCGTTCTTATTAGGTTATTAGCCTAGGTTACTATGTGATGAGCCTGACATACAAGTATAGATCGAATCGCTGAATTGGAACAAAACATTTCATGCTTGTTTGTTTGAAAATGGTTTGATGGTGCTACCCGCAGGTAGGCTAAGACGCGGATTTGCCACCCTCGGGTGGGCTTAGAAAACATGATTTTGCCACTATCTAGTGGGCTTAAAACAAACATTCGATGAATTGTCCCAATTCAGATAACTCAACCTCCACCCACAGGCATTCAAGGCAGTTATATCATATAAGCAGTTAGCCTCATGGCGAGCATGCTATCATGGCAACACTCACACGCATGCAAGGATGCTAAAGCATAAAACTCACCGAGTACTCCAAGCCAAAACAGGAAAACGATTAGAAATCATGCATGAATCCTAAATATGCTGAAATGCCTAATGCAACACATGCAAAACGCAACTATAGCAGGCTCGGCTATTCTAAATATGACATGTGAAATGCTACAGCTATCAAGTATTCAACTTGGAATTGAAATACAAATGCAGTTTTTATGATGAGTAGAAAAAGCAGATGAATGATGCAAACATGCTGTCATACTGTATGCTAATTGAAATATGCCCTATACCTAACCATCGTAAGCGGGTAAATAAAAGGAAAGAAAGACGTGGGATTGGAAGACATACATCACACTTACGCACACTTATTACAAGTTTGCCCTCGCGCAGAGGGTCCGAATAAATAATAATACAGTCCGAAAATGAAAGAATAATACAGTCCGAATAAATATACAAATTTCTAATTAATTGACAAATTAAATAAGAAAAACTGGCATGCAAGCCAGGGACCGCCTTGCTTCTGATGGATGATGCATTTTGGGCTACCTGGCGCGGAAATCCACTGGGATGCCCCAATTAGCCTCTGTTTGCACTTTTTCTCGAAATGCGTGCCAAACTCCGAAGAGCTGTTGATCCTTCATTTTGCTGCAACGGAGAGCAGGAAAAGGGCATAGCAATGTATTTCACACATATATGCATGCCTCGATCCTCGTGCCACCAATCACGCATCTCGATGCATGATGGCTGAGGAGTCGAATTGCACAACTCAATATAGGATGAATGCAGATGAATGCTACAACAAAACCTAACTCCATCATGGGTAATCCGGAGTGTCGGTGACTTGGGAATTGAGACACACTCCGCCACTCGGAGTACGGAATGTGCCTCGTTTCCCGTGCCCGGGCTAACGCCTATCCCGAACACGATGCAATATGCATGGTATGCATGAAATGCAGCTAACATGTGATATAGCATGCACAATGCTATGAAAGTGAGATGCCTCAAAATGCGTGCCCAAAGGGCACGCAAACTGAGGTGATGACATACAAGCATGAGATGACATGAAATATGATACACAATGAGACTAAAAAAAGAGATGTCTCGAAATGCGTGCCCATGGGCACGCAAGCCGAGGAATGCATAAAATGGAATACGGAAAGCAATGATGGGCTTACGCCAATATGAGAGAACCTCAGCCGCACTCGCATAGGCTGCCGTCGGATAAAAACGAAGCGCCTCGAAATGTGTGCACACGGGCACGCAAACCGAGGAATGCATGAAATGGCATACGGAATGCAATGATGGTCTTACGCCAACATGAGAGAGCCTCAGCCGCACTCACATAGGCTGCCGTCGGATAAAAACGAAGCGCCTCGAAATGCGTGCACACGGGCATGCAAACCGAGGAATGCATGAAATGGCATACGGAATGCAATGATGGGCTTACGCCAACATGAGAGAGCCTCAGCCACACTCACATAGGCTGCCGTCGGATAAAAACGAAGCGCCTCGAAATGCGTGCACACGGGCACGCAAACCGAGGAATGCATGAAATGGCATACGGAATGCAATGATGGGCTTACGCCAACATGAGACGTGGCAAATGACACATGGAAAATGCAAATTTCAGCAGCTAAAATGATGCACAAATAGCCCCCGAATTATGACAAAATTACACCCGATGCCCGAAATGCAATGTAAAGCACCCGGAATGGCCTACAGCCCTACTAAACGTGCACAATATGGACGTAGCATGTAAAACAGTAGCAAGGCAGCCCCTAAACTAGCATTTTTTCAGTACAAATCATGGATAAATAACAACCACAAGTATGGTAAAAATAGCTTGCAAAAATGGGGGAAAAGAGGAGAATTGCAAAGCAAGTGGTATCTACAATGCTCAAACTGAAAAACACAGTTCTACAACATTAAAGAGGGGCCAAAAATATGCACATTTACAAGAGATGACATCCCCCAATTCAGTATGTAAATAGGCTAAACATAGCATGCAAAATAATGAGCCAACAAAGACTATAATATGAGGTACCAAAAGCATGCACCAAACAACTTTGGACCCTTAACAAAACATGAATAATGGGTCATTTTAAGACACTTTCTAAGCCTGATGAAGGCTGAAAACAGAAGCCAAGCAAGCCTAACAAAGCATGCAAATTAATGAACCAAATAGGGAGTACAACATGAAGTACTAAAATAATTTATCAAATGGCCTAAGACCCTTAACAAAACATGAAGAGAAGGCCAAAATAAGGATTTTTTAAAGCCTGATGAAGGCTGAAAACAGGAGCCAAATAAGCTCAAAGGGGCATGCCAAATAGGAGTAGAACATGAATTCAAAGCAAGTGGCATGTAGAGAATGAAAACCAGGTTGAGCCCTTCTTCAATGTTGAATAGGGGCTCAAAATAAGCACAATATCAGTTCATGAGATGCTCCAAATCAGATCACAAATAGGCCAAATAAATCATGCAATTTTACGGAAAATATGGAGGATTACAAAGCAAGTGCATGATAGAGCCATCAAACATGATGGAGCCCTTATTCAATGTTAAATAGGGGCTCAAAATAGGCCCACTCACAGTTTATAACAGGCTTGAAATCAGATCACTCATAAGTCAAATAAAGCATGCAAAATAATGGCGTAAAGAGTGATATTGAAAGAGGTGTGTCATGGAGACACCAAACAGAGTTGAGCCCTTCTACAAAGTTGTAGAGGGGCTCAAAATAATTCTAAAACCAGTAGGGGTCGGAGCCCAAAACAGAGAGTAAATAGGGTAAAGAATTGATCCAAAATTATGCTAGAAAAAGGGAATTAGTGGCTTACCCTTGAAGACAAGTCTTTTGTTGCTTCTTGGCTTGAATTTGCTGGTCCTTAGCCTTTGAAAATCACTTCTTTGCTGCTGGAATGGAGGTGGTGATGGTGTTGCTTAGGGTTGATGAAGAAAGGAGCTAGAAACTTGAAGCTTTTTAGGGTTTTTGGCTATGGAAATGGAGGTTTTGGAAGAGAGGCTCTTGAGATCAAATTTTGTAACCCTAGGGAAGGAGCTGTCCAGCCCCTTAAATAGACCAAAAAGGGTGTAAAAGGGGAGGGAAATGCACCCAAGCTTTCCCTCCCAAAATATCCCCCGGACGACAGGGATATTTTGAAAGACAGTTGGACAGCTGTAAAGGTGAAAGTGGCCGGCCGGTGGCTACGGAAGGTGGCCGGCCACCCCAAGCTGTCGGCCACCACTCCTGGCCGGCCATGGCCAAAAATGGGACAAACAAATTGCTGGCCGACCACCATGTTTTAGGGTCCTCCCAGGTGTGTAGAACAAGGTTCCAAGGTTGGAATTTGGCAACACTGAAACAGGAGACACAACATTGCACTTGAAGAAGAGGCTCAAAAATGAAAGTAACAATTACTGGCCGACCACCACTTTTTGGTGTCCTCCCATGTGTGTAGAACAAGGTTCCAAGGTTGGAATTTGGCAACACTGAAACAGGAGTCACAACATTGCACTTGAAGAAGAGGCTCAAAAATGAAAATCTGAATTACTGGCCGACCACCACTTTTTAGTGTCCTCCCATGTGCCGTCATCACAAATATGTAGTCCCGGCTCAAAGAAAATATCCCCAGGGTGTTCAACATTGGCCCGGAAGTGAGCAAAACGGGCGTCGGAGGAGCGAAACTGGTTTTCTGGAACAATTGCTGGCCTCCCACCCTCCAGTGATCTTCTTGATGCTAAAACAGAGGTACCTGCCAAAATTGAACAAAAACCGATGCAAAATGAAAGCTCGGGGCCAAAAGCAAGGCGGTTAAAGTCCCAAAACATTTAAAGCGAAAGTGGCGTCTGACATGAAGTGGTACCGAGGCCCAGTGTCCCTCGGAATGATAAAACAGAGGCACTTGCCAAAACCGGAGAATCGGAGATGGTTGGCGGTCGAACGAGGCATATGGCTGACGGCTCAAAAGCAGGAGCTCGAAATGGCGAAAAATGGCCTCTGACCCACGAAAAAGTAGCTCGGCCCTTTGGGAGATAGTCTGGGACCATTCCCTCCCTCGGGAAAAGAAAAGCAACCGAGTGCGGTTATGGCAAGAGACAAGGCCTGAGAAGAGAGTTCGGGCTTGGGAGGCGGGCGCGCCGCGCGACTCTGAGACTTCGAGCAAGCACGACATGCAACATCACCGAGCGCTCAACCGGTGACGTCTGAGTCTTAAGGTCGGTCAAAAATGGGGTGTCTACAGTTGCCCTTCTTTGACAAAACTCGGAAGTCATGAAGTGACGAGAGTGAATGTCAAAGCCCAGAGACAACCCATTTTTGACAAGGCCGAAGACTTAGACAATCATACAAGATGAACAAAGATGTGTGCATGAGGCGTGCCGAGCAAAAGGGGGCAAAATGCAAATGATAGGCACGGAGCCAGGTGATTATGCAAGTGCAGCAAGCTGTAATGAAGCAAGTATTGACAAATAGATGCAACAGTTCTAAGCAAGAATGCAAAGCAACAACTTCATTTCATGCAGTTAGGAATGCGGAGAATTAGTCAAGTCTCGTCGCGTCTTACACGGAGAAAATACGATACTGCGATTAAATGCAGTACCGACCTCAAATGAATCGTACATACAATATCGTGCCTGCAAAATAGAGAAATTCAACAAGAATAATATGCTAACAACATATATTCAATGCGATTCCTATGATCCCAAGAGTTGGACACACACAGTGTCGGCGAATGAAATGCATCGCAATGTGAGAAAAGATAATGCGTGACAACGCATGTTTAAGCACAGAAGTATTATACATCAAGAAATCATGCATGACAATGCAAAATATTCATGAGAATGCAAATTACGTGCAAAACAATGCAAAACGAGCATAAATCAGGGCGCCCGTTTGTTGCGCAACAACGAAATTTGGGAAAGCAGCATTTCGGTGAAGGCAACTTGATCGCGGCCATTGATCCACCTCCCGGAGAGGTCACAACATATTTAAAAAAGATACACTCTGATTTTGATGAATAATGATGAGAGACATGTCAGAAATTGCAGTTGAAGTTCGTGGAGCAATTGGCGCCGAAAGTGCACTTTTCTTGAACTTTTGAGGTCAGGAACTCCGATTTTCCTCAAAATTTGCAGAGAGGTAGGGAGGGTGGGCACCACCAACGGCCAGCCCATTTCCTAGGAGGCCATCGGCCAGAACAAAAAAAGTAAAGGGCGGCCCGGCCGAAAAGGTGGCGTGACCCACCCAAAGCAGGGGCATTTTGGTCATTTTTCCCATTTCTATATATACACACCTCCATTCAATCCGAAATCACACCCAAAGTTATGAAAACTCCTTCCCTTGCTCCCTAGACCATTTTCTCCTTCAAATTGGCACTTTATCTGGCGCCCTCAGGCCTTCCGCATAAGTTGTTTTTGCGAAATCTTCCAGCGTTAAGCACTTTGAGCCGACTAAATTTTGATTCCGGGGCGTCTCTTCTCATTTTCACCACTTGAGATAAGTTTGTCTCAATATTTGGAAAATTTTTCCGGGAGTTGACTTTTTGTTGACTTTTCATTTCAGAGAGTTGACTTTTTGTTGACTTTTTCCAATTTTGGCCCATTTTGCTCATTTTGCTTCTCTTTCTTGATTTCTTGACATGGCGGTCATTTCCCTCACGGTGGAGGTTTTCGGGTGTGGAGATGATTTCGACATTATGACATTGCCCAGGGTTCGCCCTTTTGTTCCCGTCGATATGCCTTTGGTACATAGGCTTCCATGAGCCACTTTTCGTCATTTCACCGAGTTCAACGATCGGGTGCGGGGATCTCCTTCTGCGAGGCGAGCGACACCTCTCCCACGATGAGGTATTTTACTTTATTTTATGTATCTTTCGTGCATTTCATTCCCTGCCATGCTTAGACACACCGGTTTAGCTACGACATAGTACTTGCATCTTGAGCATGTGACTTAAACACTTGAATTTCGTGAACACCCAGCACATTGAATAATTGTGAATGCACAGTACACATTAGTTAGAAATTGAACACACGGCTCAAACATTGATTCGCGGGACACACAGCCCGAAATTGAAAATGAGCACCACGGCACCTCTTGACTAAGAGTAGAACACCACATCCCAAAACTCAGATTTTACGAGCATACGATCCAAATTTGAAGTGAACGCACAGCTTGATTAAGAGTAGAACACGATCCCAAACTTCAGTTCTTGAACACATGACCCAGTTGAAGTGAACACATTACCTTGATTAAGAGTAGAACACACCCTAAACTCGATTCTTGAACCAGCCCAGTTGAAGTGAGCATACCCACTAATTAAGAGTAGAACACACAGTCCCAAACTCTGATTTACTGAACACGCAGCCCAGATTTGAAGTGAACACACAGCCCACTGATTAAGAGTAGAACACACAGTCCCAAACTCTGATTTACTAAACCATGACCCAGTTTGAAGTGAACACACATTTGATTAAGAGTAGAACACCTGACCCTAAACTCTGATTTACTGAACACGCAGCCCAGATTTGAAGTGAACACACAGCCCACTAATTAAGAGTAGAACACACAGTCCCAAACTCTGATTTACTGAACACGCAGCCCAGATTTGAAGTGAACACACAGCCCACTGATTAAGAGTAGAACACACAGTCCCAAACTCAGATTTATTGAACACATGACCCAGTTGAAGTGAACACACTGACCCGATTTTACGAATTTTGAACACAGCCCAAATACCAAATTCTTGAACACGCGGCCAGTTCGATGTGAACACACACTGATTTTACGAATTTTGAACACAGACCCAAATACCAAATTCTTGAACACGGCCAGATTCGATGTGAACACTGACCCACTAATTTTACGAAATTTGAACACATGACCCAAATACCAAATTCTTGAACATGACCCAGATTCGATGTGAACACACAGCCCACTAATTTTCTGAAATTTGAACACGTAGCCCAAATACCAAATTTACTGAACACGCAGCCCAGATTCGATGTGAACACACAGCTCATTTTCACTTCATTTGCTGATAGCTCATTTTCACTTCATTTGCTGATACATGCATTCATTCATCTTGGTGGCTCTCGCCAGTCTTGAGGATATGGCTCCTTGCCTTGAGGAGTGGTATCTTGAGCTTCAGGAAGCTATCAGGGACTTGGTTGACTTCGAGATTCGGACCATTCTGCGGGGGTTATCACCTTGTCTTATCGATGGGACATTATTTCTTTGCTCTGGCAGAGAGATAGTGGGACACCACCAATTCTTTCCATTTTTCTGCGACCGGGGATATGACCATGACCCCGCTGGACTTTGCTGTACTCACTGGCCTAGACCTAGGCGGTGGACCCATTCCCTACGACGAAGATATGGGTCAGTGGGAGGCTGCTTGGATGCATCTATTGGGGGCACTCCCGCCTGTAGACAGAACTTCCGGGAGGGTTCGGTATACTTGGTTTTCTTCCCATTTTCGGCAGCCACAGATGGAGCCTGAGTCTCCCGAGGAGGTCGAGCAGTATACCCGTGGTTTCCTCATGTTCCTCTTCGGGACTACCTTGTTCGCCGATAGAGGGAACATGGTCGGGCTGTATCTCTTGAGTGCCCTAGTAGACCTATCACAGGTCAATCAGTATGATTAGGCGTGGCACAGCTACCCTTTATTGCTACATGGCCTTGATCTCTCGCCTTGAGGGACTTACTTGGCGGCTACTGGAGAGCCTGGGAGGTACATTCTGTCCTCTTGATTTACATTTTTGCTCCTCATTACTTGTTCACTGCACACACGGCGCACTTTGCACTCTATATTCTGCCCTTTAGCACATTGTATTCACATCCCGCACTGCTTTTCTCAGCTATGGGTATATGCATATTTCCCATATTAGCTCCGGAGATGGAGGTGGCGGGACCTCCTATGACTCAATTTTCATTGATGTTTGAGGGCGAGCACCTATCGAGGCCTCGAGAGACTCTCTTCTCTCTGCGGCGATGCCGACCTTTGTTCGGGCGGCAGTATTGAACTCTCGGTTCCTTTCATTTTCATTCTTGGCTTGCTCTATATATTACGATTTGATTGATTTATACCTTTGGTTATCCATGAATCACTGGCAACCTGGGCGATCTTTGGCGGCGATCTCGAGAATCGGTACCGGAATCGACTAGTTCAGTATAGGTTCTGCTCGAGGACGGTCGGTAGAAGCGTGGTTCTGAGGCGCTTTCGGCGCCAGTGTGGGGTATGATTCTCGGGACCCTCTGTTGTGCCTCCATCCACTATCTGCGGTGCCAAGCGGGCTATCTACTGAGGAGGTCATTAGGGACATGCAGGGCACCGATGCTTTATTACATCTCATTGAGGAACTCGCCATACCTATCGCGCATATATCGATGCCCCCTTGGCGGAATACGGACTCCACCACTAAGGCCTCTTGGTGCACCATCTTGGCCGTGCCCGTCTTGCAGACATCCCTCTTCTAGCAGGGCTGGTGCATCTAGAGGTAAGCGATTCGATTCCTCCGATCCCTCTGACTCTCGATCATCCTGGATGGCCGGATATGCCGACTGAGTTGACGAGTTGGCAGTATGGGACTACTTCCCCGATTCCGATCCCTATGGAGCCTCCGATGCCTGGCCACAGATATGTCAGTGATCCTGACTCACCACCGGTATGTTCTACCATTTTCATTTGTCACCGCAGACATTTTGGCGGTTGCTTTATTTATTGATGAGTTGAGCTTGTGTCTGCGGCCACCTCGGGAGTACATAGACGGATGCTCGGGGTGGTGGCCTCACTTGAGGATGGTCTGCGTGAGAGGCCTGAGATGTCCATCATGGGCTTCGGTACCCTTCATCTCTCTTTCATTTATCATATTTACATTAACATCTTTGGTTTTGAACATTACTTTGTATTGATAGGTATGTAGAACACATCGCACACACCCATTCACATCTTGTACTTGCTGTTTTATGTCTAAACGATGTATTGCACTTTTCATTTTCAGATGCCTCCCGTATATGCTTCGACATGAGGTGGGCCATCCTGGCCTTCTCGGAGAGGTCGAGGTGTTAGACCTACTCAGTCTTGGGCCTCGAGGCTGGGCCATCTGGGCCTTACTGAGGAGCTCGAGGAGGCGGTCGTCTCATGAGCCTTGAGGCACCCATTGTCGAGGATGAGGAGGAGGAGGTCATGAACCGTGTGTCGAAGACATCTCTGGGGAGGAGGCTCGGTCTTGGTTCGGGAGGCGGAGGCAGGTGAGGATCCGGAGGATGACTCTGATCCGGATGGTGATGGTGATGCGAAGATTATCCATGAAGAGGATGAGAGGACCTCCTCATTCCCGTTCCCGAGGATACTGATGCCATTTCCTGCTTTATTTTACTTTTTGGCTAGTAGTTTGTAGCACTTTGCATATTGTTAGGCAGTTCTATTTTCTGTAAAACTTGTACCTTTATTTTGTTGTAAAACATGATGGAATGAAACAGCTTTTTTGAAAAGATGTTTGTATTTGAAATTCTTAGCATCGCATCGCATCATTTTGCACAAAATGGAATTGGATGAAAATGTGCCTCATGTATTTATCGGGTTAGGTAGTGAACCGACGCAACAAATTAAAACAAATCGACTCTCTAAGAAATAACAGAATCTTAGCAAGTTTACAACTCGATAAGCAAAGTACAACAATGTTAACGACTCAATAGACAAGACTTAACAAAATTGTATAACCAAAAAGTAACAATTCAAAACACAAAATGTGACAGCTCGACAAAACTTACAACTCGATAAACAAAACAACAACTCGATAAGCAAAACACAACAAAACGTACTTCGGACGGACAATCTGGATAATGGAATGTATCCGAAACTGATAGAAATGGAGGCCTTCGACATTCCCGATGCATGAAAATGCCTCAAGCTTCCCTCCGGCGGGCAAAATAGGACCAACGCGAGACCGAAAACATTTTGCATTTGGAGCCTAGAGGGTGGCCGGCCTACTAGGATAGATGGCCGGCCGGCCACCTCTCCCGCAACCTCCAGAAATTTGACACGTGTCCTTTGAATAGTGTTTTGCCCCTCTATAAAAGCCCCCCCCTTGGAACTCATTCATTTCATCACCTTTCCTCGCAAAAATAGAGGCATTTCTCACAGAAAATCTCACATCTTGGATTTCTTCTTTAGATGGCTCGAAGAAGTTGAACTTCCGGGGTTTTGGCTTGAATGCACTATTCACGCTAAGCCGGACTCCACTGCATCTTCCTTTCCTCTCTGCTGCGGCAAGGTTTTGGAACCCGGTGGCGCACGTCTTTAGTTTTGGCGGGCAAGAGGTATGTCCTACTTTTGAAGATTTTCAAGCCTTGATGGAGTCCGAGCGAGGCGAGGAAATTCTGCCCCAGCTCAATTTTAGCTATGCCCACGCCTTAGGACGGATGTGCGGTCTCAACGCGCATGATGCTCGATCTCTGATTAGTGACGGAATGTTGGATATTCCAAGCCTGATTTACCGATTCTCTGATGCCGGTGACCGCAGCAACCACTATTGGCAAGGCTTCCGGCAGCACGCCCTCTGCTTGTGCCTACTATCTCATTTTCTGTTTGTCTCGGGCTCCGGAGGAGCTAGTATCCGTTTGATTGAAGTCGCTCAAGGCTTGAGGGATGGGAAGAGCTGTATCGCCATGACATTGGCTGAGACACTGATGGGCTTGGATGCTTTCTACCGCCGGGAGACAACGGGTTTCTTGAGGAGTCCACCTCTTGTTGCGGTAATGTTTCCCACCCAAGCTCACATGTATATTCACTCACATCACTCGGCCCTCGGGCTCGGTTTTCTCACAAAACCCTTATCTTACTTTTCTCTCATCGTCGCACATCTCTCTATTCTTTAATCTCTCACTTTTCATCCCTCCCCAGATATGGTTGATGGATAAATTGCAAGTTGTGGACTCTTGCCCTGCCTACTCAGCCCGTGGCTACTTCTTTCGACAACGCCTGGTTGACGCCCTTGATGAGGGATGGTGGTTTGAATGGATGTGCAAATTGTCAGCTGAACGTATTGCTTGGCGCCCTTGGCTCAATCTCCGGCGATGAGCTATAGCATGTCCGGCGGTCGGGATTCGTGATCGGCTTGACTCCTTGTGTTCTATTTCCCATTCCGCATTCTGCGCCAATTCGGCCACGATCTGTCTTGCCCACGGAGGATAGAGTATCGGCTACATTTCGATTCGGCGCCTGGTGACTCGGCGAGCATGACATGGAGAGTTAGAGAGCTTCTGGCCCCTACCCCTATTTTCAGTCGCACTTTGTCTGATGAGTGCTGGGATTGGCTCAATGAAGAAGCCTGAGTTGGGCCTAAGTTGGCATCGAGGCTTCAACTAGCTCTGGAAGTAGCGAGGACACTGACTTGACTATGCCCTGATTTATTGCTTTATTAGTACTTTCAAGTTTTCTTTATGAGTGTAATAAAAAGCAACTTCAATTGTATGCAAGAACAAGAGAACTCTGTTTTGAAATCAATGAAATTGAAGGTTGTGGTACTGAAAATTCTCCACTTTTGGTCCAAAAATGGTCTTAGTTGTGAAAAGATTAATTTGAACAAAGTCAACTTTTATTAAAACTTTTCAAAACTATTTTCGAAATGAATCAGAACTGGACACGCTTGAGATCTGTCACTGAGATGCACAACCCCGAATCCTAGGCTGGAAAGTTGCCCTAGTCTGAAAAGTGCCTCGGCAATTCATATAGCGGAAAGTTGCCCCTAGTCTGGATGATGCGCAACACTTCATTGCAGCGGAAAGTTGCCCCTAGTCTGAATAACCTTGTCTGGGAGATCACAATAAATCTTGATGAATAGAGATGGTGAGATGATCGGAATGGACAAAGTTGATCGGGGAAAAGATTGTGGTGAACTTCAAGATGAAGGCGCCTCGTATCCCAAAGATGGGAATCAAGTCTTACGTAGTTCAGGCTTAGGTTCGCTCGGGTATTTTTACTCTCCTTTTGCGCTCTAACTTTTGCCAAGGCCGCCCTTTGCGGGTTTTCAACCCTGCGAGCTCAGTTTTTATAATTTCAAATTTTCTATGCTCTGAATTTTGCCTAGGTCGCCCTTTCGGGTTTTCGGCCTAGCGAGCCTCTCAGGGGTAGTATTTCTTCAACTTGTCCATATTGATCGGTTGGGAAAACTCTAAGCCATCTAGATCCGTCAGAACCACAGCTCCACCTGACCAGATTGACTTGATGATGTAAGGACCAGTCCAATTAGGTCTGAACTTGCCTCTTGGGTCGTGGATGGGAGCTCGGTTGTCCTTGAGTACCAAATCTCCTTCTTTCAAGTTCCTGGACTTAACCTTCTTGTTGAAAGCCCGGGCGATTCTGCGTTGATAACCTTGGATGTGGTACAGTGCTTTCAGCCTTCTTTCATCGAAAAGCATGAGTTCCTCAAATCTGTTTCTTGCCAATCGCTTGGCTATCGGCACTCGGCCAATACTCGTAATGACGGGACCTCAATCTCAATAATGAGCGGCCTCCATCCCATAGACCAATGAGTGCGGAGTCGCCCGATGAAAGTTCTAATCGAAGTCCTGTAGCCCCATAAGCAAGCGGCTTATCGGCGATCGCGATAAGTTTCCACCATCTTCTGTAGTATCGCTTGATGTTCTTGTTGGCGGCCTCAAGCTGCTCCGTTGGTTTCTTGGCGGTAAGTAGGCGACTTATGAAAAGCCACATTGTATTTCTCCAACAAATCAATCACCTCCTTCTTGAAGTGGGAACCATTATGCGAAACTATTTCATTTGGGACCCGTGGCGACATATGATGTTGTTTCGATGAATTTTGCAGCGTGTGAAGCTTTCAACCTTGCATAAGATTGGGACTCAACCCACTTTGTGAAATAATCTATCGCTACCAAGATGAACTCATGCCCATTCGACCCTTCGGTATGCGGCTCAATTACATCAATTCCCCAGACGAAAATGGCCATGGCGAAGTCATGTTATGCAGCTTTGTGGCGGGATGTTCATGCGATTTGCATGAATTTGACACTTATGGCATCGTGGGAATGAAACCAATACAATCCTCCTCCATGGTGGACCAGTAATAACCTTGTCTAAGGATCTTCCGTGCCAACATCACCCCATTCATGTGTGCACCACATTCACCCCCGTGGATGGCTTCCATCAGACGTTTGGACTCTTGACATCAACACGGTTTATGCATTCCTAGATGACCCGTTTATCTGGTTTACCTCCGAGATGATGGTGAGCGCCATTCTTCGATTGCCCTCTTGTCTTTGGCATTTACCTGGCGGGTATGTTTACATCTCCAAGAAGTTCGGATATCGTAGTACCAAGGGTGTTCGTCCTGAACTTCATCTATGGTTGCAATCAACTCATAGGCAGGTACAAATTTCTGGTCGATGATGACTGGACGCATCCGGACTCCACACGGGATGTCTATCATAGATAATAGAGTTACTAGCGAATCTGCGAATTTGTTGTTCTCTCTTAGTAGATGAGTGAAATTTAGTTTTTCAAACCGAGGAATCAGCAAATCCAAGGTTTGGTGATACATCATCATATTTTCCTCTTTTACTTTCCAATCTCCTTTAGCTTGAGACACAACAAGGTTCGAATCCCCAATGACGTCCAGCCGTCTTGCCCCTAGTTCCAGGGCTGCTTCCAAACCAGCAATGCACGCGTCATATTCTGCTTCATTGTTTGAGACTTTGAACCAGAGTTTGAAGGCTAGAGGATCTGAGGAATTGTCGGTGCTATCTCAACACTCCTATCCCATACCCATGTTGATTTGGCCTCCGTCAAAGTACATAAATCCAAGTTTCCTCGTCGATATCTTGAATTAATTCATCAGGAATAGATATTCAAGCTTCATCCCCTCAACCGGATGGTCGACAGGAACTACGCCGCTGCTCTTCCTTTCAGCGACTTCGCGTCACATATGTGAGATCAAATTCGAGGAAACAACGACAACCAACGAGCTAGCCTACCGTGGTATTTGGTTTCTCGAAAAGATATTTGATGGGATCAAGTCGCAAAACCAACATTACAGAGTGAGCTAACAGGTAGTGCCATAGCTTTTTGGTAGCCCATACCAGAGCCAAGCAAGACTTTTCCAGCGGTGTATACCGGGTCTCATACTCCAGCATCTTCTTGCTCAAATAGTAGATGGCTTTCTCCACCCTATCTTCTGATGCTTGTGCAAGCATGTAGCCCATCGTGGTCTCAGTTACTGACAGATACAAAATCAACGGTTTCCCTGGTTCTGCTGGTGATAAAACGGGTGGGTTCTGTAGATATTCTTTAATCTGTTCAAATGCAGCTTGACATCGGCCGTCCCATTGGAACTTCTTTCCTTTCTTGAGGAGGCCAAAAAGTGGTTCACAAGTCAATGTTAGTTTTGAAATAAACCGTCTTATGAATTGCACTTTACCCAGAAAGCCTCGCACCTCCTTTTCAGTCCTTGGTGGTGGCATTTCTAGGATGGCCTTGATTTTGGAAGGGTCGACCTCGATGCCCCTTTGTGTCGAAACTGACATTTTTCATTGTAACACCAAATGTACATTTCTGAGGGTTTAGCCGCAACCGGAATTCCCTGATCCTTTGGAAAAACTTATGCAAGGCGGTGTAGTGGCCCTCTCTTTCCTTAGACTTGACAATCATGTCGTCCACATACACCTCAACCTCTTTGTGGATCATATCGTGTAGTATTGTGGTCGCGGCCCGTTGATAAGTAGCCCCAGCGTTCTTCAACCCAAACGGCATTACCCGGTAGCAGTATGTTCCCCACGGGGTGGTGAATGCAGTCTTTTCTCTATCTTCTGGCGCCATCACTATCTGGTTGTACCCTGAGAAGCCATCCATGAATGAGAGCAATGCATGCCCTGCTGTGAAGTCCACTAACTCATCAATGTGTGGCAAGGGAAAGTCGCCGGACTAGCTGTTCAAATCACGAAGTCTACACACACCGAATCCTGCCATCTTTCTTTGTACCGGAACAATGTTAGCCAACCAAGTCGGATATTGAGATACCGGCGAGGAAACTGCGTCGATTTGCTTAGTGACCTCTTCCTTAATCTTGAGAGCCCAATCGGGCGGATCCTTGAGCTTTGGCAGCGGGTCGGGCCTCGGGGTCAAGGGGATCGATCTTTGTACAATCTCAGGATCGATTCCAGGCATGTCTTCGTAGGACCACGCGAAAACATCTTTGAAATCTTTTAATAAAGCGACTAAGCGCTCGTGTTCCTCCGAAGACAACGTGGACCCGATCTGGACCAGCCGCGGGTCCTCCTCAGTACCAATGTTCACGGAAATGATTTCATCCATTAATGGCTTAACAAATCTCTCTTGCTCTTGCTCAATTAGACATTGTAAAACCGGAGGAACTTCGTCCTCGTCGTTTTGATCAAAATTTTGAAAGTCTGAATTAATGCAATAAATTAGGGGCACATAAAAGTACTCGGAAGCCACAGGCAGTTCATTCTCATTAGGCACATCCAAATCATCCAATTCATCAGTTACAACAGACTCAAATGAAAAGGAAAAAAACTGACACAGGCGAATTTGTGGCATCGGGTTGACACCCGAGTACCAGACTCGGACTCGGTCGGTGGAACTGATTCGACTCACGAGGACTCGGTGGAATCGATTCGGCTCACTACTGACCGTCTTCTTTGGACAAAAATCCTCCTCGTCTTGCCAAGTGAGAGAGGTGCGATGATCATCCAAGATAGTTGCTGGTCGGCTCATAGCCGTTTCATCCCCAATCATGGAAACCATGAAGTTATTCCCCAAGCAATCTTGGTCAATCGGAGGATCAGAGAGGAGACATGCCAGTGCTACCCCCATTTCCAATTCCGTGCCCTCAGAATCCTCTGCCTTATACGCTCGGCCTCGGTTGTTGGAGTGCATGCGCTCTGTGGCAGCGTCATTCCGGGTAGTTCGGTCGAAGAAGATTTGAAACACAGTGCGCTTCTTCTCCGCGTTCAACCATGGCTCTGGGAAGCTGCAAAATGGAAAGTCTTCCCCCTCCCGGATAAAGCGTCCGTTCAGAGTACCCTGGATGGGCCTGTGCATTAGATCAAAAGGCTTCCCAGGCTGCTTTGCTCTGGCTCTGCCGGCTATTTCCTTCCCTTTCCTTGCCCAATCTTCTTTGGTGGGCAGATAACCCAGTCCAAAGGTATGTGGATTGTGTGGCACTTCGGCCAACGCTGCGACTCCTTTCCTGCCGCTTCTTCCCAACCCCATCCCGGGGATATGTTGTAGCTTGTTCATGAGGTAGACGGCTTGAGCGCTGACATACACACCCTCATTCACAGCCATAATGTTTTGCACCACCCGGGCCTCAGCCAAAGTAAATCCTGATATGAACATGTCTTCCATGCCGTGTTCAATCTCCAAGACTGGCGTAGATATCTCCGGAGGAGGATGGATTGATGAATTTCCTAAAATAATGGCTACTCCCTTTCCATAGGGGTATTTCACCATTTGATGTAGAGTAGATGAGACGGCCTTTACCTGATGCAACCAGGGTCGCCCCAAAAGCATGTTAAAAGATGCAGGGACCTCCAAGACATGAAAATCTACCTCGTGTTGTCGGGCCCAATCTTGGTTTGGATTTTCTTGTCCCGGGACATCCCTACTTGTATTGTCGTGAGCTCGATCACTTGAGTAGTCGGTGTGAAGTCTGAGCTTTAACCCAATTGCATCGTCGTTACGGCGGGCGGAACATTAATAGCGGACGGTATCAACAAGTACTAGGAATCCATTTGTCCTGCATTCTCTGAGAGATGTAAAAGTGCATTATGATCCACGCCCTCGGCGGCGGTTCATATCCGAAAAGGTCAATCTTGGGGAACCTCCTCCGGAAAAGACTAGCCCAACTAGTTGTTACGGCGTAGTTTCGATGGAGAGTTTGGCCTTGTCCATAGCGAAGACGGACTGTCTGTGCACCCTTGAAGCCATAAGCAGGTCCCAGATGGAGATGTGCCTTGTATTTTCTTTACTTGTTTGATCTGACCTCTTCTTCAACTTGCTTCTCCTCTGCTTCTCCGCTTCTTTATCTTTCCCTGATGCCTCAGGTTGATCAAGGTGTGGGGGCTTGAAATACCGCCCACTTCTAGTCATATGGTCCACCTCTTGAGTGCAGTCTTTGTCTGGTTGGCCACCGCCCAATCTTAAATGCGTGTGGGCGAGATACAAGTCGTCATCTTCCCACCACATTCCATTAGCATCTAGCAGGCACCTGTCTGGTTCCGGCTTGTTTGCGCTCTCAGCATTTTCCTCCCACATGCTCACAGCATGTTCAGTTTTTGTGCTCACAGCATTCTCAACCTCCTCATGGTTCTTTGCTTTTCGGATCCTCTCAGAATCCCATTTCTTTTCTTGTTCCTCCAGTGTCAATTGTTCGGTTTTCAAAATGTCTTGCTCCTGAGCGAAATTCTTCGTACCGGCGCTCTCCGGCAATTCAATCTGACCCTCGGCCCTTCCGGCCACAAATGGTACAATATCTGGCTGATCATCCAACCACCCGGCGACTTCTGCTGACTCCTCGTATTCGAACCAGTTGATTGATGCATCCCCTGATTCTTGGTCGTTGAAAAACTGGAGGTTGGCGAAGTCCTCTTCCATCGTTGTCAGATCATCCCCCACTGATTCAAGTTTGTCCCCCCGGATCATACACAATTCAGCCTCTTCCGGCGGCCCCACACTCAGCTTAGGCTGGCTCATTGACAAGATATATCCACTCGGATCATAAGCTCTGCCAGCTAAATTCTCGGACTGCTCCACCCCAGGCTCAACAGTTTTGCTCTCCTCGGAAGCCTGCCCCGTTCCATTTTCGGTGGTCACCACCTTTGGCTCAAGTTGGGTTGTGGAGGTGTCCAACATGCACAAGTCAGTGCTATCAGGAAGGATCACCTTCGGCTTGGGTAAGTGGGAGGGAGTAATGTAGATACTAGGGTCGTAAGACACGTCCCCAGTTTGGATGAGATTGATTCTTTTGGGTGGATCTTGGTTATGTCTTTGGGAGTGGGTTGGTTGTAACGTTAGTCGCTCGGGAGGTAGAATGATGTTTTTGTCAATGAGATCTTGAATCTCATGGCCTTGACTGTAACATTAGGTATCATGATCATCTTCTTGGTGGTATTTGCAATATTTGGGTTGGGTGGGTTGTGGGAAGAGTGGATTTGGAGGGGCCTCGGTTCCAAGGGTTTGAGATGCCCTTCGACTAGAACCGAGGACTTTGGACAAAGGCATATGTAGTGGAGAAGGTTCGTTGACCCTGGATTGGTATCTTGAAGCTTGGTTACTGCTCCCAGATGCATCAGAAAAAGGTGTGGCCGCTGCGGGCCTTGGTTGGGGAGGGGGATTGGTGGTGACCATTCCGACCTCTGAAGTTCTTGCATTGGTAGAGCCGCTCGGGCCCGCATTGTTATTACGATTGAATGTTCTTCGGGGCTGCTCCCGATCCTGATCAATCAACCCTTGCTTCATGGCATCCTCAATTTGCACCCCCATATCGTGTAAGTCTGCGAAGGTGGGGAAGGGAACTACAATCATTTTCTGCATAAGCCTCGGTTGGAGATTGCGCACAATCATCCGAATTTGATCTTTATCAGTTGGCCTCAAGGTCATCATCGATGCCTTGGCTCTCCACCGGGTTACAAAATCAGAGAAGGTCTCTTTACATTCTGCCTCGTTGTCTCGAGATCACGTGTTGTAATCTCGATCTGAGTATTATATGAATATTGTGCAACGAAGGCCTCGGCTAGCTCATCCCAATTCCTCTTGACATCATTATCCAACTTTGCATACCAGTTGGCGGCCACTCCTGACAGGGTTCGGCCAAACAGTGAGAGTTTCTGTAGTCTGGTTAGGCCCATTGGCCGCAAGATGTCTGAAAACAGCCGTAGATGAACCATGGGGTCCCCGGACCCATCAAAGCGATCGATCTGGGGCATCTTAAATCTGTCCGGCAATGTTACGGCCACATCAGTGTAGCCATCTTCAATATCTGAGATGGCCTTCACCCCCTGTGATTTCTTGAAGAGCTTTTCCAACTTGCTCAATTTGATTTATGCGGTCTACCTCGAACTTCGAATGGAGAGTCGGGTGATTGGGTGTAATATTTTTGGGCGATTCTTGGCGGCGAAGCGGCCAGATTGGAAGACCCGTGTCCTCTTGGTTGTTTTGGAAGTTTGGCGGGCGTTACGTGGATTTGGGAGGGTATTGCAGGTGTTGGGTATTACAGGGATTTGGAGGAGCATTACGGCGATAGATATCTGCTTTCGGTAATGGGGCCCGGGTGGAGGAGGAACTGATGTGCCCCTAGTGGAGGTGGGACTGGTGTGAAGCAGTCTGGCGTTCTTTGTTGTAATCTGGTGATCAACTTCAATTTGGGCCATAATGACCTCTTGTTTAGAAAATTCCGCCTGGCAAATAGCATCATCGTGCATTTGTTTCATGCTCTCATTCATCTGGCGCATCATCGCCTCCATTCTTTGGATACATTGTTCCATCTGAATAAGCAAGTGTATCTCTATAGCGGCAGGAATCTCAACCCGGTATGCGACACTAGAGTAGGCTAACATTCCGGTGATCCGTGCTCTGACACACTGTGTCTTCTCGACCTTCTTCTGGTGACTGGGGGTAAAGAGTGGAACGCTGGATGTCCGTCAACTAGATCCTCGGATCGGTTGAGTCGGCGACCTCGTGTCCAAATTGCTTGGGGAGTATCGACTGGCTTGGAAGCAATCGTGCTACAAACCTGCCCTAGCAAAAAGATAATAAAGCAAAAAGGAAATAATGACTAGAAAAACGGGCAGCATTACAGCTTAATTTAAATACACACAACACACAGTCGGGCATACAACACGCAGTTGGATAAAATTTGAAATACTGCATCCTCAACCAGCGATCCTTTGTTCTGTATCCTTTGTTCCCTAAATGAATCGATATCCATGAGACAAGCGATTCTCGAATCTTGAATGATGCCCGCGAACTTGATGCCCAAACTCAAGCGATACATGCATTCCTGTGAGGCGCACTCTAACAAGCACATAGCGAGATAAGTGAGAGCCAAAACACCCCTATGTTGGGGTAGGGTTTCCTGTCCTATTTAAATCGAGAGCTAGGGTTTCACTACGCCTTGCGACTTCAAACAACCTATAAGCGGGTAAGCAACTTTGTCCTAGTTTGGAATGGTCACTATGGATCGAATATGCACTAGGTCGAATGGTCAAAGGGTGCCGGTAAAACCGGGGTTTGTGTTCCCATCTTTGTCGAGCCAGAGCCGATCAGCCTTATGGACATGACTTGACAAGACAAGCCTCCGGCAAATCGTTCGGGAATGGCATATGGCAAACACGGTGTCCTAGACGCACCAATGCAAATGCAATGCAAAAAAAAAAAACACACAAGTGTAGTCAAAACCAGATGTCACGAGTTCGAGTCAAGTTCTCTAAATCGATGAGTCGCGAAGCTGTAACAAGCCCATGAGGACCTCGCTTCTGATTCGGACTCGATTTTGTTCTTGGTTCTAAATCTGAACCAAAGAGTCCACCTCTGGCAAAGCGTTTTGAAGAAAAACAGATTTTTTGAAAGAAGTGCCAAACATGGATTGCTTTGCCAGATAACAGAGACGCCACCTAAATATTTTTTAAATGGGAAATTTAGGAAAGCCTGACTGGGTGGCAAAAGGCCACGTGTCCGTCATCACCAAAGTTGGCTGGGGAACTTGGATACGATTGGGGAAAGGTCACATCGTGAGCACCACCTTCGCCGATCAAAGCCGGCCTCTACTAACCATGATATCTGTTTTTGAAAACTTTGTGCGTTTTTATTCGGTTATTAGCCTAGGTTACTATGTGATGCCTGACATACAAGTATAAATGAATACTTTGAATTGGAACAAAACATTTCATGCTTGTTTGTTTGAAAATGGTTTGATGGTGCTACCCGCAGTAGGCTAAGGCAGCGGATTTGCCACCCTCGGGTGGGCTTAAAAAACATGATTTTGCCACTATCTAGTGGGCTTAAAACAAACATTCGATGAATTGTCCCAATTCAGATAACTCAACCTCCACCCACAGGCATTCAAGGCAGTTATATCATATAAGCAGTTAGCCTCATGGCGAGCATGCTATCATGGCAACACTCACACGCATGCAAGGATGCTAAAGCATAAAACTCACCGAGTACTCCAAGCCAAAACAGGAAAACGATTAGAAATCATGCATGAATCCTAAATATGCTGAAATGCCTAATGCAACACATGCAAAACGCAACTATAGCAGGCTCGGCTATTCTAAATATGACATGTGAAATGCTACTGACTATCAAGTATTCAACTTGGAATTGAAATACAAATGCGGTTTTTATGATGGTAGAGGCACAGTGCGTGCAAAATAGATGAATGATGCAAACATCTTTGTCATCTTGTATGCTAATTGAAATATGCCCTATACCTAACCATAAATGGCGGGTAAATAAAAGGAAAGAAAAGGCGTGGGATTGGAAGACATACATCACACTTACGCACACTTATTACAAGTTTGCCCTCGCGCGAAGGTCCAAATAAATAATATCTGATCAAAATGAAAGAATAATACGGTCGAATAAATATACAAATTTCTAATTAATTGACAAATTAAATAAGAAAAAGCGGCATGCAAGCGAGGACCGCCTTAGCCGATGGATGATGCATTTTGGGCTACTGGCGGAAATCCTTTGGGATGCCCCAATTAGCCTCTGTTTGCACTTTTTCTCGAAATCGTGCCAAACTCAGAAAGCTGTTGATCCTTCATTTCTTTAGCGGAGGCGGGAAAAGGGCATAGCAATGTATTTCACACATATATGCATGCCTCGATCCTCGTGCCACCAATCACGCATCTCGATGCATGATGGTAGAGCAGTGCACAACTCAATATAGGATGAATGCAGATAAATGCTACAACAAAACTTAACTCCATCATGGGTAATCCGGTGTCGGTGACTTGGGAATTGAGACACACTCCGCCACTTTCGAGTCTGGAATGTGCCTCGTTCCGTGCAGGGCTAATGCCTATCGAACACGATGCAATATGCATGGTATGCATGAAATGCAGCTAACATGTGATATAGCATGCACAATGCTATGAAAGTGAGATGCCTCGAAATGCGTGCCCAAAGGGCACGCAAACCGAGGTGATGACATACAAGCATGAGATGACATGAAATATGATACACGATGAGACTAAAAAAAGAGATGTCTCGAAATGCGTGCCCATGGGCACGCAAGCCGAGGAATGCATAAAATGGCATACAGAAAGCAATGATGGGCTTACGCCAATATGAGAGAGCCTCAGCCGCACTCGTATAGGCTGCCGTCGGATAAAAACGAAGCGCCTCGAAATGCGTGCACACGGGCACGCAAACCGAGGAATGCATGAAATGGCATACGGAATGCAATGATGGGCTTACGCCAAAATGAGAGAGCCTCAGCCGCACTCACATAGGCTGCCGTCGGATAAAAACGAAGCGCCTCGAAATGCGTGCACACGGGCACGCAAACCGAGGAATACATGAAATGGCATACGGAATGCAATGATGGGCTTACGCCAACATGAGAGAGCCTCAGCCACACTCACATAGGCTGCCGTCGGATAAAAACGAAGTGCCTCGAAATGCGTGCACACGGGCACGCAAACCGAGGAATGCATGAAATGGCATACGGAATGCAATGATGGGCTTACGCCAACATAAGACGTGGCAAATGACACATGGAAAATGCAAATTTCAGCAGCAAAAATTATGCACAAATAGCCCCCGAATTATGACAAAATTACACCCGATGCCCGAAATGCAATGTAAAGCACCCGGAATGGCCTACAGCCCTACTAAACGTGCACAATATGGACGTAGCATGTAAAACAGTAGCAAGGCAGCCCCTAAACTAGCATTTTTTCAGTACAAATCATGGATAAATAACAACCACAAGTATGGTAAAAATAGCTTGCAAAAATGGGGGAAAAGAGGAGAATTGCAAAGCAAGTGGTATCTACAATGCTCAAACTGAAAAACACAGTTCTACAACATTAAAGAGGGGTCAAAAATATGCACATTTACAAGAGATGACATCCCCCAATTCAGTATGTAAATAGGCTAAACATAGCATGCAAAATAATGAGCCAACAAAGACTATAATATGAGGTACCAAAAGCATGCACCAAACAACTTTGGACCCTTAACAAAACATGAATAATGGGTCATTTTAAGACACTTTCTAAGCCTGATGAAGGCTGAAAACAGAAGCCAAGCAAGCCTAACAAAGCATGCAAATTAATGAACCAAATAGGGAGTACAACATGAAGTACTAAAATCATTTATCAAATGGCCTAAGACCCTTAACAAAACATGAAGAGAAGGCCAAAATAAGGCTCTTTTCAAGCCTGATGAAGGCTGAAAACAGGAGCCAAATAAGCTCAAAGGGGCATGCCAAATAGGAGTAGAACATGAATTCAAAGCAAGTGGCATGTAGAGAATGAAAACCAGGTTGAGCCATTCTTCAATGTTGAATAAGGGCTCAAAATAAGCACAATATCAGTTCATGAGATGCTCCAAATCAGATCACAAATAGGCCAAATAAATCATGCAATTTTACGGAAAATATGGAGGATTACAAAGAAAGTGCATGATAGAGCCATCAAACATGATGGAGCCCTTCTTCAATGTTAAAGAGGGGCTCAAAATAGGCCCACTCACAGTTTATAACAGGCTCGAAATCAGATCACTCATAAGTCAAATAAAGCATGCAAAATAATGGCGTAAAGAGTGATATTGAAAGAGGTGTGTCATGGAGACACCAAACAGAGTTGAGCCCTTCTACAAAGTTGTAGAGGGGCTCAAAATAAGCCTAAAACCAGTAGGGGTCGAAGCCCAAAACAGAGAGTAAATAGGGTAAAGAATTGATCCAAAATTATGCTAGAAAAAGGGAATTAGTGGCTTACCCTTGAAGACAAGTCTTTTGTTGCTTCTTGGCTTGAATTTGCTGGTCCTTAGCCTTTGAAAATCACTTCTTTGCTGCTGGAATGGAGGTGGTGATGGTGTTGCTTAGGGTTGATGAAGAAAGGAGCTAGAAACTTGAAGCTTTTTAGGGTTTTTGGCTATGGAAATGGAGGTTTTGGAAGAGAGGCTCTTGAGATCAAATTTTGTAACCCTAGGGAAGGAGCTCCAGCCCTTAAATAGACCAAAAAGGGTGTAAAAGGG
Source organism: Camellia lanceoleosa (assembly GCA_025200525.1). Lineage (NCBI taxonomy): Eukaryota > Viridiplantae > Streptophyta > Magnoliopsida > Ericales > Theaceae > Camellia > Camellia lanceoleosa. The sequence continues at coordinate 429,509 of JANUSC010000162.1, read as the reverse complement.
GAGGGAAATGCACCCAAGCTTTCCCTCCCAAAATATCCCCCGGACGACAGGGATATTTTGAAAGACAGTTGGACAGCTGTAAAGAGGTGAAAAGCAGAAAGCTGGCCGGCCAGGTGGCTTTCTGGAAGGTGGCCGGCCGGCCACCCCAACTGGTCGGCCAGCCACTCCCCCTGGTCGGCCGGCCATGGCCAAAAATGGGACAAAAAAATTGCTGGCCGACCACCATGTTTTAGGGTCCTCCCAGGTGTGTAGAACAAGGTTCCAAGGTTGGAATTTGGCAACACTGAAACAGGAGACACAACATTGCACTTGAAGAAGAGGCTCAAAAATGAAAGTAACAATTACTGGCCGACCACCACTTTTTGGTGTCCTCCCATGTGTGTAGAACAAGGTTCCAAGGTTGGAATTTGGCAACACTGAAACAGGAGTCACAACATTGCACTTGAAGAAGAGGCTCAAAAATGAAAATCTGAATTACTGGCCAACCACCACTTTTTAGTGTCCTCCCATGTGCCGTCATCACAAATATGTAGTCCCGGCTCAAAGAAAATATCCCCAGGGTGTTCAACATTGGCCCGGAAGTGAGCAAAACGGGCGCCGGAGGGGCGAAACTGGAACAATTGCTGGCCTCCCACCCTCCGGTGATCTTCTTGATGCTAAAACAGAGGTACCGCCAAAATTGAACAAAACCGATGCAAAATGGCTCGGGGGCCAAAACCGGCGGTTTGGGTCCGAAAAAGCACCGAAAGTGGCGTCTGACGCGAAGTGAAACCAGAGGCCCCAGTGTCCCTCGGAATGATAAAACAGAGGCACTTGCCAAAAACCGGAGAAATCGGAGATGGTTAGGCGGTCCCGAACCGAGGCATATGGCCTGACGGCTCCGAAAACCGGGAACCGGGCTCCAAAATGGGCGAAATGGCCTACGGCCACGAAAAGTAGCTGACGACCACTGGGAGATAGTCTACGGGACCATTCCCTCCCCTCAGGAAAGAAAACAGAGAAAAAAAGTGCGGTTCGCAAACCGAGACAAGGCCTGAAGAGAGTTCGAAGCTTGGGAGGCAGGGCGCACGGCCGCGACTCTGAGACTTCTGAACGAGCACGACATGCAACATCACCGAGCGCTCAACCGGTGACGTCTGAGTCTTAAGGTCGGTCAAAAATAGGGTGTCTACAATGACACGTACGGTTAGGCACAGATACGATGAACATCCATTCACCCTAACCTACTCCTCTCCTGTGAAAGACCAAACAAATGACAATGAGAAGTATATATGTGAAATCTGCGAGGAAGATATAGACCCAAAATATTGGTTCTATCATTGTGGCGATTGCGATCAATCTCTTCATATGAATTGCATCCGTCCTTTAGATCGGTATGCGAATGTAAAATATGGGATCACCTTTAACTTTAAAGGTCACCCGCACCTTCTCACTTTAGTTCGAACAACCAAGGACATTAACTCCCGATGTGCCTGTTGTAGTGGATTTTTCTTCCGTAGTCCGGTCTATGAATGTGCACCTTGTAATTTTTGGATCCACAGTTTTTGTATCTGCGAGTTTACTTCATAACTTTTAAAATTATGTCACATTATTATTTATTAATACATTAATTAATATATCAATTAATACATATAATATTATTCTTTTTGGATACGTGCACAAGTAGACAACGAAATTTGATGTGGATCAATTGGCACATTTTTCAGTTTAAAGTTGTGTTTGTTTCGCTGTTTCATTGATTGGGCCACTTTTTCTGTCGATGATCCAGTTATCTATAAAGGATTAGAAAAAGGAATCTTTTTTAAAAAAAATAGTCAGTGTTTACATAATAAAGCGAATTTAGTTCTACTTGTTCATAAGAAAATGTCTCGTAGTTCAAATTTTGTGGCTCAAAAGTGGCTCAAATGGTCAAAACGACGTCGTTTTGGCCATTTTTATGTTGTTCTGTACTCAAAACGACGTCGTTTTGGCCATTTGAGCCACTTTTGAGCCACAAAATTTGAGCTACGTAGCATTGTCGTTGTTCATATTATAAAGTGATTTATCTATTAATTTAGTTCAAACAATGTTTATAAATTAACCCGAATTTTTTTTTTGAATCGTTCTTTTCATGAGAAGTTATTGGTTAGTCTTGGAGTACTGGCACGCGGTGTTTTAATGTTGTTTTGATTGGTAGAGATGATGAAACTTACGAATTTATATTAAATGATTGAAAATATAAAATAACATAATAACTTATAATTAAGAAGGAATATGATCATGTAGGGTCTTGAGCCAACTAATAATTTTTCCCTTTTCATAGTCATGAAAAAACCCAAATTATGATTGAAGTCAAAAGGCTCGTGATGTTCATAATTTCATGTGAACTAGTGCTTGGCATGCACAATGCACGAGATCAAAGAAATATTAAGGCCTTTTTCGAGAAAAAGGAAAATAAAAGTTAATTCATTGATTTGTTAACTTATTTGGATCATATTACTTCTTTATTTTATTTTATTTTTATACATTTTTTCAAAAAAGTCAAAAAAAAGGATAATAAGCAAACTTTTTACCACTTCTCAAAACAAGCCTAAAACATTTTTAAACAAAAATTTATTTATAAGGATTAGGCCTCTCTTATGTTAGGATTTAAACATGAGAGAACTTGAGGGATTTATAGAACCTATCATAAGTCTCGTTTCAGTAATCCGAACAATTCACTTTTTAAGACTCGTTCAGTAGTTTTGTAAAATATTCAAGCAAAAAATTATTAAAATTGCATATCAGTAGCTATACATTTGAATCAAATCTATATTATAAAAAATTAATGGTTATTCTTGAAATTATATTTGTTGTCCATTGAGAGGAGAAAGATTATATACCTTGTTTGGTATTTATGGATTTTTTGAAAATTGAGTTTTTTTATGTTTTGTGTTTTTTTAATTTTATTTTTAGTGAATTTTTTTTGATATTTTAAGTAAATTTTTTACTTTCTAGATGTATATAACTTAGATGCACCTAAAATATAAAATATTTGTGAAAAAATATTTTAAAATTTTAATAAATACACAAGAATACAAAAATATACTAAATTTTTGTATTTGATACATTTTTTAAAGATTTTTTTTTTCTATAAATTATACTGCTTAAGTATATCTAAATTAAGTGCATTTAAAAAAAATATTAAAATATTAAAAATTTTGACTAAAAAAAAAACATAAAACAAATAATTCAATTTTTTAAAATTGAGCTCAATTTTCTGATTGAGATGAGAAATATTATTTATTTATTTATTTTGGTTAACAAGTAAACTCTCCAAGCTTGTCTTTCGCCGATTTCAGAATCAACTACCTAATGTTGGTTTAACCGGAGTAGGATGAGGGGCAAAGCTCGGGTGTATGCATTGACTCCACAACATACATACCATTTAAGTCAAAGAATGCAGTTGTCAGGATTCGATTCCACAACAAAGCTTCGGATACGATTCGCCCAGTATTTAGAGAATCGTTCTAAGACCACTGCACTAAACCCCTGAGAGTTGATCTTGAAAAGTGTAAAATCTTAGATCTCAAAATTTATACCCCAAAACCTTACCAAAGTGCCACAACCTACAAGCTAGAAAAATTAATATCTAATTTGATTCTCTTGCTTAACTCCCAATTGAAATTTTTTTTTTCTTAGGAAAATCATATAAAACACTAATCTATATATTATATAAGGAGTAGAGGTTTCTAACTCATAAGCCTTGTGGGAATTTCAATATTTCAATCTTAATTTCTTAACTTTTTGATTTAAAAAAAAAAAACTCAGCATTTATTGACTTCTTCCAAGCAGTTTTGACTTCTCATATACACACCCTTTTCAACTTCTCCCATACCTATTTAATTATTTTGGAAATAATAATTATTCCTTAATTTATGGATTTCAAATGGAAAGATGATAAAAATATTTCATAATCTCTCCATTCTAATTTCTCTCATCGATTTCCAAAAGGGAATATCAAAACTTGCCTTCTTTTTCACTCCCTCAAAAAATCAAATAATATTTCCAACCAAAAAAAAAAAAAAATTAGATATACAAACAAATAAAATTAATAAATATGATTTTTATTTATTCAGTTAAAATCTTTCTTTTGCTTCTTAATATCCAATTTTAAATTTTAAAAATCTTTAAATTCTATATAAACAAATTTAATTTGAAAATATCTCATACTATCATACTTTAAATCAATAAAACTCACATATTTAACTCACATCATAACTTACCTAAATAATAATAATTAAAAACAAATAGAAACCATAAATAAATTAAATTAAAAAAAAAAAAAAGAAACCCAGAACCCCATCTTAAATAATTTGAAACAAAAATAGAAATCACACAAAAATAAAGAATATAAGAATTTAAATATAAATCTCAAAAAGATATGACAATATCAAAATTTGAATTATAATTTAAAAATATAATTATTTATTTTTTTGATATATATCTATCAAAATTTTAAATCACTTAATGGGACAAATTAATCAATTTTCAAGTCTTATAGAATAATCTGATTAGGCATTCTAGCTCCTAGATTTCGTGGGCATTGGCAGAAGAGCTGACGGATTAGGCAGGACGAGGTCTAAGTTGTTGGGGGTCATATCCTACCACTTCATAAATTTATTTGTTTTTTAATTTTCTTTTTTTTACTGTGTGATTCTCTTTCTCTGTTGTTGGTTTGGTTTTGGTTTTGGTTTTAGTGAGATTTATGTGCTTGTTTACAGATTTACATGGTGGAGAAGAATTATTAGTGATGATGATTACAATCGAAGTATCTATGCCTATTTTATGCCAAGGATTTTGATTGGATTTTGTTTTTTTCAATAAAAATCATAAAATTGAAATAAAAAAAATGGGTAACGGATTTTTTATTTTTTGTTGTCATTTTATTTTATAGAAAATGTGAAAATTTATTGGGAATTTAAGATTGTACTATAACATTAGATTTTTGTATAACTAGATAAATTTAAAACTTTTAAATATCATTTTATTTTTATCCTCTTTCTATCCTATTATACCATTGCTGCTATTTGTTAGTTTGTTAATCATAATTCAATTAATTGAAAATGAAAGCTTAGTGTAACTTTTTATATATATTAATTAATTTGTTACCGCTATATTTGTATATAATAGCATAATATATAGGGATAATCTCCAAATATAATTTCTATTTTTTTATGTGATTAAAATAGTCCATCTTAAAATAGTATATAGAGAAGTTAGATGGCTTTTTTTATCCCCAAAAAACTCAATCTATTTTTTTTTTATACTTTTTAATTTTTTTAAATTGAAACATCAGTTGTTTATATCCACAAAACAAAATTGATAAACATATATCCAAAAGCTACACATTTTTTTTCTTTTTCTTTTATTTTTTTTAATAGGTAGGATATTTACAAATCAAAAATATTTGAAATCTCAAAAAACTTTCTATAATCCAACTTATAATGATGTAGTCATAAGTATCAATTTTTATACAAATATGATAAGAAAATTAATCAAATTATACATTTCAATCAACCATATACTCAAACTTTCACTCTTTCAAGATGTTATTTCACTATAATTCCAATTAAGAGAATCTTTAACCCTTAATTTTTTTTATTGAATTATAATTTTATAAAAATTTAAAAAGATGAAGCGCTGGAAATTATTGTTTTTTTTCCATCAAAATTGATTGAAAATAAAAAAAAAATGGAATAAGAATGAAAGTTCTTTTAAAATTTGATAAGAATTTAATGAAAAATTTAAAATAATTCATATCAGTTCAAATTTTTTATTTAAATTTAAAATCAAATTAGATAAAATAAAATAAAATAAAATGATGAAAGGCAGTAAATATTCTAAAACCTTCTTATTTTTAAAAATTAGAAATCCGTGTGCGTATTATATTCATATTGTATTTTTAATTATGAAATTAAAACCAAAAGAAATGTAACTTAAATTATTAGATTAATAACATAAACATCATATCAATTATTGTTAAATATCATTTCACTTTACATTTAATAATAAAATTGTATTTTTGTCTTAATTATAACTTTTAAATTTGTATATTTTCATAACAAGAAGAGATATGTCATAACTCATGTAACCTCATTTAATTAGGTTTAACTCTCTTTTTTTTTATTACAAATTATCAAAATTACACTAAATAGATTTAGGGAAGTGATACATCCCCTAAAAATTGAGTTCTAAAGAGAGTTCTATACACTTGGCAATAAAAAAAGAAAAAAAAAAAAAAAAAAGCCAATGATACATCCCTCTAAAACTAGAGCTCTAATGAGATAGAAAATAAAAAAATTAAAAAAAAAATCAAAATATCACATCAGATGGGCTCCACATACACGTTAGAGTTATTAGAGCTCACAAATTATAACTCCAAAACATTTTACAAAAAAAAAAAAAAAAAACAAAATCAAAACATCACATCACACGGGCTCCACCATCCCTGAGCTCCACTAGAGCTCTTATTTTAGAGTTCTAAAACATTTTTAATAGATTTATATAAATATTTTTAAATTTTTTTTAAACTAATAATTTAAGGAGGATTTATTAGAATATCTTTTTTCAAATGTTTATATCCCAAGTAATCCATAAGATATTCTTGTATTCTAATAAATCCTATTATTTGGATATTTAATCCACCAAACCCTAATTTTCATATTTAAGGTATTTTATAGACATTTCTATATTTACAAATATTTTGTAAACGGTTAGCAATTTGGTGATATGAACATTCATATTTTACAATATGAATATTCATATTGACGTGTGAAGGTTCACATTGATAGTGTGAACGTTCACATTGACATATTAACGTTCACATTGATGGTGTAAATATTCACATTGATAATGTAAATATTCACATTGATGATGTAAACATTTACATTAATGGTGTGAACATTCACATCACGAAACATTCATAGTGTAAATGTGAATATTATTATTAGGAGCATTTTGATAACTACGTCACCCACAGGATTTATTAGAACATAATAAAATAATGTGAACTAAATAAAACATAAGTAGATGAAAATGAATTGATAAAATAATGCCCCATAATTTAAAAGGTTATAAATATAAAAATTAACTTATAAATTTTATATATATCACAAAATAAAATATTAAATTATTTCAATATATTTATAATAATTTTTTTTTAATTAATAAAATCTCGTGCATAACAGTTTCCACTAGTTTTATATGATTAGTAAGTCCAATTTCACTACCATAGTTTCTCTCCACTACCGTGTATATGGTAACCGATTCAATGAGCGCTTTGAAAAGTTAGTTATTTTAATTGTTTTTTTAATTTAATTAAAATAACTATACTTAGAAAGTTGGTTAATTTTTTTTAATTAATTTAATAATTATAAAAATAATTATAATTATAATTTAAATATACCATTTTATTTTAATGACTTGTGTTTGCTGCTATACTTCTCTAAAATTGCATTGAACTCATATTATGCACGCCCAACTAAATCTATTTATATTATTGACATTGTTCTATTTAGGATTTGGCTTATCTTAACCTGTCATTTTAATTTGAAAGAACATTTAGACTTAATAAGTCCGTTTTGAAATCAATTTTAATAATTTAAAACGTTCATTTTTTAAAACTGATTGAGTAAAATATTTATATAAAAAATTAAAATGATTAAATATTAACAGTTATATATTTAAATAATATTTGTTTTAAAAAATGAACAAATATAATTTCAAGAATAATCCTTTATTTTTTATAATATAAATTTGATTCAAACATATAGCTACAATCATCTTAATATTTTACATAAATATTTTATCCAATAAATCGTAAAAAAAACAGTTCGGATTATCGAAACGAGACCTATGATGGGCTCCACAGATCTCTCAAGTTCTCTCATGTTGAGATCACAATGAGAGACGCCCAATACAACAAAAAAGCATAGCACCAAAACAAAAACAATAAATAAAAATTTGAAAAAAAAAACTTGTGCAACATTAAAATGTGATAATGAAATTGTGAATAAACTGAACTACTTACACTATATCAAACATAAATTAAAAATAACTCCCATGCTTGAGTTCTACTCAACATTTAATTAAATCCAACACCTTAAAAACATGTAATGCAGTCAATATATATAACCAAGTCTTTAGTTGAATCAAGAATACCCAAGCTACTTATAAACTAACTTACCTTCTAAACTTCAATAACACTCGCTATTTGCTTTGGTTAAGATGAACCTATTGCCAGGACAAAAATATATGAAATGATACTCTTCAAATCAAACACACCATTGAATCTTCATGGCCATTTTTGTTCCTTTATGGTGTGGGGATTGGAGTTGCAAGAAATTTTGCATTTTAGGGCTTTGAAGGTTCTAAATATCGGCGATGCGTTCGTGACAGCCGATTAATCTGAAAATGAGAGGGCCGCGTCGGATACTCACCGGTATACTGGTGAGATTGGATTTCACGTCCGTATCAGCCGATTCCCGGCACGTATCGGCTCGAATCCGATACATACGACGATCTGATCCGATACACGTCTGACAGATGAAAATCAGTCGAAAACCCGCAAGATCTAAGCTTCTTTGGGCTATGGAGTTCACTTTGATCTTCAAGCTTTTCAAAGACGGTTTGTGTCCACGAGTTGCGTTTATGCTGCTTTTTGGTGAGTTGTTGTGCTATGCTCTGTTTCAGTGCTGAATGTTTAGAGGTTTTTTTCCCTTATTTTTCTTTGTTTATACACCTACAGGCTACACTACACCACTGTTTATATTAATATATATATATATATATACATATTTCTACTGAGCAGAAGAAGGGAAAAAAAATAAGAAAAATACATGTTCAATCCAATCCGTCAAAAGTTGGATTAGTAGAAAGGTTTGTTATTAGTTTTTATTATTTATTTATTTATTTTGGTGCCATGTTTTTGTACTATATTTTTTTTGTTTGTCTTGCTTTGGTGTAGATGTTTAAGATTTAGAAATTTTTTTTTTAAAGAGGTTTATTCTAATTAGATTTTTATTTTTATTTTAAATATATTATTGTTACTAAGTAAATTAGAATTACAATATTTGTCAATTGAAAACTGTTATTGTAGATAATTAAAAGTTATAATTGAAACTAAAATAAATACATATCATTTAGTTGAAAATGAGTCAAAAGTGCTCCTACATATCAAAATTTTGATTAAAATGTGACAAATTAAGGCTAAAAGAGTAAAAAAAAAAAAAAATGCATAAAATTGAGTTTTAGAGGGATTGCTAATGATTTTTAAAATTTCACGGCTGCGACATCCGATTCCCGATACATACCAGCCGATACTACCGATACCGATATTCTGCGATCGATACCGTTACGTTACCCGATACCGCGATTTAGAACTATGGCTTTGGCCCTCTTTTTAATCCCAAAAAGAAGGGGGCAAAAGGACAGTATCCTTGAATCCCATGTTTTATATCACTAATCAACACTCTTGTAAGTAATAAAAAGGTATTGAAGTTCACAAAAGAAGAAAAAAAAAAAAAAAACTTTGCAGTCGAGAATCGAGTATCGAAATCAATCAAGAACAAAACTACTGTTTCCTTCCCCCACCCTTCTTGGTCAGTTGTGCTTCCATCTGCTCTTTTCCAATAACTTCTGATATATCCACTGTAGAAAGAGAGGAGAGACACATGTTCCCTCATCAGAATAATCCAAAGCACATAAGATGCAAAACCAAAAACCAATGATAACTAAGGAACAACCATTACAAATATTTAGAAATTGTTTGCAGGGTACCCAATTTGCAACCTCGCATGGAACCTCACCTCAAGAGGACATCCCTAGGGCACCCCATAGAAACAAAAACACCTGGTTGAGGTTCATGCAGCACTCAAAATGAAGTTGTTTCCATTTACAAATCATACATAATAATATGTTTAATTAAGCTGCATCATCAGATTAGGATTGCTAACAAATTTCATAAAACCATGCGGTTCCATTTTTTACCACGCTATGGTGATTTTCTTTGAAATGACAGGATGCCATTCTTGCAGAGGGACTGATTGGTTCAATTACCATTAAAAAAAATTGAGGATTAAATTTTCATGTGAAATCACAAAAAGAAGGATACCTTCAGGACCACGAGCCATCAGTGTAAAGAATATGTTGTTGAACTTCTCCATCTTCTTAGCTTCTTGCGCCTGGTCTGTCTTAAACTTGAGACACTAACAAGGAATAAAAAATAATAAGAAAAGATAGGCACACATCCATTTACACTTCTGAACACACACGACACCCATGCTGAGAGTGAGTTCATATGCCAAAAAACTGAGAATTTTCTTGGTGCTACTCCTACAGTCTTTATCAATCACCCTAGTTCAATAAAACTGTTATTGAGCTCTATATTCCCTTTCTTAATGGCCAACTTGGAATCCCAATTTTGTGCATTAACAAACAAAAAATCATATGCCAGAATCCTCTCAATTTTGTGCATTAACAAAAAATCATAGCTCAAGATTTAGATGCCAAACGAAGGCATAGGATTTGGGCTAAAATAGCTAAAAAAACAAAATAGACTTTTTAGTAATAAGACAAAACATTATATCCAAACTATAATCATTTTATTTTTTCTATCAAACAATACTTTTTACTCCAGATTAAAATAACCAAAAAGGGCATGGCTTCTATCCAGTCCTTAATCGGACTGGACCGTACTGTTGGGCCCATGGGGGCCCACCACGGGTCCCGTTTTGATAATCTGAACCGTCAATGTGTAGAACTCATCGAGTACTATATGCCTGTAAAAAATCATGTTGATCGAATATCGATAGCTATGTGATCAAATCCGTTTTGTATAAAAAAAAAATGGACGGTAAATAAATTAACGGTTGACAAAAATCTATTTTGATCACATAGCTATTGATATCCAATCAACGTGATTTTTTACAGGCATATAGTACTCGACGAGTTCTACACATTGAGCAGTTCAGATTATCAAAACGGGACCCGTGATGGCCCCTACGGGCCCAACAGCACGGTCCAATCCGATTAAGGACTGGACAGAAACCATTCCCAACGAAAAAATCAACCCAAATCCGAACGAAAGCTTAATTTTCTTTTTAATGTCATCATCAACCAAGCTCTTTCTCTATCAACTTTTTTGTATTTTCTTATATTTTTATCTCTTTGGCCCATTTTGACAACAAAAACAAAAGCCACTTCTTTTTTTTTGAATTTTTTTTGTTTTTAGTGATTTTTTTTAAAAAAAATTATGGGATGATTTGAAAAATTAGTTAAAAGTTGACGTCTTTTTTTTTTTTTTTTTAAATCTTTTTATGTGTAAAAAATATGAGATGTGAGGTAATAAAAAATGAGTTAAAAGCTAAAAGTTAACTTTTAACTAGGTTGCCTAATTGTCCCCACATCAAAAGTTTCTACTTTTTTTAGTCCGTCTTGCCTAGACGAATAAAAAAAGTAGGATTTATTTAATTTTAGAATTATGATTTGAGTGTGGAGTAGTGTTTTGTGTTTTTGAATCATGATTTGGAAAAAGAAAATTTGTTTAATTATAAGTTTTGAAAATAGTTTTGAGATGATTTGTAATTTTTTTTTTTTTTTGATTGATTGATATATAGAATATAAAAGAATGTGAGAGGAGAGATGAGAGAGAAAAAGTTGACACGGATAGGCCTACAAAGGCTACAGCCCACAGTGAACAACCCCAAGCCCATCACTTGGAACCCATCGCATAACATGGCTGGTAAAGTCCAGAATAGCTGGAGGCTAACTGGACATGAGGACCAATGACATTCGGACATATGGCAGGTGAAGGACAGGCCACATCAGCAGAGGCAACGAACCAAGCCCCACAGAAACAACTGCCGGCGCACCCCACCCCGGCAGCCAGCCCAACCTGATTAAGGCCATGATCGTCCTCCGCAACAGCCTTGGCCGCCAGGTAATCCCCCTCCACCAGTCGGAGAAATCCAAATTATTTCAGGTGGCCTTGCTTGTGGGGGACCATCCCGCTCGGCCCAGAGGGCAGAACTCAGAAAGATAAGGCAGGGTTCAGACAAAGCAGTTGCCACGGTAAACCGACCCTCCAAACAGCCCAAGCAGTGGACAGAGCCCATCACCTTTACGGACGCCGACTGCACAGGCATCCGTTATCCTCATGATGACCCTCTTGTCATTTCTGCCCTCCTGTCCAACTATAAAGTCAGACTAGTTCTCATCGACAACGGCAGTTCTTCAGGCATTATATTCCTTAACTGCTTCCGCCAGCTTAAGATCGGGGAGGAAAGTCTGTTTCCCCTCCAAACTCCTTTGGTCGGTTTTATTGGCGACCGGGTGACCTCCATTGGCTCCATCAATCTCCCTATCACCATCGGCGAATACCCACGGCAGACCACAAAGTTGCTCACCTTTCTTATTGTCGACTGCCCCTTGGCCTACAACATCATCCTTGGTCGCACTGCCTTCAACGCTTTCTAAGCTATCACATTAACCTACCACCTCGCCGTAAAATTCCCCACCGACTTGGGCGTCGGGATAGTCTGAGGCGGACCTGCCGAGGAGTGTTATGTCGCTTCACTCAAGGAAGTCAAGCTGAAGGAGGCCATGATCATTGAAAGACTTGACGTCCGAGATGAGGACGAGTTGGTCAGAGGAGAACCTGTGGAGGAACTTGTTGAGGTTCCCATCGACCTTACCAACCTACTGAAAACTGCCAAGATTGGCAGCCAACTATCCCCCCAAGCAAAGGCCGACCTTACTGCCCTTCTGACCGAGCACAATGACGTATTTGCCTAGACCCATTCAGACATGCCGGCCATTGACCCCTCCTTTATAATTCACCGCCTCAGTATTGAACCCCATTTCCGACCTTACCGCCAAAAGCAACGCATCTTTCATCCGGAGCGCAATGCTCTTATAGCCGCAGAGGTTGACAAGCTCCTTGAGGCCCAATTCATCAAAAATGTAGACTATCCTAAATGGTTGTCAAACGTGGTCCTAGTCCGCAAAAACAATGGCAAATGGTGACTCTGCGTCGATTACTTTGACCTGAACCGGGCTTGCCCCAAAGATAGTTATCCTCTCCCCCGCATAGATCTGTTGGTCGACGCCACGCCCGGTCATCAAATGCTCAGCTTCATGGATGCATTCTCCAGGTACAACCAAATCTTGATACACCCGTTCGATCGAGAACACACATCCTTCATCACCGACCGAGGTACCTACCACTATTGTGTGATGCCGTTCGGCCTGAAGAATGCTGGGGCCACCTACCAACGGTTGGTCAATGCCGTTTTCCATCATCAGATCAGTCGGAATATGGAAGTATATGTCGACGACATGCTGGTCAAGAGTAAACTCTCCACTGATCATCTGATCGACTTGCAAGAGACCTTCGCCACCCATCGCAAGTACCAAATGAAGCTCAACCCAGAGAAGTGCGCCTTCGGCGTAGGATCTGGAAAGTTTTTGGGTTTTATGGTCAGCCAGCGCGGCATCTAACCCTGAGAAGATCAAGGCCTTGATTGAGATGCAGTCACCCAGAACGGTCAAAGAAGTTCAAAGACTCACCGACCGAGTGGCGGCCCTCAATCGCTTCATTTCCCGCGCAACAGATAAGTGCCTACCATTCTTCAAAGTTCTTCGGCAGACTTTTGAATAGACAACTGAATCCAAAGAGGCTTTTCAGCAGCTAAAGCAATGCATGGCCAATCTTCCCCTTCTTTCACAGGCAGTTACGGGCAAGCCTTTCTTCCTCTATTTAGCAGTGTCAAGCACCGCAATCAGTGCAGCTCTTATCAGGGAAGACAACTCAGTCCAACGGCCGGTCTACTACATCAGTCAAGCTCTGAGGGGAGCGGAGCATAATTACCCATTGCTAGAAGAATTGTCCCTGGCCTTGGTCACCGCCTCTAGACGACTCCGTCCTTACTTCCAAGCCCATTCCATAGTGGTCCTCACCGACCAACCCCTGAAGAAGGTCATGCAGCAACCAGAACTTTCCGGCAGACTTATGCAATGGTCAGTAGAACTCAACCAGTTTGACATCTCCTACCGCCCTCGAACAGCAATCAAAGGACAGGCCATAGCCGACTTCATCCTGGAATTCACCAACCCTACCCCAACCACTGCCTCTCCGCCCCCACCAACTCCTGTCGAGCGAGAAGACCCCCATTCTTGGACTCTCAACATCAACGGGTCATCCCGCAGGGAAGGTAGTAGGGCTGGCCTCATCCTCACCTCCCTTGAGGGTGGCTATTTCAAATGTGCTCTCCATTTCTTGTTTGATGCCAGAAACAATGAGGCCGAATATGAGGCATTGATAGCAGGACTCCGCCTTGCCAAGGACATTCGTGTCAGCCACATTCGGGTATTCAGCGACTCCCAGCTCATCGTCGGCAGACACGGGGAATTCGACGCTAAGGAGGACACAATGCGGGCTTACAGGGATATGGCACTCCCCCTTGTTCGCCTCTTCAATACCTTCCACATCAAGCACATACCTCGGGCGAAAAACTCCAAGGCAGATGAGATGGCTCAGTTGGCTTTTGCAGACCAGTCCGACCTCAGGCACGGAGTCCGCCTTGAATACCTAGCCCACCCGGCCATCTCACCCGACCTACAAGAAGTGCAGTTTCTCTAAAATAAACCCATCCCCTGGGCATCCGACATCTTCCTATTTTTGACAACAGGAGAACTCCCAGATGACCAACAGCAAGCTGCCAAGGTCAGGGCTCGGTCGTCTAACTACGTTCTGGTCAATGGCGTCTTGTACAAACGTGGCTTTTTAAGACCATATCTGCGACGCCTCAACTCGGCTCAAGCAACCTATGTAATGCAAGAAATCCATGAGGGAATTTGTGGCAATCATTCGGGCGGTAAGTCTTTAGCCCACAAAATTCTCCGTACTAGTTATTTCTGGCCGACTCTCAATCAAGATGCCACTGATTTTGTGCTCAAATGCGATAAGTGTCAGCGCTTTGCCAATATACCCATGCTCCTCCTACTGAACTGATCACACTCTGCAGCCCCTATCCGTTTGCCAAATGGGGGGCCGACGTAGTTGGTCCACTTCCCACCGGCCGAGGCCAGACCAAGTTCGCGATTGTCGCCATTGATTACTTCACCAAGTGGGTAGAGGCAGAACCCCTTGCGACCATCCCTGAGCGGAACACAACCAAGTTCATCTGGCAGTCGATCGTTTGCAGATTCGACGTCCCTCAGGCCATTGTCTCCAACAACGACAAACAATTCGACAACGCCAAGTACAGGAAGTTTTGTGCCGACCTCCAGATTCAACCATGTTTCTCTTTCCCCGGTCATCCCCAAGCCAATGGCCAAGTTAAGGTCACCAACTGTTCTCTTCTAAAGATCATCAAGACTAAGCTTGAAGCTGCTAAGGGACTTTGGGCTGAGGAACTACCGAATGTGCTATGGGCTTACCGCACCACCGCTCGGACTCCCACTAGGGAAACCCCTTTTCGTCTAACATATGGCGCTGAGGCGGTTATTCCGGTGGAAATCGGTCTGCCTACCCCCAGGGTTTTACATCCGGATCCAGCACTCATCGAAGAACTCTGTCGGGCAGACCTGGACCTAATTGAAGAACTCAGGGAAACCATTGCTGTCAGATCGGCCTCATACCAACAGAAAATGAGAACACACTACAACCGCAAAGTCCGACCAAGGGAGTTCGCTATTGGGGACCTTGTCTTGAGAGAAGCAACTCTTGCCACCAAAAATCCGACTGAGGGTAAATTGGCAGCCAAATGGGAGGGACCTTACATTGTGAAAGCCCGACGATGTCCAGGCACTTACCGACTTTAGGATTTGGAAGGTCGAGACCTCCCGCACCCTTGGAACGCCGAACACCTGAAACGTTACTTTCAATAAGCCACTACTTTTGTATTGCTCAGTTATTGTATTTTCTTTTCAGCAAATTCACACGCTTGAACATTCTTGTTATCTTCTCATGCAATGTAACTTTTTGACGTTTATATACCTCAGTTATCTATATGGTGTCTCAATAACGTTTTGATTACAGCACTCACAAAAGCCTCGTCCAAACCGAGCGTTCAAAGCCTTAGCCCGACTGAGCATCAAAAGCCTCGTCCAGACCTGTAGACGTCCCCGAATGCATCCCGGGGGAAGGGAGTGCGAATCCCTCCCGTTCTGGTTCGATATTGGGTCACTACAGTTCGAAGGACTCAAATGTCACGGTTCTTAATCTTGAACCGAAGAGTCCAAATCCGGCAAATCGTTTTGAGAAAAAACAGATTTTTTTGAAAGAAGTGCCAAACATGGACTGCTTCGCCAGATACAAAGTCGCCACCTAAATATTTTTTAAAATGGGAAATTTAGGAAACCCTGACTCGGTGCCAAAGGCCACGTGTCCGTCATCACCAAAGTTGCCTCGGCTCGGGAACTTGGGTACGATTGGAGAAGGTCGCCGTGAGCACCCACTTCGCCCGGTCAAAGACCGGCCTCTACTAACCATGATATCTATTTTTGAAAACATTGCGAGTTCTTATTCCGGTTATTAGCCTAGGTTACTATGTGATGCGCACAGCATACAAGTATAGACTGAATCGCCTGAATTGGAACGAAACATTTCATGTCTGTTTATTTGAAAATGGTTTGATGGTGCTACCCGCAGGTAGGCTAAGACGTGAATTTGCCACCCTCGGGTGGGCTTAGAAAATATGATTTTGCCACTATCTAGTGGGCTTAAAACAAACATTTGATGAATTGTCCCAATTCAAGTAACTCGACCTCCACCCACAGGCATTCAAGGCAGTTATATCACGTAAGCATTTAGCCTCATGGTAAGCATGCTATCATGGCAGTCACTCACACGCATGCAAGGATGCTAAAGCATAAAACTCACCGAGTACTCCAAGCCAAAATAGAAGCTCGTTAGAAATCCATGCATAATCCTAGATGCACAGAATTGCCTAATGCAACACATGCAAAGATACAAATTATAGCAGGCTCGGCTATTCTAAACATGGCATATGGAATGCTACAACTAACACGTATTCAATTTGGAATTGAAATACAAATGCAGTTTGTATGATGCTAGAGCCTATGCGTACAAAACAGATGAATGATGCAAACATGCTGTCATACTGTATGCTAATTGAAATATGCCCTAATCTAACCATCATAAGCGGGTAAATAAAAGGGAAGAAAGACGTGGGGTTGGAAGACATACATCACACACATGCACACTTATTACAACATTGCCCTCGCGCAGAGGGTTCGAATAAATAATACAGTCCCAAATGAAAGAATAATACAGTCCGAATAATATACAAAAATCCTAATTAATTTACAAATTAAATAAGAAAAGCTGTAAACTGGCATGCAAGCCAGGGGGCTGCCTTGAGACTCCGCTTCGGATAATGATATGATGCATGTTTGAGCTGCTTTGTGCGGAAATCCACGGCGATGCCCCGATTAGTCTCTGTTTGAAATGTTCCTTGAAATGCGTGCCAAATCCCGAAAAGTTGCCAATTCTTCATGTTGCTGCAACAGAGAGCAGAAAAGGGGCATAGCAATGTATTTCACAAATATATGCATGCCTCGATCCTCGTGCCACCAATCACGCATATCGATGCATGATGGCCGAGGAGCCGAATTGCACGACTCAATATGAGATGAATGTGTTGTAGCACGTCCGGCGGGGGGACCTCGGCTACAGTTCGGACTCCCTTTTTGTTTGTTGCAGTTCTAAATCTGAACCAAAGAGTCCAAATCCGGCAAATCGTTTGAGAAAACAGATTTTTTGAAAAGTAGTGCCAAACATGGACTGCTTTGCCAGATTACAGAGTCGCCACCTAAATATTTTAAAATGGGAAATTTAGGAAACCCTGACTCGGTGCCGAAGGCCACATGTCCGTCATCACCAAAGTGGTCTTGGCTCGGGAACTTGGGTACGATCGGGGAAGGTCAGCTATGAGCACCCCCTTTCGCCCGATCCGAAGACCGGCCTCTACTAACCGTGATATCCGATTTTGAAAACTTTATGTGTTCTTATTCCAATTATTAACCTAGAATTACTATGTGATGCGCACAACACAAAAGTATAGACTAGATCGCCTAATTTGGAAACAAACATTGCATATCCGTTCGTTTTGAAAACAATTTGAAATTGCTACTCGCAAGTAGGCTAAAATACGGATTTCAACGAGTTATTCCAACTCAAGCAATCCAACCTCCACCCACAGGCATTCAAATAGTTTATCTCACATAAGCATTTAGCCGCATGTTAAGCATACTGTCATGGCAACATTCACACGCATGCGATATGCTAAAGCCATAAAAACTTACATCGTACTCCGTGCCAAAACAGTAAACTGGTTAGCAAACATGCATGACCTAGTTCATGTTAAGTGGCTAATGCGGCACAGGCAGAAATGCAATCTAGAGTAGGCTCGGCTAACCCTAAACATGGCATGTGAAATGCGATCAAATAGCATGTATTCAATTTGGAATTTGAAAATACAATGCAATTTGTGTGATGTACCGAGCCCGGTGCATGTAAACAAAATGCATGAATGCACACATGCATTGCATAAGGCATGCTAAGATAGACGTGCCCTAATCTACCATAAGCAGGTAAATAAAAGGGTTAGAAAGAAATGGGGGTTGGAAGACATGCACCCACTCACGCACACTTATTACATTTTTGCCCTCGCTCGGAGGGACCAAAATAATAATACAGTCCAACGAATAAATGAATAAATGAATTATTACAAATTTATTAAAATTAAAGCAAATAAATAGATAAATGAAATGGGGCCTCGGCCCTGTCTCGGGGCGCACGAATGATGCATGCTCGATCCTTTTTGCCCGAAAAATTCGTGTCATGGCATTGCTGCTTCTGTTTTTGCTGCCTTGCCTCTCCAAAAATTCCCAAAATTTCAGGAAACCTCCCAAATGATATGAAATGCCTCACCGGCTGGGGGAAGAGCTCATCGGCTGCTGAAATTTACCATCGGCTGCATGTGGAGTTTATCGGCACAAAAACAGTGTCGATCGGCACAATAAACTGCCGGCCGGCAGAAAGTCCCTGCAGCAGGTTGGCAAAGAATAAAGAAGACAAAGAATGCATGGCATGGGTTTTTGGGGACATGTAAGCATGGTCATTGCCTCCTATCATGCTTGGGGACTCAAGGAGGTAAGACTCTTGGTTCTTGGGCCACCAATGGTGTATTTTGATGCATGATAGCCCTAAGAACTAAGATTGCATTTTAATGTAAATGCATGCAACACAAGCAAATGAAGTCCAAAGCCTTATCATGTGTTGGTCCAAGGCCTTGGTGACCAAGAATTGAGGTGAGTTGCACCACTTGAAGTGTGAACTCCTCTCGATCCTATGCTTGGCTTGACAATCCCCAAGCCAAGCCATGGAATGCATGAATGCAACAAGGCTCAAATGCAATGCAACTTATCATGTTAAGCATGCAAAGAGCTAAAGTATGCAAGTCACAAATGTCATGCAACATGGACCAATTAAGCATGGAACTAGCGTACATTCAAGGCCTCATTGATCAAATATGCAACAACCGAGATACAAATATGCAATAATGGACTTAAGCCATAGAAGGCCGCCCTCAAACTCCCCTAAAACAGTGGCAAATCATGCCTCAAAATAAAAGCAAGATGTCGCACAAGCATGCAAGCCACAAGGCATAAGGCTAAGGCACAAAGTGGGATATTGAACCACCACTTAACAAGACTAAACATGGCACATGTTAGGCAACCAAAACAGGTTTTTATCATGCAAAAAGGCACCCAAATCCCTCATGTGGCAGCCTCAAAGCAATCCCAAAAGCATAAATGCACACAATACACATTTTAAAGCATAAAGGACACACCTTTAAAGCATGAAGAGAGATGACAAATCTAGACATGTGAGCATGGATTAAGGTCTGAAATGGCATGCCAAATGATCCCAAATCCTCTAAATAGGCTAACCAATGTATACACATGGACTATATGCTTGAAGCCAACAAACCATCATGCAAAGTAACCATACTAATCATGCAAAATATGATCAAAACAGTGGCTCACAGCCCTAGAACATGGCAAATCAAGGCTAAATGCCCCACCATGCCAAGCCAAAACATGGAGATATATGGGGCCAAACATATGGCACAATTCTAGGCCAAATGAGGCATTACAAAGCAAATGTAAGAAGCATGTTAAGAGCCATAAAACCCACATTAGACAGAGGTTAAACATGACTTAAAACACTCAAGAAAGCTCTGAAATGAGGCCAAATGCAAGCAAGCATACATACTAGAGCTTCATACAAACAAAGCCTACAAGCCAAAATGCAAGACAACCAAACCAAGCATGCCAAATGGGTCCAAGACAGTGGTTCACAGCCCTTATACATGGCAAGATGATGCTATTATCCCCATGAAATCAAACTAAAACATGCAAGTATTAAGGCTTAGACATGTGGCACACTTTTAAGCACAAAAGAGCATTTCAAAGCAAGTATGAGAGACATGCTAAGGACCATAAATACGACCAAAAACAGAGGTATAACATGTCATATTGAGCACAAATATACTCTGAAATGAAGCCAAAACTCACCATACACACATGCTATTCTTTAAGCCCAAAACAAAGGCAAACAAAGAGCCAAGGGGAGAGGGGTGTCTCTCCCCTATATGAGACTTAAAATCATCTTCCCCACCACTGAAAACCCACTGGTTTTCAGTGGTGAGAAGGCCAAAAACACCAAGCCAACAAGGTCTAAGATAAAGGTCACCAAAATAGCCAAATAAGGCCTAAAAGGGTGAGCCTTTGTTCAAACCACAAAATGACCTTAATGAAGGTTCAAGAACAAGTAAAAACAAGAGTTTTTTATGTTAAACACAAACTCAAAAACACAAAGCAAAGAGGGTAGAAAGAGGTTGCAAAAATGGGGAATATAAAGTAAAGTGTTTACCCTTGAAGATCCCTTGAAGAACAAAGGTTCCAGCCACTCTCTAATGATCAAAACCAGTCCAAGATCACACAAAACAAACCTCCAAGCCTCTCAATCTCGAGCTAAGGTGTAAAGGTGTGTGTAAAGGAGCAAAAGTGAGGTAAAACTACACTTTTGGCCTAAAATCACACACACAAGAGGAGAGATGGAGATATAGATATATGGCAGAGATATATGTATATGAGCTCGGTTTTTATCTCTAAAACCCTAACCTTGAGCCAAGAGGAAGAGTCTCCTCTTATAGAACTTGTAAGACTTACAAGCTAAGCAAACAAGGGCTCATCCCTCTATACACGTATGGAGGGGAGCAAAACACTTCAATGTTGCAATAAAATATCCGATAAAGCAAGTGTACAAAGGTTCGCCCAAGAAGAATACCAAATGGTAAAATTTAGTGCTTACGGCAAAAATAGTGGTCGGCACAATAAAGTGCCGATAGAAGCTCTGACCTGCAAGGTGGCCTCTAGACCCATGGGTGGTGTGTAGGGATGCCTCATAAGGTATTCCCGCCTTCCAAAGCAAAACACAAGCGTTTGGTGCAAAACCAAACACAACGGTCGAGTTCGGAGGTCTGAGGCAAAGGCCCAGCCCGAATGAGAACTCCGGGAACTCCAAACGAACACAAACATAGGTAATCACCGAGTGTTCCAACGGTGACGTCCAAGTCTTGAGGACGGTCAAAAATGGGGTGTCTACATGCGTATGAATGCTACAACAAAACTTAACTCCATCATGGGTGATCCGGAGTGTCGGTGACTTGGGAATTGGGACCCGTTCCGTCGCTCGGAGTACGAAACGTGCCTCGTTTCCCGTGTCCGGGCTAACTCCTATTCCGAACACGATGCAATATGCATGATATGTATGAAATGCAACTAAGATACAATCCTAACATACACAATGTTATGAAAATGAGATGCCTCGAAATGCGTGCACACGGGCACTCAAACCAAGGAAGTGGCATACGCAATGCAATGGGACTAAAATGACAAATACAATGCAACATGGACTTACACTAACATGAGTGGACCTCAGCCACACTCACATAAGAGGCCGTGAGATAAAAAAAGAAGTGCCTCGAAATGCGTTCACGGTATGTGAGCAAGAGGCAATGACACTAAAGCATGAAATGGCACTCCAAATGCAAATTGGACTTATACTAACATGAGAGAGCCTCACCACACTCACATAAGAGGCCGCTTGATAAAAAAGAAGTGCCTCAAAATCGTGCACAGGCCTTGAACCGAAACAATGACATAAAGGCATGAAACGGCCTGAAATATGATATCTGATGATACTAAAATGAGATGTCTCGAAATCGTGCTTACAGGCACGCAAATCGAGAAAATGGCATACGGAATGCAACAGGACTAAAATGAGATATGCGATGCAATATGGGCTTACACCAACATGAGAGAGCCTCAACCACACTCACACCGGAGGCCGAGAGATAAGAATGAAGTGCCTCGAAATGCGTACACACGGGCACGCAAACCGAGGCAATGGCGTACACAATGTAATGAGACTAAAAAAGGCATACAGAATGCAAAATGGACTTACACTAACATGAGTGAGCCTCAGCCACACTCACATAAGAGGCCGTTGGATAAAAGTGAAGTGCCTCGAAATGCGTGCACACGGGCACGTAAACCGAGGCAATGGCATACGGAATGCAATGGCAACAGAATGCAATGGCATGGAAATATGATATGCAAACATGCCAATGGAATTTCAGCACTGAAATATGGGGGAAAACAGTCCCGAAACATGGCCAAAGTGCACCCGAAGCATGGAATAATCCCGAAATGCGATATTAGGCGCCCGAAACGGCCTATAGCTATGCAATGCATGTACAATATGGACATGGGATGAAAATACAGTAGCAAGGAAGCCCCAAAAAAAGCATTTTTCCAGTACAAAACATGGCCAAACAGCAATCATAAATAGGGCTAACATGGCATACAAAATGGCTCCACAAGGGAGGCTATGAAGCAAGTGGTACATGCGATGCCCAAATGAAAAAAAACTCTTCTACAACACTGATGAGGGACTAAAAACATGCACATTTACAGTAGATGACATCCCCCAAATCAATATGAAAACATACTAAAAATGTCATGCAAGAACTAGGATACATAAGGCTATAACATGAGGTACCCCAAACATTCATCAAACCAGAAAAGACCCTTAATTAAATATGTCAAGAAGATCAAAATATGACTCTTTCCAACTCTGATGATGGCCGAAAACAGAAGCTAGATAAGCTTAAAAAAGCATGCAAAAATGGGGGTCAAAGAGGGGTATAATGACAAGTATAACATGGAGACCCCCAACAAGGTTGATCCCTTCTACAATGTTGTAGAGGGACACAAGATAAGCCTACTCACAGTTCATGACATGCTCCGAAACAGACTACATGTAGGCCAAAAAAATCATGCAAACTTACGGTAAATAGGAGAGATTATGAAGTAAGTAAAATATAGGGGGCCCAAACATGGTTGAGCCCTTCTTCAATGTTGAAGAGGGGCTCAAAATAGGCCCACTTACAGTTTACATTATGCTCGAAAACAGATCACTCATAGGCTAGAAATTTCATGCAAAATAAAGGCATACAAGATGGTATTGAAGCAAGTACCAAATCGAGGGCTCGAACAGGATTGAGCCCTTGAACAAACATGAAGATAAGCTCAAAAGAGTGACCATTTCAGTTAGGGTCGGAGCCTAAAACAGTGAGCAAATAGGTTTAAGAAAAGAAGCAAGAAAATGCTACAAAAGAGGGAGATGGAGACTTACCCTTGTAGACCTTTTCTTTTCTACCTCTTGGCTTGAGGAATGTTGCTTCTAAGCCTCTAAGAACCTCTCCTTTCTGCTGGAAATGGAGTGGTGGTGGTGGTGCTTGATGATGATGAAGAAATGGCACCAAACTTGAGAAGAATCAAAGAGATGGAGATGGATATATGTTTGTAAGCTTGAGGCAAGTGTTCTAACTCTTGAGGGAGAGAGAGAGAGAGAGATGTATGCATGCAAGGATGGTGTCCAAAATGTGTGCAAGAGTGTAGGCCTTAAGGGATTAAGAGTTCTTGCTTACAAAAATATCCCCCGAAATCAGATATTTTGGGAGATAAAGCTATACAGCTGCCATGCACACCTCCCAAGGAGCATGGCCGGCCAGCCATTTTTGCTGCAGGTGGCCGGCCGGCTACCCCCTATGGCCGGCCGGCTAGGGGTCAAAATGGTCCAATCGAATTAATGGTCGAGCTTCACATATTGGTGTCCTCCCAGGTCTCCTCTTCACAACCATGTGGTTCAAAATTGACAACTCTAAAACAGGAGAGAGAATAGGCCACTTTTAGGAGGGGTTCAAAAATGAAAAGTTGAATTACTGGCCGGCCTCTATTTTTTAGGATCCTCCCATGTGTGTACAACACAAATATGTGGTTTTGGCTCGAAGAAAATGGCCCTAGGGTGTTCAACATTAGCCAGTATAGAAAACAGCGCCGGGGTGACTGGAGCATAACTGGTTGCTGAGATAATTGCTGGCCTCCCACCCTCCATTGATCTTCCTGGTGATAAAACAGAGGTACTTGCCAAAAATGAACAAAAACCAATGCAAAACGAATGCTCGGGGGCCAAAACACGCAGTTCGGGGTCTCGAAAACCGGCCGTTAAGCACCGAAAGTGGTGTTTGGCCACGAAGTGGGTATCTAAGACCCCAGTGTCCCTCGAAAGGGAGTAAATGAGATGCATGCCAAAAACCGGAGGAATCGGAGATGGTTGGGTGGTCCCGAACCGAGGCACACGGCCTGACGGCTCTGAAAACCGGGAACCGGGCTCCGAAATGGGCAAAATGGCCTACGGGCACGAAATGTAGCCCACGGCCACTGAGAGATGGTCTACAGGACCTCTCCCTCCCCTCAGGAAAGAAAACAGAGAAAACCGAGTCTGGTTCGCAAACCGAGGCAAGGCACAGAAGAGAGTTCGGAAGTCCGGAGGCAAGGCGCACGGCCGCGACTCTGAGACTTCTGAACGAGCACAAAATACAACATCACCGAGCGCTCAATCGGTGACGTCTGAGTCTTAAGGTCGGTCAAAAATGGGGTGTCTACAAGACCGAGCACTCAAAGCCTCAGCCAGACTGAGCACTCAAAGCCTCAGCCAGACTGAGCACCAAAAGCCTTAGCCAGACTGAGCATGAACAAGCCTCAGCCCGACTGAGCATGAAAAGCCTCAGCCAGACTGAGCACAAAAGCCTCAGCCAGACTGAGCATCAAAAAGCCTCAGTCCGACTGAGCACTCAGAGCCTCGTCCAGACCGAGCATCCAAAAGCCTCGTCCAGACCGAGCACTCAGAGCCTCGTCAAGACCGAGCATCCAAAAGCCTCAGCCCGACTGAGCACTACACGCCTCATCCAGACTAAGCACAAAAGCCTCAGCTAGACTGAGCTTGATGCACTCGGCCAGACCAATCCTCACCTAGATCAAGCATCACAAGTCTCAACCAGACTGAGTACCGCCATTCCAGGCCCAAGACTGAGTCACTTGCAGCATCAGTGAAACTTCATAATTGTGGCATTAGTAGAACACTTAGTCGCAATTCCAGGTCGAAGTTTTTACCCCACTCTTTACTTAGTCAAATTCCAAAGACGTTCTTACATTTTTCCTCTACTAATTAGATTATTTCCTCCCCCATCAAGCATGACTCAAATAAATCACTTTCATCCATTTCAGCAATGTGGCAAGCACAGATTCATAATTTTATCACATTTTAAATTCCACTCTGCATTGAGGAGTTCTTTACTTTACCCTGCATTGAGTTTTTATACAAGTTTAACTTTACTCTGCATTGAGTTTTTATTACAAGTCCAATTTCACTCTGCATTGAGGAGTTCTTTACTTTACTCTGCATTGAGTTTTCATACAAGTTCAATTTCACTATGCATCAAGGAGTTCCTGAATTTAGTTCACACTGATTTATACACAAGCAAAAGTAATCGACTAAAAACACAGGTGAAATTTTATTTATTCACAAATGTGTACACAAGTTCATTACATCAATTCAAAACAAACAAAACAAAACAAAAAGGGGTCTGTGTAAGCTCTTTTTTCTTCTTCTTCCCCAGTCACTCCTCTTCATTGGATACAAGATCTTCTTCTTCAATGCCCTCATCCAGGGGGGATTTAGGCCACATCGTCTTTGCCAATCGTTACACTACTAAGGTCTAAGTCTGGGAACAGCTCTTCAGCTCTACGTTTGAACATCTTCCACCTTGTCCCAAGATTTCACCATTTCGTGCTTATAGAAGTCCGATTCTTTGGAAGCTCTCAATAACTTCTACTTGATTACGCCTCAAAGAAGTCCTCGATGGGCCCGCCCCCCCAGATTCTTGCCTAGCCAGGCTGCTGGCGACTGCGGCATCAACTGCCATCTAAAATTAAGCAGACCCTTTGAATTGCTCCACTACTGCGATGCACAGATTGGGATAAGCCGCCCTCTTAGAAGCTGCCTTCGCTCTCTCTTCGTCTAGCTCTTTTTGTAGGGTCGCCCTTTCAGACGCAACCTTTGCCATTTCCTCCTCTACTTCTTTCTTCAGGCTCTCCTTCTCCGCCATCGCCTTCGCTCTCTCTGCTTCCAACTCCTTCTAAAGCCTTCTCTTCTCCTCCACTGCCTTGGCACGGTCGTCCTCCAGCTCCTTCATCGCCAATTTTGACATCTGCCTCATTTTTCTGCCTGACCAGCTCTTCATTGTTGCCCATGGCCTCTTCATGCCGCTCGACCGCGACGGAACAGGCTCTTTGGGCCTCCTTCAACTTCTTTTGCTCGCCAGTCAGCTGGAACTCGAGCGACACAACCTGGCGGCGTGTGTTCTCCAGCTCCAACTTGACTGTTTACAGATCGGTGTGGGCGCTCTCCCAACTTGCACTCTCCTCCTTCAACTTAGCAAGCTGAGCCTTGACCTCATCCGCCTTCAGCTTTGTAGCCCCCGCCTTTTTTAGCAGAGCCCTTGCTAAGGTGGTCACCTCCATTTGGGTAGAGTATAATCCCCTTAGCAGGTTAGCCTCATTGAATCTGGCAGCTGCTGAGCACACGGATGCTTCCTCCACGATCGCTACCAGGCGGTCTGCACTTGCCCTGGCTGGGCCCTCCTCTCCCTCCAGCCGCCCAGCCACTGCCCGAGCGTGGTAGACTGCGGTAGTAAGACCGACACCCCCTTGGGGCGCAGGACCCCTTTGGGTCTTTTCCCCTTCACTTGGTTCAGCCCCAGTTGCCACACCCTCTGCCTGCACTTCGAGGGCAGCCCTCTCGACCCCTTGGACGATCTCCACCACTGCTGGGGTGACTTCCACAACCTCCATTGTTGGGGTGACCTCCATCGAAGGGCATCTGTAGCCCCCTCAGGGGCACTCATCTTCTTCTTCTTCTTCTTCAGAACCTTTCCCTCCTTTCTTACCTGTTCTTTCACGGGATCAACTGGGGGTGGTCGTGGCACAAAACTGCTTAAGTCCTTCCCCCCCAGCGGCTTGGGGAGCGGTCAGACCCTCTCCCGCGCAATCGGCTGGGGAGGTCGGTCTTCCTGCGCCTCCTTAAATTTTGTGGCTTTGGCCAGTATGGCCCTATCCTCAGCCTTTTGCACTCTCCTCCTTGCCTCCAATTCAGCTCGCCCCACATCCCCACCGCTCGGTTGAGGACCTAACCTTGCCGCAAACAAGGCTGAGAGTTGAACGAGTTCGTCCCACCTGGCTTCCTCCTTCAACCTCCAGGCCTTCACCTTCTTTATTCTCTCCTCTACTGCTACCCCTAATTTTGGCTCCATTGATTTTGGTGGGCACACTCCACATCGTGCGTACCCCAGCCCCTCCATCGGTGAATATATAGAACCACCGTGGTCTTCAACCTTTGATTGACGTTGGCAGCCCCGCCACCAAACCCTTCCCTGCCGCTGCCTGCAGGGTGACCCAAGTCTCCTGCTGCCCTGAGGCCTTATAGCATGCAAAGAATTCGTCTACTGTCATGGCCTCCCCTCCATTCGCCTTCGGCCACGCACTTGCACAGGCCAGCAAGATCTTCTATGCATTGGGCATTAGTTGGCCCGGTCCTACCTCAATCCACGGTTGAGCACATCCACCACCACTTGCGGCAGTGGCAACCACAATCCTCCCTTCAGAGCTTCCTCATAGAGGGAAAACTGCCCTGGCCTGGCGTCAGATGGCCTTTCCGTTGATGTCGGCAGCAATAACTCTACTTCAGCAGGAATCTGGTATTTTTTGCGGATAGCTTCCAACTCCGCCGTAGTAATCGTGGATTTGTCAGCCTTCGTGTGCCAATGATTTGGTTCCTCCTGGCTGATTGGTTTTGGAGCCGCTATCATGGTGGAACCATGGGATCGTACAATCAACTCCCCCACCCTTTTCATTTTGTATTGTTGTGCTAACTCCACAGCATCATCATCGCCAAGGGGATCTACCCTGACATTCGCAGTTCCCTCTTGGGCCATTTCTATGGTGTGTCTGCGAATTGCTTCTGATGCAGGCACAAGGAAATTAAAAAAAGTGTTGCAGAGGTGTATCGTGAGCAACGAAGGAATTAACGCTTGGGATGTCTTGATTTTTTGTAAGCAAATAGGTGAATCAAATAATGCCAAAAGCCCACAGTTTGCCCGTATTCCAAGGATCCCAATTAATTTTCGCCAGTTTGAAAAGTTTTCAAATCATCCGCCAAAACTGCCTTTTCAACACCCATAATGACCTATCGTTTCATCTCTGCTCCAACGCCTAACCTCCCCCCCAAGATGTTGCCACGTGTACGACCACGATGCACTGTCTCGTCCCCTTACCCTGTCTTTTCCACTTCAAATCATCACCTGACACGCCGCCTCTTCTGACCTTATTGCGCCCACCTTTCTCCCCGTTGGCCTTGTCGCTCGGCCTTCACACGGTCAGCCTTCTTCACGCTCCTCCCTTCTACTCGGCTCCCCTCGCGGTCGGCACACCTCATGGTCGGCCCACCAACTCGGCCGTCCCTCCCGGTCGGACTCATTTTCCTTGTTACTATTCTCTTCATTGGACTGAAGCTGCACTCGGGAATGGGCGACTACTGACACGGATAGGCCCACAAAGGCTACAGCCCACAGTGAACAACCCTAAGCCCATCACTTGGAACCCATTGCATAACACGGCTAGTAAAGTCCAGAACAGCTGGAGGCCAACTGGACATGAAGGGCCAATGACATTCGGACATATGGCCGGTGAAGGACAGGCCATATCAGCGGACAAAGATCTGCAAAGTTATTGCCACAGCACATCACCATTAATGCAGCCCATCACAGCATTTATTGCGACAACACCTCCCCGTCGGAACAGCACCCCCTTACCCTGAACGAGGTAAGCTACAGCACAGACTTTTGGTGATGAGGGCAGGTGGGAAGAGACAGTAAAATGATTACCAAAGGATATAAGCAAACGTTGAGGACAAGAAGAAGGTTAAGCTTTCTATCTCTCATCCCTCTCTCTCTACATTCTCACTTCCTCTACTAATTTGCTCGTCGGAGGGTTCACTGGGGGACTACCTCGTTCCCTGTTGAACTTGTTTGCAGGTTACTTGGTGGGCTTGACCATTTGGACCTGAGCTCGAAGAACTTGGACCAGTCTGACCCATCCACCAAGAACGAACTGTATTATCAAAAGTGATTGATTGATTGATTAATAAGTAATAATAAAGAAAGAGAAGAGAAGAGTTTTGAAAGTAATTTTGAATTGTATTTTAAATATTTATTTGGTTATGAGTTTTGATTCAAATCATAATTTAAAAACAGAGTTGAGTTTTGAAAAGTAAACCAAACACTACTTATATTTTTTTTTGAAAATTTTCAAAAAAGAAAAAAATCGCTAAAAATGAAAAAAAAAAAAAAAAAAAAA
Source organism: Camellia lanceoleosa (assembly GCA_025200525.1). NCBI lineage: Eukaryota > Viridiplantae > Streptophyta > Magnoliopsida > Ericales > Theaceae > Camellia > Camellia lanceoleosa. The sequence goes on along the minus strand of JANUSC010000162.1, from coordinate 399,578 downwards.
AAAAAAAACTTATTTTAGCTTATTTTTATCTTTTTTGGATTTCTTTTGATTTTTTTTTGAAAAATAATAATTTTTTCGGTTCATCTTATCAAGTTGAATTTAGAAATCTAAAACTTTTTTAAAAATTAAAAAAAAAATTAACTAAAGATGAAATAAATCCAAAAACAAATAAACAAATAAAAAGTCACTTCCCAAAACACTCGTTTTTCTCATTATATTCTTCTTATTTCCCTTTTTCCTTAACCCTTATGCAACAGCAACAGTTGCATGCTCCAAGAGACCACTTACATCTTCTTTCTCGAACCACATTACAACTACCTTCTATCTTTCTATTTTTTTTTAAATATTTTATTTTATTTTTCTGGAAGCAACCATGATTTTCTCGGTTGAACTAGCTATACACACACACATATATATATATATATAAAATTATATACGAGAGGGAAATTTATGTCTAAATAAGGCCAAGCTAAGGCCATCAATTGTATGGACTGAGCTAGGTTCACTCTTGGCTATTGGGCCGCGCTGCAGGTGAAAATGAGAGTGGTTTAAGCTCGGTCGTGGACTGGACGGGTGTTCGGCCCAGGGCTTGAGCCGAGGTGGTTATATCAAAACAGGACCGAGGTGCGATGGTGCAGGCGTCCAAGGTGGTTATCTCGATAAAGAATTACCCTGGTTTTGTCTGGCATGGGGCAAGGCCTTCTTAGCTCAGTTGAACTGCTACCAAGCCGAGGTAAATGGACTTGGACCATCTCACTTGGCTTGCAGTGAGGAGGGTGTGAAATGATGGGCATTATCTTTTAGGAATGTGATTCCCAGGATGACTCTACCTTAGAATTAGAGTCCTATTAGGATTATGCCAAGTGAAATCTATAAAAGCTCATGATAAGACTTATGTACAGGTATCACAATTCTTACTCTAAAAAACACAGAGCTTTTTGTCTATTGTCTATTTGCTGACTTAGGTATCGGAGAGGTATTTGGCACACACCCGCTAGCTAGCTCACGTTTGTGTTTTCAGGAAGTAAAGCAACGACGTTTGGAGGAATGCAAACTTGATTAACAGGATTACACGAGAAGATTATTTCGTGCTCGTACAATTAGCGCCGTTTGTGGAAATAATAATCACAAAGAATAAACCTCTTGATTAAGTTTTTTTTCAACTGATTTCAATGGCGCACAATGAAGATTTGCCTCAATCTGCTATTGATGGGCAAACCTCGAAGAGGGGCGGGAGACGCGAAGGATTACCTTTTATCCCACCTATGGCAGAGTTAGATCCCCAACGACGGAACCCCCCGAGGGATGTACGGAAAAGACGGGGGCTCCAGTCCTTGTCGCTCCCAAAGTCTTGAAAGGCAGAGGCGGAGGTTGGATCCTCAAGTTCTGGAAGATTGTGTGAGGGAGCAAGACAAATTGATACAGAAGATGGCGGCAGACATGGAGACAATGAAGCTCCAGATAAAAGGTAAAGGGTGGCAACAGAAGAGAGGCGCAAAGGCAACACCCACTCTTACCACTTAGAAGATCGTAACAGACAAGTCGCACCAGCATAAGCTAAAAGTAGAAGCCTCAGGACATGCAATACACAATCAAGGACTTCCAAGACTTATCACTCCAGGTCTGAGAGAACAAGGACTGGAAGGTCTTTCACGAAGGGCAGCAGTTATCGGCCTTCGCACTTACACCAAACGACATCTAGGCATACGGAGTTGCCTAGGTCAGCAGACCTGCGGACAGAGCTTGAGGAAAGGGCTCGAAGGAGGGAAGACACTCAGGCTCGCAACCCTCGTAGAGTCTTCGTATTGGAACGGCTAGCCCCTAGAACACATGGGAGTGTCAAGGTTGGGATGCCAGAGCCGCGCCTTGCCTTTGAACCAACAGACAAAGCGTTAGCAAGGTTGCAGAGCTTGCCGTTCGTTTCAGCAATAGAGAACGTATTATTACTCTTAGGCTTCCATCAGCCCAAATTCATTACCTATGAGGGGAAGTCGGACCCCTATATGCACTTAAGCCACTTTCGCCAAGTTATGGTGGTATATCGGCGAAACGAGGCTCTAATGTGTATCATGTTTCCTTCCAGCTTGGGTGACCTAGGTCTAACATGGTTTGAAAGGTTACCAGAAGGTAGCATAGCTTCATGGGCGCAACTAGCAGAGGCATTTGTGACCAGATTCAGAACGAACACCAAGACGCTAGTGGAGATTGATCAGCTTCTCTCCATAGACATGGGCTAGAAGGAAACATTAAGGTCTTATAATAACCGGTATTGGGAGACTTTTAATCAAATTGGAGATTGCCCCACAAACCTAGCTATTGCACAGTACAAGCGAAGTTTGCCAGCTGGTAATAAATTGAGGGATTCAATGACGATGACGCCACCCCCCACAATGGAGGCCCTAATGGAAAGAGTGCATCAGCATATCCGGGTAGAAGAAGATATTGCACGCACCAAAGCAAAAGCTATCACAATAGCGATGTCAAACAGAAAATGTGCGGCAAAAGTAAACACGGTCGAGTAAGAAGAACAACCAAGCAAGAATGGGCGAGGCAGATGGGCCAACCGAAACGACCCCCAAGCAAGGAAGTTGAGAGTCCACACTACCATCACCACAGTATTCAATAAACCTATCTACTAGATTCTTAGCGAGATATGTGACGAACCCTTCGTTCGGCGGCCAACCAAGTTGGGAGAAGCGCAGAGGGGCTACGATGATAGGTACCGTTGCACCTTTCATGAGGAAAAGGGGCACCGAACTAAAAATTATACGTCATTGAGGCAACATCTGGAGGAGCTAGTCGACGCTGGTCACTTGGACCAGTATATAGAGGGGGGAACACAACCGGCCCCCCAGGACCGCAACAGGCCGAATGGGATGCCGGTCGACAGTCCACCCCAAGGCATAATCAATGTTATACATGGGATCGTCAAACCTGAACGGGTATGTGAACTCAGAGAGATGATCAAAAAGGTTGAGCACATGAGAGAGGTACAAAGTGCACAACCTACAGTCAAAAGGGAAAAAACGGAGGCAACGAACGTTATCTCTTTTTTTGACAAGGACTTAGCAAGGTTATAATGCCCTCACAACGACGCACTGGTAGTTACTTTGCGGTCAAGAATTTCGACATCAAGCGGATCCTAATTGACTAAGGGAGCTCCTGTGAGATAATGTACTACGAGATCTTCAAGCAACTAAAATTGGAGGACAGAGACTTGGCACCCGCAACATCTCCCTTAGTCGGCTTTAACTCAATGCCAGAATGGCCGGTGGGCAAGATAATTCTGTCGGGCAGGAACGATGACGAAACATGTGGAATTTTGGGTATTGAAAGTCCCTTCCACTTACAATATAATCTTGGGAAGAGCATGGTTGTACACCATGCGATTAGTGGCATCAACCTACCATCAGGTGTTACGGTTCCCCAATGAAACTGGAGTGATTGAAGAAGTCTTAGGAGACCAAATCATGTCGAAACAGTGCTTCGTCACAGTAAACGGCAACCGGGCTGTAAAAGGGTTTGTACAAATGGTAAAAGAGCCAGAAAGCAACGAACTGTTTGCAGATGTCGGCAAAGTAGCCGAACAAAAGGTAGTAGAAGACTTGGTAGAGGTATGAATAGATGAAAAAAATCCAAAAAAGTTCTTTTTGCTCGGCTCATCTCTATCCAGCACTGAGAGAATAGAGATCATGGAATTTTTGACCTCTAACATCGAAATGTTCGCCTAGATACCGTATGACATGCCTGGTATTGACCCTAATTTCATCTGCCATCAACTTAATGTCCATCCAATTGCCAGACCAGTTATACAGTGAACTCGCTGATCGACACTCCACCACGTAAAGATAGTGGCGGAGGAAGTGGGAAACTTGCTAGAGGCAGGAGCAATCAGAGAAGTAAACTATCCCAGGTAAATTTCCAACACGGTAGTAGTACCAAAAAAGAACGGCAAATGGCACGTTTGCGTGGACTACAAAACAGTCAATAAAGCATACCCAAAGGACAACTTCCTCCTAGCACGAATAGACCAACTGGTGGACCTAACAGTAGGGCATAACCGATTTAGCTTTCTTAATGCGTATCGCAATTATCATCAGATCACTATGTATGAACCGGTTCAGGGGGTCACGTCATTTACAACACCCAGAGGACTATACTACTACAAGGTCATACCCTTTGGCCTAAAGAACGCAGGGGCTACATTCCAATGGATGATCACCAAAATGTTTGAACCATTGTTAGGCAGAACAATGGAGGCTTACATAGATGACATGGTGGTCAAAAGAAGAGATAAGAGGGACCATCTTAGGGACCTAGATGAAATGTTTCAAATTTTGAAGTCCCATAAGTTGCGTCTGAACGCATCTAAGTGCGCATTCGGCGTAGGGTCAGGCAAATTCCTGGGCTTTTTGGTAACCAACTGGGGTATAGAAGCTGATCCCTCTCAGATCAAAACCATCCAAGATCTCAAAAGGCCTAATACAATCAAAGAGGTGCAGCATCTCACTGGCCTAGCAGCTGTACTAAATCGGTTCATAAGTCGGTCGTCAGACAGGTGTCAACCATTCTTCCAGGCGCAAAAGACCAAGTTTAAGTGGGATGATGAGTGTGACCGTGCCCTGGAAAGCTTGAAAGACTACATGAACTTTCCTCTATTGTTAGTAACCCCAGTACCAGGAGAAGAGCTCTTTTTGTACTTAGCAATTTCCCAGTATGTAATTAGCACAGTGTACGTCAGAGCGGAGAGAATACAACACCTGCCTATCTTTTATGTTAGCAAGACATTGCTGGGTGCTGAAACAAGGTACCTGCCGTTGGAAAAGCTGGCCTTAGCTTTGATGATGACTTCAATAAAGTTGTCACACTATTTTCATGCCCATACCGTGATGGTCTTAACAGCTTTCCCCTTAAAAGCCTTGTTTGAAAGGACTAATTTTTCTGGACGAATCTTGAAATGGGCGGTGGAGTTGGGGCAGTTCAACATTAAGTTTCAACCAAGAACTACAATTAAGGCCCAAGCTTTAGCAGACTTTGTGATCGAGTTCACGCCAAGAAGTCATCATGTTTGCCCGATTGACTTGACCGGGCAACCGAAAGAATGGGGGAAAGTGTCGCAGGAATAGCGCAGCCCCCAAAACAGGACGTCCAATAGCATAGTAAGCTATTCAGGCCTGAAGAAAGGGAAGAAGGAACAGACCACAACACTGCCAGGAAGGACTCACCCGAAAGTGTAGTCTTGAGATAGTCAGACAGTGAGGATGAAAGCCCAACAGTAGACATTAACCTGGATGAAGGCATCAGCAACGCCCTTGATCCCAAGACATCATCAGACCCCTCCACTTGCTGGAAGCTATTCATCGGAGAAATGTGGAAACTCTTCAGAGATGAAGCATCCAACAGGCACGGTGCCAGACTAGGCATAGTCCTCATCTCACCAGATGGCCTAACAATTGAACAGACAGTCAACCTTGGCTTCCCAGCATCCAACAACGAAGCGGAGTATGAGGCATTGCTAGCAGGTTTAAAATTGGCACTTCGCATGAAGGCCACCGAACTGATGGTGTACAGTGACTCCCAGCTGGTAGTTAACCAGATTTCAGGCGACTACGAGGCAAAGGATGATAGGATAGCTAAGTACCAAGAGTTGGTCAGAAAGGAGATCATAAAGTTCGAAGTAGTTCAGATAGAGCAAATCGACCGAGAGGAAAATAGTAAAGCGGATGAGCTAACCGGTTTTGTATCAATGGCAGATACATCCATCCCACACCCATTGTTGATTGGCTTTTTACCCAAACCAAGTATAAAAGAGCCCGAAGCAGCTGAAGCATATTGTGCCGAACTAGGCCCTTCCTGGATGGATCCCATCGTAGTGTTTTTAAAAGATGGCGTCTTGTCTGAAGTTAAGAAAGAAGTCAACAGGATTAGAGCAAAATCACAGCGATTTTGGCTCTCCGCATCATTAGCATTGTGCAAAAAGTCCTTCAGAAGACCTTACTTGAAGTGTGTCCATCCCAGCAAGGTTGAGGCGTTTTTGTTAGAAATACACGAAGGCGTTTGCAGAAACCACCAAGGGGGAAGGTCATTAGCTTACCGAGCAATTTCACAAGAGTATTGGTGGCCATACATGTAAGCAGATTCAGAGAAATATGTCAAGAAGTGCGAGAAATGTCAGAAATTTGCACACTAAATACATTAACCAGCCAGAGAGCTTCTACCATTGACCAGCTTGTGGCCCTTTGCAATGTGGGGCCTGAATATAGTAGGACCACTCCAATCAGGTTCTCGCAATGTAAAAGTTCTTTCTTGCAGCAACGGATTATTTCACAAAGTGGGTGGAGGCAGAAGCACTCGCATCTATAAAAGAAAAGGACGTTAAGAAGTTCATTTGGCAGAACATCATAACTCGGTTCGGCATATCCAAGGCTCTAATATCCGACAACGGCACTCAGTTTGATGGAAAAATCTTTAAGGGCTTTTGAAAAGAATATAAGGTAGAATTCTACAACTCTACACCGGCGTACCCCCAAGCTAATGGCCAGGCTCAGGCTTCCAACAAAGTAGTTTTAGACGGTTTGAAGAAGAGATTGGAAAGAGCAAAAGGCAAGTGTGCTGAGGAACTTCCCTATGTTTTATGGGCTTGTCATGCCACACCTCGGCAATCAACTAGAGAAACACCCTTTTCGTTGGCCTATGGCATGGAGGCAATAATCCCACTAGAAGTAGGCCTCCTCACTATTAAAAGCGAAAATTTTGATTCAAACTTGAATGGTGAAGTCATAGCCCTAGAACTCGACCTCGCAGAAGAAAGAAAAAAAAGGACATTGGTACATATTGCCTCATACCAACAAGAGTTATCCAAGAAATATAACAAAACAGTATACCCAAGGTAATTCAAAATTGGAGATTGGGTACTACGCAAAGTAATGGGCAACACTTTGGTACTTGGAGACGGCAAGTTAGGATCTAACTGGGAAGGACCATACAAAGTGATTGGTTTAGCGGGAAAAGGGGCATGTCACTTAGAAGACATGGACAACAAAGTTATTCCTAGACCATGGAACACGGCCAACCTCAAACTATTTTACTTTTAGCTTTTTCTTAAAAATAGTTGTAATTTTTCTTTTTGCAATAAAAACAAGTAGATTCATTTTTGGAAAATTCTTTCCATTGTCGAAGTTGTTCACAATTATTGCCAACTGGGGGTGTAGACACCCCATTTTTTACCGACCTTAAGACTCAGACGTCACCAATTGAGCGCTTGGTGATGTTGCATATTGTGCTCGTTCTGAGGTTGCGGAATCACAGCTGCGAGCCTTGCCTCCGGACTTCCGGACTCTTTTATGCTTTGCCTCGGTTTGTGAACCAGGCCCTATTTTCTTTGTTTTCTCTTCCCAAAGGGAGGGAGAGGTCTTGTAGATCATCTTTCGGTGGCCGTAGGCTACGTTTCGTGGTCGTAGGCTATTTTTCCCGTTTGGAGCCCGGTTCTCGGTTTTCGGAGCCGTCGGCCGTATGCCTCGATTCGGGACCACTTAACCACCTCCATTTGCTCCGATTTTTGGCATACACCTTGTTTCCTCCCTTTTGAGGGACACTGTGGCTCGAGAGACCAACTTCGTGGTCAAACGCCACCTCCAGTGCTTAATAGTCAGTTTTCGAGGCCTCGAGCCGTGTGTTTTGGCCCCCGAACCTTCGTTTTGCATCGGTTTGGGTTCATTTTTGGCAGAGACCTCATTTTCATTGTTAGGAAGGTTGTAGAAGGGTGGGAGGCTAGCAATTTTTCTGAAAAGCCAGCTTTTTTCTTCATCGCTCTTCATTGCTCGTTTTCTTCACTAGAAAGCTGGTTTTTCCCATTCCCAGGCCACTTTTTCTGACTTTCCACCATACCATTGTGTTGTATACACCTGGGAGGCCACCAATATGGGTAGGCCGGCCAGCAATTGTCCTTGACCCTTTTGAACCCCTCTAAAAAGCTAGTTTTTCTCTCTCCTGAACCACTTTTTCTGGTTTTTCTCTACACAACTGTGTTGCACTCATCTAGGAGGCCACCTTTTTGGGGTGGCCGGCCAGTAATTGTTCTTGACCCCTTTGACCCCTGGCCGGCCGACCAGGGGAGGTGGCCGGCCGGCCACCTGGACCTTTTGAACCTAGTCGGCCAGGTTTGTTTCTCCGGGTGCATTCTAGTTGTGCCAGCTGTTTTGCTCCAGATCCTATGCCCGAGGGTTTGTCCTTGTTTTTGGCCCTTTTAAAGGTGTTTTTGACCCCTTTGCTTGGTTTTAAAAAGAGTTTGGCCCTTTTGGGTTAGCTTCCTCAAGAAGCTTGACCCCTTTGGTCAAGCTTCTCTTAGAAGCCTTGAACTCCTCTCAAAGCTTCTCTAAGAAGCCTTACTCCTCTCCCTCTATATAACCAACACCCCACCTCATTTTATAAAGGTTAGAAGCTTTGGGCTGAGAATTATATACAACCTCTTATATCTATACTTCAAGCCTCTAAACACCCACTTTCTTGGCCTTTTTACCCTACACCTCATAGCCTACCACCTCCCTCATCCATTCCAGCACCTTGGAGGTCACTTGAAGAGCTTGAGGAGTCACATTCTTGGTCCAGAAGTTGCTGAGGGTCATCTCTACAAGGGTAAGCTTCTATTTCCTCCTTTTTTGCATTATTTTGCCCTATACTTTAGCCCCTTTTTCTTGCATTTTTGGGCTCCAAGATAAACTAAAAAAGATCTTATTTTGAGCTCCTCTTCAACTTTATTTAAGAAAAATTTGTTGTTTGAAGTCATCTACTCCTCCTTTGTGCTTTATCTCTCTTTTAGGTCTTATTTTGCATTATATATTAGCCTTATTTGTGAGCATTTCTGGGCTTCGAACCAAACTGTGAAGTATCTTATTTTAAGTCCCTCTTTAACTTTGTTGAAGGGCTATTTGCTGTTTGAGGCCATCTCCTAGCCCTTGCCCTTTATCCCTGTTTTAGGGCTAATTTTGCATCCTATTTTAGCCTTACTTGTGAACATTTTTGAGATTTTTTATAAACTGGAAAAAATATTTTCTTGATCCCCTCTTGATGTTCGATTAAGGGAATTTTTCTATTTGAGGTCATATACTTCCTTGTATGCTTGATTGCCTCTTGTTTTGAGCCTTACATCTAAGCCTTTGTTGCATGCTTTGTTTGGCCTTCTAGCCACTGAAATCCAGTGGATTTTTAGTGGCTAGCATACTATTTTGAGAGCCAAAATCAGAGGGGGGGTGACCCCCTCTCTCTTTGTCTTGTTTGTTAACCTTTTTTGGCCTTCCAAAGGGGTTCCATCTTGCATGCTTTGAAGTTATTTTTCAGGGCCTTTTTGGTGAGTTTTAGGGCAGTCATATTTGATTTCCAGAGTTGGTTTTGCTATGCTAAGTGTCTATCATGCATGTGTAGAATAACCCCTCTTGTAGCCTTTCAAAGGAGCTCATCATTTGTGCATGTGTTTGCTGCATTTTAGAAGTTATTTGGGCATATTTTGACATGTTTTATTCACTGATTTTGACTGGTTTGATGAGTTCTCTTGTGCTTCATATACATGCCATGTAAACCATGTTTGCTAGTCATTATTGCATGCTATTTTAGTCCATCATGTTAGCACTTTTTGGCCATGCTTTAAACTGGAAATGTGCATGTTTTGGGACTGCCTTGGCTCTGTCTTTAGACTTCATGATCAAATAATGCCTGCTTTGTATACTTGTGGTTCAATGCATTGTACTAGTTTTGAGTTTCGGGGCTTACTTCATGCATCGGGTGCCATATTTCCATGTTTCAGAACCATCTAGCATCATGTTTCAGTGCTAAAATTTACATGTTTGAATGCCATGCTTCATCCTTGCCATGCTTTGGTAGAGTGGCATTTAATGCCTTAGGTTCGGTCCTCGGTATGCGTGCATGTGTGCACGCATTTCGATTGTCTCATTTTCATCTTATGGCTACTGATGTGAGTGTGGCTGAGGTACACTCATGTTAGTGTAAGTCCATCATGCATTGTGTATGCCATCTCAATTCATAGCATTGTGTATGCTAGGTTGCATGTTAGAGCATCGCATATGCCATGTTACATCGAGCATTGTGTATGCCATTTCATAGTATTGCGCATGCTAGGTTGTATGTTAGTCACATCGTGTATGCCATCTCATTTGCATTGTGTTTGGGATAGGAGTTAGCCCAAGCACGGGAAACGAGGGACGTTTCGTACTCCGAGTGACGGAATATGTCTCAATTCCTGGTCGCCGATACTCCGGATTACCCGTGATGGAGTCTAGGCCTTGTTTTGTTCATATGTGCATTCATTTCACATTGAGTCATGCAATTCGACTTCTCGGCCATCATGTATCGAGATGCGTGATTGGTGGCACGAGGATCGAGGTCTACACTCCCTGAAGAGTAGTTAATCATACATATGTGAAAACACATTGCCATGCCCCTTTCTTGCTCTCTGTTGCAGCAAATCAGAAATCGGCAGTCTTTTGGAACTTCGTGCAATATTCTGGGCTTAATTGTAAACAGAGGCTAATTGGGGCACTGCAATGGATTTCCGCGCAAGGCAACTCAAGCATGCATCATTCATCATTCGGAATAGAGCTGAGGCGGTCCATGGGCTTGCATGCCAAATTACTGTTTTCCTAGTTCATTTGTTAATTAATTAGGGTTTTGTACTTATTCGGACTGTAATTATTCATTCGGGACTGTATTATTTATTCGGACCCTCCGAGTGAGGGCACAATTGTAATAAGTGTGCGTGCGTGTGATGTATGTCTTCTAACCCCACGTCTTTTTCCCTTTTATTTACCAGCTTATGATGGTTAGAATAAGGCATGTTTCAATTAGCATACAGTATGATAGCATGTTTGCATTCATTCATCTGTTTTGCATGCACCAGGCTCGACGCATCATACTCACTGCATTGTATTTCAATTCCGAGTTGAATACATGTTAGCTGTAGCATTCCATATGCCATGTTTAGAATAGCCGAGCCTATCTTAGTTGCATTTCTGTATAGTTAGGATCATGCATGGATTTCTAACATAGTTTCTGTTTTGGCTTGGAGTACTCGGTAAGTTTTTACACTTTAGCGTCCTTGCACGTGTGTGAGTGACTGCCATGATAGCATGCTTACCATGAGGCTATTTACTTATGTGATATAATTGCCTGAATACCTGTGGGTGAAGGTTGGGTTATTTGGATTGGAACAATGCATTGACTGTGAGTTTTAAGCCCACTAGATAGTGGCAAAACCATGTTTTCTAAGCGCACCCGAGGGTGGCAAAATCTGCATTTTAAGCCTACTTGCGAGTAGCAAACCATCTTTCAAAAATAAACATGAAATGTTGTGTTCCAATTCAGGCGATCCAAATTTATACTTGTATGTCAGTGCATCACATAGTAAATCTAGGCTAATAACCGGAATAAGAATGCATAATTTTTTCAAAACTAGATATCATGGTTAGTAGAGGCCGATCTTTGATCGGGTGAGCGGGCGTGCTCACGAAGTGACCTTCCCCAATCGTACCCAAGTTCCCGAGCCGAGACAACTTTGGTGATGACGGATACGTGGCCTTAGGCATGAGTCAGGGTTTCCTAAATTTCCCAAAAATAAAATATTTAGGTGGCGACTCTGTATCTGGCAAAGCAGTCCATGTTTGGCACTTCTTTCAAAAATCTATTTTCTCAAAACGATTTGTCGGATTTGGACTCTTTGGTTCAGATTGAGAACCGTGACAATTTGAGTCCGAACTGTAGTGAGCCCAAAATGAACAGAACGGGACTCATCCTCCCGGGGCATTTGCGGACGTCTACAAGGGGTAATCAAGAGGGTTGGCAAGTTTGACCAACACTTACTTTTTCTTCTTTAGCCAAGATAAGGATCTAGGCTCAAGAAAGTTGGCAGGTCTGACCAACACTTAGTTTTCTTCCTTTAACCGAGATAAGGATCTAGGCTCAAATGGTTGGCATGTTTAACCAATATTTAGTTTTCTTCCTTTAGCCAAGATAAGGATCTAGGCTCAAAATGGTTGGCAGGTTTGACCAAAATTTTTTCTTCTTTAGCCGAGATAAGGATCTAGGCTCAAGATGGTTGGCAGGTTTGACCAACACGTTTTCTTCCTTTAGCCGAAATAAGGATCTAGGCTTAAGATGGTTGACAGGTTTCACCAACACTTTTTCTTCTTTAGCCGAGATAAGGATCTAGGCTTAAGATGGTTGGCAGGTTTCACCAACACTTTTTTTTCTTTAGCCGAGATAAGGATCTAGGCCCAAGAAAATTGGTAGGTTTGACTAACACTTAGTTTTCTTCTTCAGCCGAGATAAGGATCTTGACCCAAGAGGGTTGGCAGGTGATTTTAGTTGGTTCGTTGTTCAACCGAGATAAGGGTCTAGGCTCACGTAAAGATAGCAGCTTTAATATAAACTATGCCAAGATAATAATCTAGGCGCATATCCTAGTTATAAAAATTTTTGAAGTCTCCCAAAATTGTGTTTGATCCAGATATATATCTCACCAACAAAGGGAGGCATGATAAAGGCACAACCGAGTTAACTAGGCCGATGGGCATACAAAGAAAATATACACTACAAAGCTTAAAAAAGTGATGTGAACCTAACAAAAGATGTAAAAGGAAAGTTTCTTTCATTTCATTTGTAAATAAGTATAAGAGGGCTTGTAGAGTTACACATTTTCTTAAAGAGAAAAAGAAAAAGAAATCAGGCAAACAAGTCATCTAGCTCAGCATCTAAATCGACCCAGACTTCGCCCACAGAATGGCCGGTTACAGCATCAGCCCCCTGGTTGGGCTCGGTCACGGGCACTTAGTCAACTCCATTGCGCAAGACTTGGCTGGAGTCCACCGGAGTAGGAGATACAAACTGGCGACCGAGCTGAGTGTTGGAAGAAGGGGCGTTAAGTAGAGCAGGGACCTCATCCTCCTCTCCTTCTTGAAGAAACTTTTGCTCGACCGCATTGGCATAGTCTGTCATGTAGCTCAGTATAAAGTGAGGGGAAGGGTTCAGAAAGACCTCGGAATCAAGCCCGTGACCGAGCTTGGCCACCGCAGCCTTCCACCTGCATTTGAAGAAGATATCCTTTGACACCTCACATTGCTAGACGTAGAGTTCCTTGCCTTCTTTAAACCCGCAATCCTCAACGTCCTCCAACTGCTTTTGCAACGCTTTTATTTTGGCGTCTTTCTTCTTCTCCAGCTTCGCCAGCTCTCGCAGATAGCAGTCTTTCTTCTCGGCTAAAGCTTTTTACTTATCTGTTTCTGCCGAGTTGACCAGTCCGGCCAACCATGCATTCTCTGATTCCAAAGACGGCCACTTGGCCTTCGCTTTTTTTGGGCTCTTCAAAGATCAAGATCAAGATCGTGATGCCGATCGAGCCGTTTTTCATAGCTCAAGGACACGCTTGTGAGCCACTTGGCTCTTTTAAAGGGCCTGCATAAACATTCAGAGCGGTGACTTAAAACCGAGCAATAGGTAATGGTATCAATTACTAGGTGACAGGGATTTTAGAGTTTACCAGTATCATAGACTTGGACATCGAGCGGATTGCCTTCAGCTTGGTCAAACCATCGTGCCGCTCCATGTCGGTGGGGAGACAGACGCTCTTTGCTAGGTTAAAGGCTAGGTGGTCCTTCTCAGTACTGATAGAGTCTAAAGCTGTTATGGCACGACCCCTGAAAGACACAGTTAAAGCCCACACCGGAAGGAATGGAGGATGTGACGGGCTAGGCCGGTTGCGACCTTGGAAGAGAGTAGCTTCTGGCAGCTCGATCTCCGATGGCTTAATGTCATCCTCGTCTCTCAGGCGTTGTGGGGTAGAACTCGTACGGGGCCGTTTGTTTGGCTGAGATGATGAAGCTCGAGTAGTGGGGAGGGCCACCACAGCCTCGTGTGATTGACCCGCCTGTGGTGCCTCGATTTGAACCTCAACAGTGGGAGCTATGGTTTGCTCAGTGATTAGGGCATGCCGCTTGGCCATTTCTTGCTCTTCAGTCAGGGAAATGAGGTTGATTTGGGGTAGGTTTGGGTCCGGTTTAGGTGATGGTTCAAGAAGGAAATCAGTAACCCTGGTCTTTCTCTTTCCACTATACCGATAGGTCAGCTTAAAGTTTAGTAGCTCGGCCCAATCACGGTGATCGGCCGCACACGAAAGGCGTCTTGATTGGCGTAAGTATAATGTGATTTAAGCTGGTTTAAGTCTGCAAAAAAGAAAGACAATGAGCTTAATGGGTTAGCACGAAGGTTAATTGGAATAACAAAGAAAAATTAAACCGAGATATTCTTACCCATAGTCCCTTTATTCCAGTTTATATTATAGCCCGGTATTTGGGCTTCCTGATCTTCAAAATTGCCAGAAAGCCAGAAGAAATCGTCATCGTTCAAGTCTTTGTCCGGTGTGTTTTTTATGATTTTTTCTTGGCCTCTTCTTACTCTAAGGTTGTATACCCAACCGTCGTCATTTTGGCCGAGCGAATATTGGTGAAATAGCTCAGCCAATTCGAGGTTGAGGCCGAGCCGGCAGTTTAGCTCGGCGATGCCATTTATTATTTTATAGGTGTTTATGGAGAGTTGGGTTGGGCACAATCTTGTTTTCCTAAGGAACTCGCATATAAGGGGCTGTACAAGGAACCGGAGCCCAGCTTCTACAATCGATATTACTGTGAACAGGACAAAGCCCAGTTTGCCCCAGAGCGTGGTGTCTAGCTCGGCTAAGGAGATGTGGACATCATCAGGAATATGGTAGTCTTTTCGGAATTTGGCAATGGCCGCAAGCGAGTTTACCAGGAATCGATATTTACCCATTAAACTTAAAGGTTGTATAAAAATGAGCACGGCAGCCTAACTCGACGCTAATGTGACTTTGGATGGCTCGATTGAGCAATGGCGCCAAGGGGACAAAGTGCAAAGGTGTGCCTAGCCAACCTAGTCAAGTCTGCAAAGTGGAAATAAAAATTGTTATGCCCAGATGACTGGACTGGGCTAAGCAAAAAGGCTAAATAACATAACCCTAGATCGGCTATTAATGGGTTACAGCTCATTCTTAGTTCGGCCGTAAGGCAGGATGGGCTCAAGGCTTTTTAGCTCGGTTATTGAACAAAAAGGTTCTTTGTTCGGTCAAGTGCAAGCCTACCGCAAACAGGTTCCTAGCTTGGTCATAATACTATTTTGGATCAAAACTCATGTTCTAGATTGATGCAAAATCTAGCTAATATGTTTTTGGGTCTGAGCGTGTGGTTTTGGGTTTCTGATATTTTCTTAAAATTTTGGTGGTCATAACATGCATATATGGAGCTAAAGTACTACATTTTAGAAAAAGAGTAAACAAAGGAAGGGGCATAAGCAACTTACAGATTTAAAACGAGAAGTCAAAATCTAAACAGCAAAAGTGCCAACCAAAAAATGAACGAAGCAAGTGCTATAGTTACTTGGGTTGAGACTGGAAGAGCAAATGTGGAAACTCATGAGGCAAAGAAGATGAATAGTGAGGATGTTTGATTCAAAAAATGGGTTTTTGTATAGGCACGAGAATGGGCGGGACTGTTCAAATTTTCATAGTACAAAGACGGCTGTAACAGGTGTACTTGACTAGTGGGAGCATGCCACGTGTCCAGAGGAATAAATAACGATTCAGACGTGCTTGAGTCATTAAACGACGTGCAGAGCAACTGACAAGACATTCCTGGACCGAGCGAATTAGGAGCCCGGTAATATTTGAGCTCAGTTGGAGGCTTATACATATAGCTTAGCTGAAGTAGAATAATCCCAATCATGCACTGCAGATGGAATTAAGGGGCAATTGAGAGGGCAATTTATGTCTAAATAAGGCCGAGCTAAGGCCATCCATTGCATGGACCGAGCTAGGTTCACTTGCCATTGATCGCTTGCGGATGAAAATGAGAGTGGTTTAAGCTCGGTTGCCAGGATCGACGGTGTTCGGCCCAAGGCTTGAGCCGAGGTGGTTATATCAAAACAAGACCGGGGTGCGATGGTGCGGGGCGTCCGAGGTGGTTATCTCGGTCAAGAATTGCCCTGGTTCTATCTGGCATGGGGCAAGGCCTTCTTAGCTCGATTGAGCTGTTATTGAGCCGAGGTAAAGGGACTTGTGCCATCTCACTTGGCTTGCAGTGAGGAGGGTGTGAAAGGATGGGCATTATCTTTTAGGAATGTGATTCCTAAGAGAACTCTACCTTAGAATTAGAGTCGTATTAGGATTGTGCCAGATGGAATCTATAAAAGCTCACGACATGACCTATGTACAGGTATTACAATTCTTACTCTAAAAAACACATAGCGTTTTGTCTATTGTCTATTTGCTGACTTAGGTATCGGAGAGGTATCCGACACACACCCGCCAGCTAGCTTACGTTTGTGTTTTCAGGAAGTAAAGCGACGAGGTTTGAAGGAGTGCAAACTTGATCAACAAGATTACACGAGAAAATTATTTTGTGCTCGTACAATATAGATATATACATATATAATCCAAAAACCATGGCTCCTCCCCTCTTTCAGTTTACTACCATGAAAACCAACACACATTCATACTTCTATTTATATACGCATTGGATTTTATGCATAGGGAAATCATTACAACACATTTGGGGAATATAATAGTGGCCATTTGTGTCTAAATTAAAAATGAAAAGTTTTAGTATGAAGAATTAAAAAATGAAAATGAAGAATAAATTTAAAAAATGAAAATTTCTTTGACTGTGAGCATAAATTAAAAAATGAAAATTTCTACTTTGATTATGAAATATTGAAATGACGTCAGTCTATTATAATTAGTATGAAGAATCATAAATTATTCCAAATCAATAACCTATTTCAATGGGTCTACTATTTGTGAGCTGCAATGAAGTGGTGGTCTCATTCAATGTGAAGACGGTATAATTGCAATACGTGGTTCTTGAACCCAACAAGTCATTAATAACGTTCTTTATGCATGCAAGTATTTTTTTTTACTTGCATACGCGGAGTTGAAAAAATATGAAGCCGAGTCTATTAAATTTATTTTAGCCGAGAGATAAATAAATAAATAAAGACCAGGGGTGAATTTGGCCAATCAAAGCTGCTCACAAAGAAAAGCAAACAAAGACGTCCTTACGTATGCAACACATCTTGGATCTTCGGTTTTGTCGAGATTTTGGTCGTCATCAACATAAGCCATTCATGCCAATTGAAGTTGCCTCCAGATTAGATTGTTTGAATTTATATACATATATATATATATATGGCCTATTGACTATCACAATTAATTAAATAGTAATAATTTTTTTTATCATAACTCATGGTCCATTCTATGGCAATGTCTCTTGATGGGAATAATTCTAGAGAGAGAAAACTTGAAGACCCAGCCTTGGATTCTACATAAATTTTTAGCATAGGTACACGTGCATACACGTTAAGAATCAACTTTAAGATAAGTTTTGAGAAATAAAGAATAAATAAATAAATGGACAGACCCATATATAAATTTAGCCGAACAACTTTATTGAATTGCCGAAAAAATGTTTTGTCATGACCCAAACCCGCCCCCATGGATTAAGGTCATAACCGGCCAGTAATCAAGAGATTACCTACGGCCTCAAACCAAACAAGACTTATCTTATCAGAGTTAAGGGGCCAAACGGAAGCATAATTCAAAACTTTTGTCCATAGAGCTGTGCTTACATGGTAGCAAAATCATTCTAAAAGTATCTCATAATACCCCATACATACTCATAGTATTAATCTATATCCAGGAACTTTCAGTTATACAGTTAGCCAAACAAAACTTATATACAAAGATGGTTCAGCGTTTTCGCCAACATAGCAAAAATATAATAGAGGAACAAAGGGGCGAAAACTAGTCTCGTGCGTGAGACGTATGGACTGACTCCTCAAAACTGTGGCTACTTCTTACATATTTCACTGGGGCTGGGTTTGGACATCTCTTGGCTCACTTACAGACACATGAATGAGAGTGAGCGAAAGCCTAGTGAATAATACCCAGTAAAGTAGATACATGAACAAACTTTAAAACAGTTACATCAAACGGCCTCGGGCCCAATTCATGTTTCTATCTAATGTATCAAACGACTAAAGTTCTAGGCTTATCAAACGGCCTCGGGCCCAATTCACTCATACCCGACGGCCTTTGGCCCATTCATTCATATCCAACGGCCTTTGGCCTAATCGTTCATATCCGACGGCCTTTGGCCCAATCATTCGTATCAGACGGCCTTTGGCCCAATCATTCATGTCAAACGGCCTTTGGCCCAATCATTCATGTCAGACGGCCTTTGGTCCAATCATTCAAATTAGCAGACTTTTGAAGCTCGAATAAGAGTAAGTAATTGAACAGATAACATACTTCAAAATATCTTTACTAAGATATTACTCACAGTGATCTGCTGGATGATTTGCCCTTGTGTTTGACCCTACACATTTCATAAACACAGTGGGTCACAAATGATTCAATTCGTTCTTAACTTATACATTCCTCTTAGGCCTCTTCCTTATCTTCTTAATCCATTTACAAAGTTCAATGCATGCCTAAGAATGCTTAGAAGTGAAACAGAACGGAAAACGAAAAACAAAACATCTTTACAAAATTTCTGAAACTGGGCTCCCCGCTCGAGCGTGGCTTCTGCCGCTCTAGCCGACCCTTTTGTCAGTAAAAGTACTGGTTGCCTCATTTCTATGCTCGAGCGTGATTTCGGACGCTCGAGCTGAAGGTCAGACTATATAGCTTGGTGCTTGAGCGTGAATCTCCCCGCTCGAGCGGACATCCTAGTCTGCAAAAGTTCTGGGAACTAGCATTTCACGCTCGAGCGGCCATTACCCCGCTGGAGCGAACATGCCGAATTCTGGGTTTTCCAACAAGCTGTTTGAGCTTCAAATTGGCATTCAAACTCATGTAACTTGCACATTATGACTCATACTTCACATGTACATCTTCTAACATGATACAAATGCTAAATTACAACATCATGAAGCTCAATTCCCATAAATCAACTACATACACATACAATTCTTGTCAAATTCATCTTCAAAACATGTGGTTGAGTCCCATAGCCATATTTTCATGGATGCATGTCTTAATGATTTTCACTTCAACTCATTTAACATGTCTGATACACAAACATGAAGACCCATAATAAATTGTCACTTGTATGCACACATTGATCTTAATTTCATCATGTTTATCATGCTTCACATTCAAATATGCATCTACAAGGAAATTTCTTACATGCATGTGCATTTTAACTTCAAACTCACCCAATTCAACACAATCCTCATTCTTGATTTCAATATAAC
This sequence comes from Camellia lanceoleosa, assembly GCA_025200525.1. Classification (NCBI taxonomy): domain Eukaryota; kingdom Viridiplantae; phylum Streptophyta; class Magnoliopsida; order Ericales; family Theaceae; genus Camellia; species Camellia lanceoleosa. The sequence goes on along the minus strand of JANUSC010000162.1, from coordinate 380,252 downwards.
TTAAATTCACAATATTACAAACTTAACTCATAAATCTTTGCTCAATTACTCACCTATGAGCTTTAATTCTTCTAAATTATAGCCAATTCTTGAGTTAATCTTCAAGATTCCCAAGCTTCATGATCAATCCTCTATCTTGAGCTCCCTCTCTCTCTAAATTCGACACTCTCACTCTCTCTCTAAGGTGTGATTTCAGCCAAATGAGTTCAAAGAGAGGAATTTGGTGTATATAAGCGTATTTATAGGCTTGGCTAATCAAATTAATTAAGGCTAAGTAATTGAGCTTAATTAATCGTTCTAAATCTAATTATTTTGATCCAAATCAATTTCTAATTAAATTTCACCATAGGCTCTAAAAATTATGCCAATCACAATGGCGTAGTCAATTTCAGTTTCCGTGGCTAATAAGGCCTTCAATTTAAATTCTAAAGCAGAAAATCAAACAGATTTTCCTACGATGAATAGATAGAATTTCTAAAATGCATATAATCATGTAATTCTCACACAAAACCATATCAAGCATATAATCACAATTATAATTAAGATCAATTAACATAATACGGGACAGGGTTTGTAATACGGGATAGAATTTCGAAAACGCATATAATCATGTTATCACATGTTTGCACTAAGAAAAATGTGAATCCCATTTTTAGAGAGAGAAAACAAATATGTAAGAGTAGACCCATGAATTCTATTTTGGTTTAAAACTTTTTCATCAACATGCACCATGAATAAAGGTTTTGCCAAAGTTTGTAAGCACACACATATGTATATATAATTCAAGAACTGATTTTCAAATAATTTGAAAATAAGTTTAATCAGAGAGAACATAGATCACCATTAAAGTGTTGTTGAATTTTTACTTACAAATACAAGTTTGTGTAGACATCCCCAAACGTCCCGGGAGGGAAATCCCGTTTTGTTCATTGGGCTCACTATAGTTCAAGACTCAATGTCACGGTCTTGTATCTAATCTCGCAGAGTGCAATGCAAAACCGATGAATCATCAAAGAGTCCAACCGCAAATCGCTTTTTGAAAATAGATTTTTGAAAGAAGTGCCAAACATGAACCGCTTTGCGACTGAGTCGCCACCTAAATATTTATTTTGGGGAATTTAGGAAACTCGACTGCTGCCTAAGGCACGCGGTCCGTCATCACCAAAGTTGCCTCGGCTCGGGAACTTGGGTACGACTGGGAAAGGTCACTTCGTGAGCACCCCCGCTCGCCTGATCAAAGATCGGCCTCTACTAACCATGATATCGGGTTTTGAAAACATTATGCGTTCTTATTCCGGTTATTAGCCTAGAATTACTATGTGATGCGCATAATATACAAATATAGACCGGATCGCCTGAATTAGAACAAAACATTTCATGTTTGTTTTGAAAAATGGTTTGCTACTCGCAAGTAGGCTAAAATGTGGATTTGTCACCCTCAGGTGGACTTAGAAAACATGGTGATTTGCCACTCTCAAGTGGGCTTAAAACTCACAGTCAATGCATTATTCCAATTCAGATAATCCAACCTTCACCCACAGGCATTCAGGCAGATATATCACATAAGTAGTTAGCCTCATGGTAAGCATGCTATCATGGCAGTCACTCACACGCATGCAAGGATGCTAAAGCATAAACACTCACTGAGTACTCTAAGCTAAAACAGAAACTAGTTAGAAATCCATGCATAATCCTAACTATGCTGAAATGCCTAATGCAACACATGTAGGAATGCAACTACAATAGGCTCGGCTATTCTAAAGATGGCATGTGAAATGTTACAACTAACAAGTATTCAACTCGGAATTGAAATACAATGCAGTTAGTATGATGCGCCGAGCCCGGTGCATGCAAGACAGATGAATGGATGCAAACATGCGAGCACAAGTATGCTAATTGAAACATGCCCTAAACTAACCATCATAAACTGGTAAATAAAAAGGAAAAAGACGTGGGGTTGGAAGACATATATCACACACACGCACACTTATTACACAATTACCCTCACTCGGAGGGTCTAAATAAATAATACAAATCAATAAATAATTACAAATCAATAAATAATAGCTATTACAAAGCCCTAATTAATCAACAAATTAACTAGGAAAGCAAGTAAATTAGCATGCAAGCTAAATGGACCGCCTCAACTCTGTTCTGAATGATGAAAGATGCATGCTTGAGTCACCTCGCCGGAAAATTCCTTGCGATGCCCCGATTTGCCTCTGTTTGCAATTAATCCCGGAATGCTGCAAAAGGCTTTAGAAAGTTGTTGATTTCTGGTTTGCTGCAACAGAGAGCAAGAAAGGGGCATGGCAAAGTATTTTCACATATGTATGCACACCTCGATCCTCGTGCCACCAATCACGCATCTCGATGCATGATGGTCGATGAGTCGAATTGCACGACTCGATGTGAAATGAATGCATATGACAACACAACAAGGCTTAGACTTCATCATGGGTAATTCGGATTGTCGGCGATCGGGAATTGAGACACATTCTGTCACTTGGAGTACGAAACGTCCCTCGTTTCCCGTGTTTGGGCTAACTCCTATCCCAAACACAATGCAATGAGATGGCATAGATAATGTGACTAACATGTAACCTAGCATACGCAATGCTATGGGCTAAAATGGCATACACAATGCACTTAACACAACATGGCATGCACAATGCACTAACATGCAACTTAGCATACGCAATGCTATGGACTAAAATGGCATACACAATGCAAGATGGACTTACACCAATATGAGTGAACCTCAGCCACACTCAAATCAGTGGCCAGACAACCGAAATACATGCAAACATGCACGAATGCAATGGACTGATCCTAAGGCACAATATGCAACTCTAACAAGGCATGGCAAGGAATGAAATATGGCATAGGATGGCGCATGATATAGCTCTGAAATGGCATAAAATATGGTCCCAAAACATGCAAATATGGCACACAATGCAAGCTAGGGGGCCCGGGTACCGAAACTAGTGAAGTGTGTTACACTAGAGGTACCCAAAGCAATGCACCAAAGGTAAAACCAACCCCAAAAAGACCCTAGGCGGGTCTAAAACAGTGGGGAAATGGCCTAAAATGATGGCTCGGAATGCAACAAAATGGAGCTCATTCAATGGTCCGAAAACAAGGCATACAAGTCTGATTCTCAAACACAATTTAAAGAGTACAAAACATGGCAATATGGCATTCAAAAAAGCTCTGAAATATGATGTATAATGAGCCCAAAACATGAACACGCCTCAGTATATGCATGGAATGAACCTCAAAACTCAAAGTTAAGCATGGGTATTGAACTACAAGCATGCAAAACCAACATCATTCAACCATGAGACCCAAAAACAGAGCTAGGGCAGTCCAAAATAAGCACAATATCAGTTTAAGGCATGGCCAAAAAGTGCTAAAATCAAGGGTCAACAAAGCATGCAAAGAAAGCTAGTGAACCATGATTTACACTACACGTATATGAAGCACATGAAGGCTCACCAAACCAGCCAAAAACAGAAGTATGCCATGCCAAAAGAAGCCCAAATAACCACTGGAACTCAGTCAATGCATGCAAGAATGATGGGCTCCTTTGAAAGGCCAATAAGGGGGTTGTTCTACACATGCATGATGGACACACACAATGGGAAAACCACCTATAGATAGAGGTTTTGAGGGTCCTAAAACCCACTAAAAAGAGCCTGAAATGGGTCTAGGAAACATGCAAATAAAGGCCTCTTTGAAAGGCCTTGAATGGGATTACTCTACACATGCAAAATAGACACTTCATATGGCAAAATGGGCTCTGGACAGAGCCAAGGCAGACCTTGAAACTCACCAAATAGGGCCTGAAATGTGACTTTACAACATGCAAGTAGGAGCCCCTCTGGAAGGCCAAAAGGGCCAAAAAAACAAGACAAGGAGAGAGGGGGTCAACCCCCCCCCCTCCCCCCCCCCCCCCGGATTTTGGCTCTCAAAATAGTGTGCTAGCCACTGAAAATCCACTAGATTTCAGTAGCTAGAAGGCCAAACAAAGGATGAAACAAATGCCTAGATGCAAGGCTCAAAACAAGATGCAAACAAGCATACAAGGGGGTAGAAGACCCCCAACAGAAAAATGCCCTTAATCAAACCTCAAGAGGGGCTCAAAATAAGACTCTTTTCAATTTATGACAAATCTCGAAAATGCTTGCAAGCAAGGCTAAGATGGGAAGCAAGATAAGCCTACAAAGAGGGATGGAGCATACAAGGAGGTAGAAGACCTCAAACAGAAAAGTGTCCTTAATCAAACTTCAAGAGGGGCTCAAAATAAGACACTTTTCATTTTAATACAAAACCCAAAAATTCTTGCAAATAAGGCTAAAGAATGAAACAAAACAATGTCAAAATGGGGGAAATAGAGACTTACCCTTGTAGAGAAGACCTTCAGCAATTTCTGGACCAAGATGGTGAGCCTTCAACCTCTGCAAATCAGTTCCAAGATGCTTGGATGGATGGTGGAGGTGTTGTGCTAAGGGTTGGTGTGCAAATGGCCAAGAATGATGGAGTTTAGAGCTTGGGATGGAGAGATATAGAGAGTTGTATGCAAAGTGTCTTAACCAAATTCTTCAACCCTTGAAAATGGAGAGGAAAGCCCCTCTTATAGAAGACAAAGGGCCAAGGCTTCTTGGAGAAGCCTCAAGTAAAGGGTGCAAGCTTTTAAAATAAGCTAACCAAAAGGGTCAAGCTTCTTGAGGAAGCTAGACCAAAGGGGTCAAGCTTCCTCACGAAGCTTGACAAAAGGTCAAGCTTCTCCTAGAAGCTAAGTAAAAAGGGCCAAAGCTTCCTTAAAAAGACAAACAAGAGGGTCAAAATCTTGGAGGATGGGTCAAATGCTTCACAGCTAGCACAGCTGTGTTGCACTCAAGAAGGCCAAAAAGCAGAAGGTAGGCCGACCAGTTCAAGTGGTCGGCCGACCACTTGCCCTAGTTGGCCGACCAGGGTTCAAAAGGGTCAAGGTGCAAAGCTGGTCGGCCATACTAGAAAGGTGGCCTCCCAAATGAGTAGAATACAGCTGTATGGTGGGAGACCAGAAAAAGTGACCCATGAGAGAGGAAAACCAGCTTTCTAGTAAGGTAAGAAGAAATACTGGTCGGCCTACCCATATTAGCGGCCTCCTAGATGAGCACAACACAATGGTGGTATGGGAGACCCGAAATTGTGGCTCAAAAGTGAGGAAAACCAGCTTTCTGTCAAGAAAATCGGCTGGAGGAGAGAGAAAATGGTCTCCAAAAGAATTGCTGGTCTCCCACTATAGTACCACCTTCTAAACAATGAAAATAGGGTCCATACTAAAATGAACCCTAACCGACGCAAAACAAAGGTTCGGGGGCCAAAACGCGCAGTCCGGGGCCCCGAAAATAGGCTGTTAGGCACCGAAGGTGGCGTACGACCACGAAGGTGGTCTCCCGGGCCACAGTATCCCTCAAGAGAGAGAAAACAAGGTGTATGCCAAAAATTGAAGCAAACGGAGATAGTTAAGCAGTCCCGAACCGAGGCACACGGCTGACGGCTCCGAAAACCAGAAACTGGTCTCCGAACGGAAAAAATGGCCTACGGCCACTGAGAGATGGTCTACGAGACCTCTCCCTCCCTTCGAGAAAAGAAAACAGAGAAAACAGGACCTGGTTTGCAAAACCGAGGCAAAGCACAAAAGAGCCCCGAAGTTTGGAGGCAAGGCTCGCAGCCGAAACTCTAAAACCTTAGAATGAGCATCATCACCGAGTACTCAATCGGTGACGTCTGAGTCTTAAGGTCGGTCAAAAATGGGGTGTCTACAGTTTTCTATTTACTTTGTTGAACACTTTCAAACGCTTCCCACAGACGGCGCCAATTGTGAGACCCAGAAAAATCCTCTCACATGGATTGTTGAAGAGATCCAATAAAGAGAAGAGCTTCACCTCTACAGATTTGCAATGATGAACATAGTCGATGCCACCCAACCAGGGTTGCCGGCCAGAGACACTCTGATGATGAAGTTAGTCATTAAATCAAGGAAAGAAGCAGTAGGAATGAAGGGGTGTGTGTGTTCTGTAGAGAGAGATGAGACCTACCTCCACTTGGGATGCCCCATCTCTTATATAAATGGAGGGGTGTGATATTTGTTTGGGCTGGACCTATTGTAGGCCTTGTTTGGATTAGCCCTAATAAGTTTAGTATCTATATTTTTCTGGCTCCCACAGTTATTCACTAGGCTTAGCTTACAGTTTATTATATATATGTAGATGGTCAGGCATCGGAGTAAAGTTAGCGGCGTCAACCTGATTCCGTTTTGTTAAGCCAACCTATTGTGCCTCACCGCGAGGTCCCAAACCGTTTATGTCAAGGCTTTTTGGGGTGATCTAAATCCACCCTTTTTGAATGTTATATAAAGTCAAGTGAATGTTGTATAATTTGTTTTGGCTTTAAGATTTAATTCCCTAACATTTGTTTTGTTTTTGTATATAAACATCTTATGGACTTAAGTGTTTGTGCATATTTAAGTATATGAAACTTGTGTTGTTCATTTAAGTCCTCACAGCTCTTTGGACATTGTGTTTTAATATTTATAGGTTTTCGTCGGCCCCTCTTATTGTACAATTGTTATTGCTGTTAAGCACTAAACCCGCCCCTACAGGTTTAGCATTGTAACCAGCCAGTAATCCTTGGATTACCAAAGGCCTCGGAACAGAATCACAAAATATAAGGGACTGCAGAAGCAAATATACAAAATACAATATCCATAGAGCTGTGTAGACGTACATGTGACATAAAACTTAAAATATATATATATATACAGATAATGTCAACTTTTATATGTCATTCATCACTATACAGATAGTACAGATAGACAAAACAAAACAAAACATATTTCACACGATTCACAAAATTAACTTCTTAGACGGGAACCTACCCGGGAGGCACGGTGGCTGCCTGACAAAACAAAACTCTCCAGGCAACAACTTAGGCCTAGTCACGCTCCTGCTCACCTACATACATAATATAAATAGTGAGCAAAAGCCCAGTGAATTATAACAGAGTAAAGGGTTGAATGAATGACGACCCATAACAATTCCGAAAATAGAAACAGATTTACATTCATATTCTTATTTGAATCATATACAGAAATCACAGTTCATTTTTAATGATATGTGGTACATTCAATAGCACTAACAGATCAAATATAGAGCATTAAGGGTCATACTTATCAGTTCCACAAAGGAACCTCCGGTACCGGGAACATATAACATACATAAGCCATGGTATTGTTATCCCTGGCGAGGGCCATGAAACCACGGTATTTTTTCCCTCGAGCAAGGACCATGAAACCATGAGACCACGGTATTGTTACCCCCGGGCTTAGGCCTTGTGCTAAGGATGCCACAAATGCTTTTCAATATATGGATAATCATTCATTGATTCAGAACATAACATGTCAGAAAATGAAACATTTCTTATCATATCATATCATATAAGAAATTACTTAAACATGAACATAACTTTACAAAGTTATTACTCATAGAGGGCTCCACTTGTAGAACAGACAGAGCAGACAAATTAGATAACTTATGGCGCGTGACCTACACAGATACAGAATGAATACGTACTGAATAATTACACACCCGTACTCATTAACTTAGTTCTTGTTTATCTTGGTGTGTTTTTACCTCTTATCCTCATTATTATGTCTTAATCTTGGCCTAGGAAATCCTAGGATACAATGAGGATGCTAAAATATATTCGAAAACACCTAGGTATATATGCTGAAAACAGGGGTCTCGCTGGAGCATAACTTCCTTTGCTCGAGCGAACGTCCAAACATGTGATTGGTCGCTTGAGCGCAACTTCCTTTACTCGAGTGGTCTATAAACTTTGCAAAAATACTGGTTGCTTGATTTTTTCGCTCAACATACGCTCGACAGTAGCTCGAGTGTGAGACTAGGGTCTTCGCTCGAGCGCAACTCTTGTCGTTTGAACGGTCTACAAAACATGTAAACTTCTGGGAGCATGTATTTCACGCTTGAGCCACCTATTTGTCGCTCGAGCTGAAGTACAAATGCATAGGTGGTGGCTCGAGTGTAGGAGTAAAATTCTAGAATTTCCAGATTTGGTCTCAAGCTCAAAACTCAAATCCAAAGTCTCAAAATGCAATTTTTGGACCCCAAAACTTGAGAAAACAAGCTCAAACTTGTAAAACATTGAGAATCTAAAATCATTTCGCAAAATCAAAGTCCAAACTTTGAAAACATATCATATATGCAATGGAGTGAGTTCAAAGTGTCACGACCCAAACCCACACCTATAGGTTTAGCATCGTAATCGGCCAGTAATCCTTAGATTACCAAAGGCCTTTGAACAGAATAACATATAATTTAGGAGCTGCGAAAGCAAATATATAAATATACGTAGTCCATTGAGCTGTGCCAGTATACATAGAACAGAAATTTAAAACTTGTATAAAATATATACATATATGAAGTCATATCCACAAAAGTCTCGCAATACCATGCAAGGTATGCGGATGAACAAAACAAAATAAATGTTCTTCACAAGACAAACTCAAAGCACAGTCCACAAAACTTGACTTCTTAAACGGGAACCTCCCTAGGAGGCACGGTGGCTGGCTGACCCAAAACTCTAGGCAACAGCTTAAGTCTGGTCACGCACCTGCTCACCTACATACATAATATAAACAGTGAGCGGAAGCCCAATGAATAATAACAGACCAAAGAGGTTTAATAAATGATGTCCCAACAGATTCAGAAATAGAAACAGATTTATATTCATATTCTTGTTTGGATCATATACAAAAATTAGGATTCATGCTTGTTCATATCTGGTACATCCATAGCGTTAATAGATCAAATACGGAACATTAAGGGTCATACTTGTCAGTTCCATAAAGGAACCTCCAGTACTGGGAACAGATAACATACTTGCTAGTTCCATAAAAGAACCTCCAGTACTAGGAACAGATAATATACTTTCCAGTTCCACACAAGAACCTCTAGTATTGGGAATAGATAACATGCTTGCTAGTTCCATAAAGAAACCTCCAGTACTGGGAACAGATCACATACTTGAACCACAAAATTATTGCCACGAGTGCTTGTTAAAAACTGGACAATCATTCATTTTACAGAGCATGACATTTCGGAAAACAGATCTTATTCCACATACAGAAAATAAATAAAGTTGAACATAATTTTACGAAGTTATTACTCACAGATGGCTCTAGAGTTGGCAGATAAAGCAGACAAATGAAATAGCTCATGGCGCGTGACCTACATGAACATAACAAATACATGCTTGAAACACACACCCAGGTAATCCTTAGCTCATTTCGTTTCTTTCTTAGTGTGTTTTTAGTCTTTATCCTCATTATTATGTCTTAACTAGGACTAGGAATACCTAGATTGCAATGAGGATGCCAAAACATGCTATTCAACACTTAGGCAAATATGCTGAAAACAGGGGTCTTGCTCGAGCACAACTTTTTTCGCTCGAGTGGACATCCAAACATGTGAATTGTCGCTCGAGCGGTCTGTAAACTCTACAAAAGTACTGGTTGTGTGATTTTTTCCGCTCGACACACATTTGACGGTCACTCGAGCGTGAGACTAAGGTCTTCGCTCGAGCGCAACTCTTGTCGCTCGAGCGGTCTACAAAACATGTGAACTTCTAGAAGCATGTATTTTACGCTCAAGCCAACTTTTGGTCGCTCGAGCGGGGGTGCAAAAACAAAGGTGGTCACTCGAGCGCAGGATCGATCGCTCGAGTGGATAGGTCGAATTTTAGAATTTCCAAATTGCATTCCCAAGTCCAAATCTCAAATTCAAAGCTACAATTCACATCCTTTTGGGCCCAAAACTTATGGAAACTTGTGTAAACTTATCAAACGTCATGAATTTAAAACCATTTTGCAAAAATCAAGGCCCAAAGCATGCCAATTCTTCAAAATTAAACTTAATAGTGTGAAAACATAACATGCATGTGATGATGCAAGTCCAACGTTTCTAAAACATGAACACTTGAAGGAATACAAGTGAAACCAAGTTAAATTCTTCAAAGTATGCAAGTAAAGTTTCATGCATGTAGAAAAATCCTTTGACTTCAACTTCAAAAGCATGAGAATTATACATGTATGTATAATTCACTCTGATTTTCACCTATCTAAGCTCAATTCTAGGATTACATAACTTAATTCTTTAAATTCATGTGCTAAGTGACTCAATCCCAAATGTAGAAGGTTGAATTCTTACCATAGATGATCAATTACACTCTAATTGGTTACTTGTTTGAAGTCCCAAGCCAAAACCTCCAAGTTCTCTAGCAATTCCCTTGTTGATCACTTCTCTCTTGGTCTCTCTCTCTCTCACACACACACACGTTTTTTAGCTCAAGAATGAGGGGATGAGAGTGTAAAAATGAAATCAAGAGCTTACTTATGCCTTATGTAGGCTTAATTAGGGAATATCATTAGTGGCTAATTTATTGTTATTAATTATTCTAATTTAATTCATTCTGAATCGATTTCTAATTAAACCTACCTTAAAATTCTAAATAACACAGAAACCAAGTCAATTTCGTGATCGGATGTCAATAAGACCTTCAATTCACAAAACAGAACAAAAAAACAAACAGATATTTCTACCGCAGACAAATATAAACACAACTAATGCCATACACATGCAATTAATGCAAAATTTCACCTTAATTACTTATTAGGCATCCTTAATCATGGTTTAGCAGTTAATCATGGGTCGGGGTTGTACACAAAGCTTCCAAATCATGATCAAAGAAGGCAAATTAATGGAAAACATGATAAATTCTCAAAACTATGGTAGACTTTGTGCATGCATATGAGAATTCTTAGCAATTAAGCTCAAAATGGAAGAAAATGTGCATGTATGCATGATATGTTCTTCCTTCCTACCTCACTAGCTCCATTCTTGGATGATTCAACTAAATTCTCTTGAATACATGGCTTAAGCATCAAAATTGTACAATCTATCTTACTTAGACTTTCCAAGGTGAGAGCTAGAGGCTTGATTCTTGAGTCTCTAAGTTTAATTCTTCTTCTTCCTAGCAAATCTCGTAGCTGGAGCTCAAGTCTTCTCATTTCTCTCCATCTCTCACGTTTGTGTAGAAGCCTTTTACAGGCTTGATTAAGAAAATTAATTAATAAAGCTTACCACTAAACAAATGAACATTAATTATTTCAATTATTTCGTTCCGAATCGAATTTCAATCGAACCTACCATAATATTCTAAAAATTCCAAGTAACACACAACCTAAGTCAATTTCGTGATCGGATGCCGATAAGGCCTTCAATTCGTAGAACAAAACAGAAACACAAACAGATTTTTCTTCGATAAACAGATAGAAACTGAAATAATGTTACACACATGCAATTAATTCAGAATTTCATCTTGATTACTGATTAGGCATGATTAATTATAGTTTATTGGCTAATTAGAGGTTGGGGTTGTTACAAGAGTGGTATCAGAGCACGAGTTATACTGCACACACGTGTTCAAATAAGCTAAAGGCTGTCCTAGAAAAGAAATTAGGGCATTCCATGAGCATAAGCAATGGAGAATGCAAGAAATGTAAATGAAAATGAATCATCTGAAGTAAGAATTGCAAGATTGGAAAAAATGGCTAAACTCTTGACTGAAGCTCTAAGACAACAACAGAATCAACTGCCCCTACCTCCTCCTTCGCTACCAATGCAACCTAAACCAAATGCCAATGATGATGTTATTGCTTTAAGAGCATCCCTAATAGAACCTCTAAATTTCATCCTTACCTATTTTAAGGGATTAGTGGCTCTTTATACCCTTTCATTAGAGCCCTTAAACACTTCTCTAAAATACAAATTGCTACAGTGACTCCATATTTGTAGGGAGTCACTGTAGCTCCCTTATAATTATTTTTATTTTTTTAATTTTTATTTTTTTCTTTGTTTTGTTTACGGACTGTAGTACACATTTATGATTTTTATTTTTTTTAAAATTTATAATTAAAAATTATATTTTAATAAAATAGTGAAAAAATAGGGAGTTTGTTAATAGAATAGGAAAATAATAAGGAGTCTGTTGGGGGAAATAAATGAAAAAGTGATTTTTAAAATAAGGAATGAATTTTTTAATAATATTTTAGGATAAAATTTAGGTAATCTGATAGGGATGCTCTAACACAAAAGTTTAACAAAATGAAGCCACCGACATTCCAGGAAGGACTAGAATCACTGAAAGCTGAGGCATGGATCCTAGAAATTGAAAAACTGTTTGAAGTGTTTCCATGTTCAGAGGCACATAAAGTGTTGTTGGCTACTTTTAGTTTACAAGAGGAGGCAAGGCGATGGTGGATGCTTGTGCTTGAAAGTAATAATACTATGATTTGGGCTCAATTCGAGGAAGCATTCTATGATAAATACTTTCCTCAATGTGTCCGTGACCGCAAAGTATCCGAGTTTGGAGAATTAAAGTAGGGTACTATGTACGTGGCCAAATATGAAGCAAAATTTACTGAGCTTGCACGTTATGCACCACATATGGTAGATACTGACTATAAAAAGGCTCGAAAATTTGAGGGAGGACTTAATATAGAGATACTTGACTGGATCAATGTTCTGAAATTAATCAAGTATGTGGATGTCCTTAACCGAGCTATCATGCTCGAGGCGAACATTGCAGCCTTGAAGCAGGCTAAGACACCGTTGACTGAATGGCAGGGTAAGAGACAAAGTTTTAATTTTAAAAAATGGCCGGAATAACTCATGGAGTAAGAAACAGAATACAGGGTCAACTAGTAGTTCTAGTCAGGGGAACAATTCTATACCACCTTCTCTAGAATGTAGCAGAAGACATAAAGGGGTTTGTTACTGTCACGACCCAAACCAGCCCCTATAGGTTTAGCATCGTAACCGGCCAGTAATCCTGAGATTACCAAAGGCCTCTGAGACATATTAACATAATATTAGGGGCTAGCGGAAGCAATTAAGAATATACAACGTCCATTGAGCTGTGCAGACTTATATGAGACAGAAAAATTTAAAACTTTTTATATACATATATACACATCATCTTTAAGTCATATTATATATACAGATTAGGCAGAAAGGGACTTAGTCCCCTTTTTCAAAATACACTTGACTTGAAGAAACAAACAAGAAAACATAACTTAAACTTTAAATTACATAACGATAACACTTAACATATCCGGAACCTCTACGGGAGGCACATAGGTTGGCTGACAGAACAGATTCTAGACAGATGCCTCTAAACCTGGTCACGCGCCTGATCACCTACATACATAAATAATACAGTAAGCTAAAGCCCAGTGAATAATAACAGAGTAAAGGGTTTCAATGAATGAGTCCATACAGATTTCAGAAATCAATTCATATTGTATCAAAATCATGCTTGATCAGATCGAAATCATAATTCAGTTTTATCAAACTCATACTTGATCAGATCATATGCCGACAGAAATCATAAGTCATAATTACATTTACGTGATACATCCATTAGCATAACTAAATAGGACGCGCAATGCGTAAGGTTATGAATAACCTCCTAGTTCCCGCGAAGGAACCTCCGGATTCGGGTAACAGGACAGCTAAGCCCCCATGGCGGGCCTCCGGTACGGGCAACAGTGCACAAACAGGACGCATAAGCGTAAGGTTACAAATAACCTAGTTCCACGAAGGAACCTCCGATACCGGGTCACGGCTGTAGATCTCACATGGTACTAAGGATGTCACAAATACATGTCAGAAATTGGACAATCATTCATTGTACATAACATATCATTTCATAAAACAGATCTCATTTTGTCACACAGAAAATAAGTACAGTTGAACATATCTTTACTAAGTTATTACTCACAGATGGCTGCAGAAGCAAATCAGACAGACTAGACACATCGGGAAAATCAGGCAGACAATAGCGCGTGACCTATACAAGTACATAACATATACACATTGAAATACAACATTACTCCCTTGATTAAACTTGTCCTTTCTAGTCTTCATAGTCCGAAGTTCTACTATGTTTATTCTTTCTCAATTAAATAAACCAGGTTCTTATTTCACATATTCCTTCATTACTAAGTCCTTCTTTTCCAAATAGATTGATCATTTACTTGGCTTCTTAAACAATTACCACTAGATCAATGATTCACTCTTTAACTAACTAATCTATGTTGATTAGTAACTTATTATTCTTTATTGAGTCATAAATCATGTCTAGAATGCATTGGAAAGAGATGAGGATATAAAAGTGAACTAAATGCAACTTTCCAAAATGTCTTTGAAAATGGGTCTCCGCCGGCGCCACTTTGGTCGCTCGAGCGGACTGTAAAATTTGAAAAACTACTGGGAGGTCGATTTTCACGCTCGAGCGAGACTTCCCTCGCTCGAGCGGACAACGAAAATTCTGAAATTCCAAAATTGCAATTAAAGTTCAAATTTGGTATTCAAAGCTTCAAAACATGTACTTTGGTATACAAACATGGAGAACCATTTATTAAAGTCATAAATTGATAAATCATTTATTCAAAATCATGCCCCAATTGCCAAATTTAGTTTTAATTCATTTTCTCCATATCAAGTCAAATCCCAAATCCAAAGTGATTAATCTCTAAATTGAACTCCATAAATTTAACATGGCCCCAATTTTATTATTAATAACAAAATCAACTTAATTATGAATTACACAAACATTTTCTTAGAAATTCAACTTAACTCAATTTCTAACCAAAAACTTAATTTATAATCATAGATGTTCTGAAATGTGCTTAAATTGAACAAACCTTTTAAATTAAATCACATGCATGGATTAAACAAATTCCTAGTTTTCATAATAAAATCAAAACTTTAGGATTAGTTCCCAAATTTCCATAGACTTGATTTTAGTTCCAAATCATCATTTCCTTATCAATTTCCTTCTAATCCCATAAAATTGATTTCTAACTCTTTTCTATCTCCTTAAATTATGAAATTGAAATTATAAAACTCCTAGAAAAATATTTGCATGTGTGAAATTATAATCAAAATCAAACCATCTACATCAAAATCCCTTTTATTCAAAATTAAGCTCAAATGTTCATGAATTTATAATTTATCACAACTTGTTCTTCTTATATCCAAACATGAAATTAAATCTTCAAATCTCTTAAAATTTCATGATGCATGTGAAGATAAAGTCCAAATCTATGAGGAATAACACAAATTAAACTCACTTGATAAGTTTTCCAAAGTAATCTCTTAGTTCTTGACTTTAATTCTTTTCTTTTCATCATATGTAATTTACATACAATTAGATTCTATTTCTTCTTGATTTTCAAAATAAGGAATTAAATATGTGAGCCATATGATGAAACATGAGACATGCAAATAGTTTACTATTCATCATCTTCTTGCTAAGTTCTTTTCAATTATAAATAATTGAACCTAACTATCTCTCAATTCCAGCTTTTAGGTGATTTATCTACAAAATTTGAACTTTAATTTCTAAGTGTAATGTAAAGATTCTACCAAAATTAAGTATGAGTTCATACCTTAAACTTAAAAATCAAGAAGTTTAGTTGATTCTCTCTTCATTCTCTTGATCCTCCTAGCTTTTCTTCCCTTAATTTTTCTTCTTCTTGGACCGAAATGGCTTCTCTCCCTCTCGGTTAGTCTATGTTTTCTTTTCACTCATGAATTCATATTTTCTCTTATTCTCCTTCCCAACCAAGCAGAACACATGGAAGATTGCATCTACACTTGTTGACTTAAGGTTATCAACACACCACACACATGTCCACCTCTTGTACCACGTGCACACACTTGCACAATCTGGATGTTCCCTCTAATTAGTTTATGATTAGAGTTAGCTTATAATATAATTATCCATTAACTTTATTAAACACAAATTGATCTTAATTAATCTTAATTAGTACACAATTTAATTAATCATAATTAATTACAAATCCCACATAAATTAATTAATCTAATCGATTTCTATTAGAGCCTAATTAAATATATTTAAATTTATCGATCTGAATCAGATTTTTAGTCAAACTCCCAAAAGGCTCCAAATATTAAATTAAATTTATTATCAATATCGATTTTGATTTCCCAAATCATTTAGGCCCTCAATTTCTGATCAAACTCAATTTCCATCAATAAATTGCATATTCAAATTGGGCACATCATAATTAAATTTAATTTATAATAACCACAATCCTCAATCCTCATGACTTAATCAACTCCAATTGGGACCTAATTAATCGAATATCAATTTCACTAAACTGAATCGAATATTTAATTAAACTCCCAAATGGGTCCGTAATTAATATTAAATTGATTCAACTTCTTAACTTCACTTATTTAAGCCATTTGGACCCTTAATTTCTAATTCCAAAATAAACCTTCAATAAAATCATATACAAGTCAGATTCCACAATTCTCATAAACCCCAAATAAATTATAATACGCGGCAGTTACATCTCAAATCCTCTTAATTAATCAAGTAATAATCATTATACGTCATGGGGTTGTTCTGATTACAAAATTTATGGGGTATGTTACGGTGTGGCAAGGTGAGCCATATAGTCAAAGATTGTCCTCTCTCATCGCAAGGCACTAGTAGACCCGTAGCGAGTGCTGCAACATCAACCGCTACACCAAAACCCAATCCTAAAGCTACCGGGAGAGAAACCTTGAGGCAAGGCCAGGTGTTTGCAGTTGTACTAGGAGATGTGCAGAATAATGAAACAGTGGTGTCAGGTATACTCCCTATTTGTGCTCAAAATGCTTATATTTTGATTGACTCGGGGTCTATACATTTATTTGTGTCGCATGCTTTTTTGAGAAAATCGTGTAGACCATTGGAACCCATGAACTATTTATTGGTTGTATCTTCACCTATTTGGGGGTGTATGACTTGTGCTTATGTGTATCGTGCATGTGAGATTGTTATTAGGGATGTAGTTTTATATGTTGATTTATTGTCTCTGAATCTTGATCACTTTGATGTATTTTTGTGGATGGACTAGTTAACAAAATATTATGCCTCCATTGATTGCGTAACAAAACAAATTGTTTTTCATCCACCCGGGTTACCTAAATTTATATTTAACGGAGTTGGTGTCGTACTTCTCCCATACTTGATTTCATTTATGAAAGCATGCAAATTGATTAAAAAGGGGTGTAAAAGGTATTTATGTTGTGTATTGACTATACCTGCTGATACTAAAGCTAATGTGGACAGTATTCCTATAGTTAGAGAGTTCCCAAATGTTTTTCCAGATGATTTACCAGGGGATTTGATTGACAGGGAGATTGAGTTCACTATTGAGGTGATCTCGGGTACGCAACCAATTTCCAAAGCTTCGTATCAAATGGCACTTACTTAATTGAAAGAATTGAAAATCCAATTGCACGAGTTACTGGATAAAAAGCTTATCAGGCCTAGTACATCACTGTGGGGTGCTCTAGTCTTATTTGAGAAAAAGAAGGATGGTTCATTGAAACTTTGCATAGACTATCGTGAGCTGAACAAGGTGACAGTGAAGAACAAGTATCCGTTGCCTCGCATTGATGATTTATTTGACCAATTGCAAAGTGCTCAAGTCTTTTCCAAAATTGATCTTAGATCGGGTTACCACCAATTAAAAGTCAAAGCCGAAGATGTAGAAACGACTGCCTTCCGAACACGGTACGAACATTATGAAATGCTTGTTATGCCTTTCGGAGTTACTAATGCGCCTGCTGCACTTATGGATCTTATGAACAGTATTTTCAAGCCATTCCTCGATGAATTTGTGGTTGTTTTTATAGATGACATTTTGATTTATTCCAAAAATAAAGAGAAACATGAACATCATTTAAGAATTGCTTTGTAAACCTTGAGAGAGAAGAAATTATATGCAAAACTGACAAAGTGTGAATTCTAGCTTGATAGTGTTATCTTTTTGAGACATGTGAGGTTTAAATAGAAGCAGTTGTGAATTGGCCTAGACCGACTACTATTACCGAAGTCTAAAGTGGAGCATTGGTAATAAAGTGAGGTATAAATGCAATTGGTTGGTAGAATAAAAAGACACCACCTATATATATATATATATATTAACTATTTATTTTTCACAGTCGGTTCGTGTGACAACCACCTCCTTAATTAAGCAAATTAATTATATGCTTATTGTTAATTATGTGATTATGTGTTATGAGGTGTTATTGATTTGCCATGTGATTATTTGGTATTGTATTGTTATTGTGAACAGATGCGGATATGTATGAATTAGACTTGTCTAATTCGTTAATTTTACCAAATTAAAATTAAGAAATTGGATAGAAATTAGAGCCTAATTCACCGTAGTATGATTTAATTTAGTGTAACTAAGATTATAAGATGATGACGATTAACTTAATTGGGTGGATTTGATTTCATATTAGTTTAACTTAATTTAATTAGGAATTCATGTATAATCAAACACTTAGTGTTCATTCATCAATTGAATTGGAAGTATGAGTCAGTGGCCTTGGTAAACCACATGTAGAGAGAGATAAAGAGAGTGTGCTAAAGAAGAACTCAACATAGAGAAAGAAGAGAAGAAAAAGAAAGGGAAAAAGGAGCTTGAGAAACCTTTGCAACTACACTCTCTTCTTCACAATTCACTTACTTTAGGTAAGAATTCTCCTTCCCAATCTCATGTATTTGAATTTCTTTGAAGAATTATGCTCATAAGGTAAATAATTTAAGATTAAGCAAGAAGAATATAAGTTTAATGGCAAGTTTAGTTCATATTGATACATGCATGGCAAGATTCTTACATAATCATGTTCATGTTCTTGCATAAACCTTCAAATTGAAGAGAAAACTCCATGGGAACTGAGAATTTGAAGCTTAATGGTAAGGTTTATGAGTATACATTTCACTTCTTGAAGTAAAATTGGAGGTGAGAATTGTTGACCAAAGAAATAAAAACTTAGATGAATTAATTTTTTTAACTTACCATGCATGGCCTAGTTTTTATACAATTCATGATCCTTCAGTTAGTATTTTGCATATTTCTCCGAAACAAAAGGGAATTCTATGAGAATTGAGGTTTAGAGCTCAACTTGTACGTTTAATGAACATAAATTGCAAATTCAACAACTTGACTTCATTGCATGGACTTTGAGTTTTAATGGAATTTTTTATTTCAAATGGAGTAGAGATTGTTTATTTACCATGTTTATGATAGGTTTTGGGTCTTGAATTGTGCAAAAAATGAAGTTAGATATTGACAGAATAGAACCCAAAAACATAGCAATTTTCGGATTAATTTTTTCCAAAGCACATGCGCTTTAGGGCTCCACACGCGTCGTAAAACAAAGCTTTGTGGTGAGTGAACATACTGAAATAATCGCACCTGCGGGGCGCACATGCGGTGGAGGTTACATGCGTGTGGCGAGCCCTACGTCTGACCTCTTGGGCAAACTCGATTTTGTTTCCGCTCCTCTTTTTTACCTTCAGGGCCTCTGTTTGCATGGTTTTAAAGTGTTTTCATGACCATTTGCATCTCATGAGTGCATTAGAATAAATAAAATGAAACATTAGATCCGATCGAGTAATGATGCATGGTAATTGAATAAGTAAACAACCGAATTAAATAGAATTGGCTAAAGATATGAATGTAATTGAATCATTGTGATTGAATTTGTTTGGTTAGGTTGGACGCCGCTTCTTTAGTGCATCTAAGCACGTATATCGAGGAGCCCACTGTAAGTAACAATGTTGTAAAGTTATGTTCATATATAATTATTTTTTGATCAATACAACTGTATTGTTTACTGAAATGATATTATTTAGTGAATGAATGATTGTCCTATTTTGAGAACTGTACTTGTGGCATTCATAGTAACTGATTGTTACTGCTACCGTTACTGTTACTATTATTGCTACTGTTACAGAGATCTCTATCAGTTCCAATGTTTGGAACTACTGTTTACTGTTTTGATGGCCATCAACTAACTGTTCGGTCTTGTAAGACCTACTGTATTGTTCTACTATTAGATGTACCACGTATAACTGTTATGATTTCTAAATGACTGATATGACATAAGATATGAGACATTGATTGAATAAATGATCTACGGATGCAATTGACTGTTTTAATTACTGAAAGGACATTCATTCTTAACTCCTTTACATATTTGTTATTCACTGGGCTTAGCTCACAGTTTATTATATATATGTAGGTGGTCAGGCACTGGAGCAAAGTTAACGGCGTCAACCTGATTCCGTTTTGTCAAGCCAACCTATTGTGTCTCACTGTGAGATTCCGAACCGTTTATGTCAAGGCTTTTTTGGGTGATCTAAATCCATCCTTTTTGAATGTTATATAAAGTCAAGTGAATGTTGTATAATTTGTTTTGGCTTTGGGATTTAATTCTCTAATGTCTGTTTTGTTTTTGTATATAAACGTCTTATGGACTTAAGTGTTTATGCATATTTGAGTAAATGAAACTTGTGTTGTTCATTTAAGTCCTCATAGCTCTTTGGACATTATGTTTTAATATTTATAGGTTTCCGTCGGCCCCTCTTATTGTACAATTGTTATTACTGTTAAGTAGGCCTTTGATAATCACAGATTACTGGCCGGGTATGATGCTAAACCCTTAGGGGCGGGTTTGGATCGTAACAGTTCAAGTGTTATAGGTGGAGTGACTTTAAACCTACAAAGTGACAGTGAAATTAAAATTTTATAACATGAACATCCACAGTCGATCGCGTACTAATTTGAAGCTATAGAATCTCGATTTTTTTTTTTTCGGTTTCACTAGATTAGTCGGGTAAATCGGGTTCATGAACATCCCCATTTGAAGTGGTTAATTGTTGATTTTCTTAATAGAGAAATAAATGGAGCAATGAGAGTGGAGCGTTGGTAATAAAGTGAGGTATAAATGCAATTGGTTGGCAAAATAAGAAAACACCACTTGTATATATATTAATTAATTATTTTTATGGTTGGTTCGGGTGTTACAAGTGACTTTAAACCCATAAGGAGACCATGAAATTGGAATTTTATAATATGAACATCCACAGTTGACCACTTACTAATTTGAAATCGTAGAATCTCGATTTTTTTGGATCAATTTTGCTAGGTTAGTCAAGTAAATCGAGTTCATGAACATCTCCATTTGAAGTGGTTAATTGTTGATTTTCTAAAGAGAGTAATAAATAGAGCAAAAAAAGTGGAGCGTTGGTAATAAATCGAGGTATAAATATAATTGGTTGGCAAAATATGGAGACACCACCTGTATATATATTAATTATTTATTTTTTATGGTGGTATTGCAGGTGGAGTAACTTTAAACCCCGCAAGGTGACCGTGAAATTTTAATTTTATAACATTCACATTCAACCGCTTACTAATTTGAAATCGTAAAATCTCAATTTTTTTGGATCAGTTTCACCGAGTTAGTTGGGTATATCCGGTTCATGAACATCCCCATTTGAAGTGATTAATTGTTGATTTTCTTAACAGAGTAATAAATGAAGTAGAGAGTAGAGGGTTAATAATAAAGTGAGGTATAAATGTAATTGGTTGACAGAATAGGAAGACACCACTTATCTATACTATATATTAAGTAAAAGGAGGTTTTTAGCCCCAAGTTTTGTGGGAGTTCCAATCTCTCAATCTAAATTTTTCAATTTTTTTATTTAAGAAAAAAATATTAACATTTATTAACTTCTCACAACTCCCAAGTCTTACCCTCATAACAATACTTTAATGCATGAAGAACAAGTATAAAAAAAATTCTTTGAAATCCAACACATATGAAGTCCTTGAAAAGTCCCAACACATATGATTATTATCCCTCATAATAACACTTTAATGCATTAAGAACAAACATAAAAAAAATTTGTTGAAAAGTCCAACACATATGATTATTATCAAAATATTAAACTTTAATATGATATAATAATAAAAAAAAGACATTTAATTCTTTGAAAAGTTCAACACATATGATTATTATCAAAATATTAAACTTTAATATAATATAAAAAAGAAAAAAAAAAAGAAGACATTTAAAAAAAATATTTAAAAATCACAATTCACATATATAGATAATTGTAAACACAATCCGTGCATAGCACGGGTGATATGCTAGTGTATATATATATACATAAAAGGGCATTTGCATACAAGTCTTAATTTATGAACTTATACTCCTAATTAAGCTATTTTAGACCTTTAAATCCCATTAAATTTGTAATAGTCGGAATTATTCTTCAAACAATGATTGTTTATCATTTATAATTATCTATAAAGAAATATGATGATTTGATATTTATTTTGATTTTCAAAACTTTAAAATATCAACTTTCAAATTGAAAAATCTAAATATATATATATATATGCAAAATATATATATATATATACATTAAAAAAAATAAAAAAACTAAATTATTTTTTGTGCAAAATTGAAAATTTTATATCTATACAGGAGTATGATGATAGAACATTGATGTGCAAAACTGAAAAAAATAAAATAAAATAAAATAAAATAAAATAAAAAAACTTTAAAAATGAAAAAATTGATAATGTTGTCAGTTTTAAAATTAGAAAAAACTTTTAATATTTTTAGTTTTATTGAATAGTTGAATCAAACCAATAAGTAGAATGGCAAAAACGTTTCATCTCATGTTCTATTTTTTTATCACTTAGTGAAACAATCATCTGGAACATTACAATACAAAATTGATAGTATTCTTAGTTTTAAAAATTAAAAAAAAAATTAATAATGTTCTCAGTTTTACTAAATAGTACTTATTGGTTCAAAAAAAATATTAAATAAGACATGAGCTACCATAATATTTATAAATTCGACTTTTAGGCAATTACTCATATATTAATTATTTATTTTTTACAATTAGTTGAAATTGAAATTTTATAACCTGAACATCCATAGTCAATTGCTTACTAATTTGAAACTGTAGAATCTCGATTTTTTTTTTTTTTTATTATTTTCACCGGGTTGGTCGGGTAAATCAGGTTTGTGAACATCTTCATTTGAAGTGGTTAATTATTGATTTTTTTAAAGAGAGTAATAAATGAAGCAGAGAAAGTGGAGCATTGGTTATAGAGACACTATCTGTATGTGTATATATATATATATTATTTATTTTTTACGATTGGCTTGGGTGTTGCGGGCGGAGTGATTTTAAACCTGCAAACTGATTGTGAAATTGAAATTTATAACATGAACATTCGTAGTCGATTGCTAACTAATTTAAAAGCATAGAATCTCGGATTTTTTCAG
The DNA here is from genome assembly GCA_025200525.1 of Camellia lanceoleosa. Lineage (NCBI taxonomy): Eukaryota > Viridiplantae > Streptophyta > Magnoliopsida > Ericales > Theaceae > Camellia > Camellia lanceoleosa. Next base: position 356,931 of record JANUSC010000162.1, on the reverse strand, counting down.
ATCGATTTTGCCGAGTTAGTTGGGTGAATCATGTTCATGAACATTCTCATTTGAAGTAATTAACTGTTAAGTTTTGAAATTTAAGAGTGTAAAATTCAATGGAAATATTATGGTACACATTCTTTAAAAAGTATGTATTATATATATCTTATAATTAAAGAAGAAAATATATATCTTATAATTAAAAAAAATAACATAAATTTATGCTTCTTAAGTCATAACTAAATTTTTTTTTTTTTAAAAAAAGGTCATAATCAAATACAATATAAGGCATAACTAAAGAATTTATGAGTCATAACTAAAAAAGAAAGTTAATCATAATTAAATAAGAAAATGATATAATTAAAGATGCATTATGTTAAAATTTTCCAAAATGAAAATATGTCAATAATTTAAGGAGATTTATTATAATTTACCAAAAAAAAAAAAAGTTAATTACATAAATTCACTTGACGGACAAACCTATAAAGGGGTACTCCTTTCTCAATAGAAAGAGATCGATGTGAGAAGCAAACCAGTGTCCTTCTTCGTTTCGTTTCGGAATGCAATAATCTAGTAAAAAGTAGAAACTATATCAGATTTCGGTTCTCATTCGCACCGCTACGAAGCTGAAGAACAGAACAAAGCAGCTCAGTAAAACCCTTCTTTCTTCTTCCTTGTAAACCCTAGTTTTATTGTTTGGATTGTTTTTCATATTTATTTATTTTTTTGGGGGGGGTTCCTTTTTAGAATTTGCAGTATTGTTTGGTTTCCTTCTTCTTCTTTTTTCAATTGATTTTGAGACTATGATTTCTGTGTTTTAGGTTTTGTGTGAATCTATTTGATACTGAAGGAGAGATAAAGACTGAAAGTTTTGTTTTTGAAAAAAAAAAAAAAGGGTTAGGGTTTTGAAGGAAGAGGATTGTAGTTCGAATTCAAGCAAAATTGACACCATTCTGAGCTTGGAAAAATCCAAGGAGGGAGGAAAAAGATGGAGCAACAATTTGCATCCCTTGATATCTATGGCCGTAACAAGCAATTAATATCGGTTAAGACTGAGGTGGAGGAGAATTGTTACATGGAAACAACCCCAACTCCATTAGGAACTATTGGTTATGCAATTCCTGAGGAAAATAAGGATCAACAGTTTGATGTTGTTCTAATGGAGTTGCCTGTTAGGCAGTCATTCATAAAGCTAGAGGATTCTGAATTATTATTTAGTGTATTATCTAATGAAGTCAATGTGGATATGTCTCCTCAAGGCCAGAAAGAGCGAAAATATATAAAACTTTTGTTCAATATCAAGTATGGCACAAATCCACGAAAGGAAACTGCTTGGAGAGTGCTCGCCCAGGAGGCTCGTGAGTTTGATAGCATGACATTAATGAATCCTATTCTGCGGTTGCTTAGGCAACTCACATGGGAAGATGAGGGTGAGAGAAACTTTTTGGTTGGGGTTATTGTTAGTGTGCTGTCTAAATTTGGTCCGTTGGTTTATCCTTATGTAAGCTCAATTTTTTTGTTAGTTCAGCCCTCGTTGATTCGTCAAGATTATAGATCCGTGAAGCAGGGACAATGATCATTTACAATATCAGCAAGGCAGTTGGCCCGGAAACTATGGTTACTTTGATGCGTTCAGGTATTGATAGCCGCTATGCCGACGAGCATGTGAAGAATGTAACTGCAATAACCTTGAGTGTTGTTGCTTCGGCACTTGGTGTACCTGCACTCTTGCCATTCTTGATGGAAATTGGTATACCTGCACTCCTGCCATTCTTGAAATATGTGTCAGAGTAATAAGCTTTGGCAAGTTCGTTGCACGGGCATCAAAATTGTTCAGGAGATTGCTTATTCAATGGGCTGTGCTATTTATCCGCGCTTGAGGTCTCTGCTAGAAAACATTGAACATGGTTGCAAGGATGAGAATCAGGAGGTCAGAAATATTACAGCACTGGCTCTTGCTGAGATTGCTACTATTGAAAGCTCTGGCAAGCCATTTCAGATAATTAGTTAATTTAATGCATTTTAAGTTCGTATCCTTTATTTCCGTTGTAACCACCAAAAAAAAAAAAGTTTGTATCCTGAAAATACAGCTTTGCCAAAACTTTGAAACTATGGCTTTTGTTTGATTTTAAATATAGGCTATATTGTAGCTGATGGATTAGTATTCTGTTCTTCGATTAAGTTATAGACCCGTTGGTAGTTGTTTGCTTGTTGATCTTGATTGATATACTTGTTATTGGATAGTTACATTCAATTCACTTAAACAGAAGCGCAAAAGGATTTCTTGAGCCAGCACCAGTGTGGTTTGAACTTTTCATATCCTGTCAGTACCATCTCTTATTGTCTATTTTCATTTTTTATTGGAAAATTTTGGATCGAAAGGAGAAAATTTTCATTTGTTAAATGAAAAAAAACTGGACAATAGACTTCCTTCTGGGCTTTTTTCTCTATTATTTGGAATTTGGATGGTTTTATTGGAGGCCTACTGATCTCACCGTAAAAATTGCCAAATTAGATTGGGATTTTAAGAGAATGAAGTAGGCATGTTGAAAATATTTTATCATGTTGGCCTTGAATTCTGGGAATATTTTATTTGCTGTCTAAGATTGCATCTGTGCGTCCCCTACTGAATTTCTAAATGATTGGTTGAATCAATCAACAAATAGTAGTTTGTATCAATTTGACACTTTTGTTGTCTTTCAAATAAGTTTCAATGATAGTTATATTGTGTATGGATGTTTGTGTGTTTAGATGGTATAGTTTGATTAGGGAAGTTATGGTTATATGGCTTGAATGAGAAAAAATTAATGTAGAACTTATTACTATTATTATTTGATGTTTCAGAGGGATTGCATTTTTATGATCGGTTGAATGTCTCTGTTTTGCTTGGCAACTGATTTTGATTAAGTTTAATTGAAGAATATGGACTAGTTACTTACTTTGTGTTTGAATGTATGCTGTTATACTGATTGAGGTTCTGTAATATTGAATTGATATACATTTGTATGCTGTTTAAATCTGCACTTTCACAAACTGCACCAATATTATGTTTTATTAAATGTTGAGAGGAATGACTTTTGATCTTTCACGATAAAGCGACACAATGACCCATAAAATATTTAACCATCAAGATCTTCACAAATTAGGTAAGTCATTTATTAGACTTGAACAGTGCCTTTTCAAGCTAAATTTACACTAAACGGATGTTATTTGTAATTAATATCATGAAAATGTATAATTATAATTTTTCTTATGATAGAGCGTGTGTATCAAAGCCTTTCTCCTAAAATTAACATCAATAATAAGTTCATTTGAACATTAAAAACAAAAAAAATCTTACCACCCCTATCGATAATTTGTCCATATTGGCATTAAGGATCTTAGCAAAAATCTTTAATGGTTGGCATAATAAAAAAAAAACATAGGCCTTGGATAATTTGGCAAAGAAACGGCTACTTGAATAAATGACAGAATTAATACATATCAAATTAAAGATATTAAGTATAATAAATATTTTATTTTTGTAAAAAAATTACATTTTAATTGAGTTATTGATATAAGTAAAAACAAATAAGATATATTTCTATAAATAGTATTTTTGTTTATAGTAATATTATTTTTATAATATGACGAAGCTATTTTTAATTTGTCTTTTATGGCATCGGGATTTGGATTGCCCCCGTTAGTGTGAATTTCGAGTCTGGATCCTCTCCAGCCAAAGGATCCCTCCGGTCCTCCAGTCAAGGGCCACGATTTGGCCACGTGGCCCTTTGAAGATCTACGGCTTAGATAAAAAAAAAAAAAAAAAAAAAGAAATTCGTTTCTCTGCAAAATGGAGGAGGGGAAGAGGAGAGAGAAGAAGAAAAAAGGGTCAAAAGACCATCTCTTTGCTTGATGTGAGGTTGAATCAAAAGCATTTCAGCAAGATAGGCATGCTAGGAAACCATGAGTTTGCTCAAATTTCAGGAATCATATAGAGCCATTATTGTCTTTCTTGAAATGAGGTTAAACCCAACTCACAATTTGAAGAGAAAAAAAAAATCTGCAGAAAAACGAGAAGTCTGCATAAAACATTTTCTATAGAAGGATCCCTCCGGTCCTCAAGTTTTTGGTAAAATTTTATGCTGTTTCTCTGCATACAGATTCTGCAGATAAAATTATGTAGCAGATTCTCAAGGACTAATCTGCATAAATTTTTTTTTTTGAAGATCATCAATATCTGCAGAATTTTTTTTTAGTTTTGATGCAGATTTCTGTGTTCAAAAATCTTTGGTTCAGTTAAGTGTTTTGAGGGAGAGAGAGAGAGAGAGTTATCAGTGAGAAGAAGAAGAATTTTTTGGTTCAGTTCGGCTTCATCACAGTGAGAAGAAGAAAAAAAAAATTACCCAGTTGAAATCTATGCCCAAAACAACTATAGGAACAATATTTTTTCCCCAGAAATTCAAATCTGAAACTGTACAACATCATTTGTATGTATGTATATAGCTCTGTTTGAGATCCATATAGCTCGTTCTTGAAGCCCAAAACAAGAAAAAAGAAGAAGAAAAGAACGAATCAAATCTTCATCATCTTCAACATCATCATCATCTTCATCAACAAAAAAAAAAAAATTCCTCTGTAGATCCGGATCTACAAATCTTCATCATCTTGATTTTTCTTCTTTTTCTTCTTCCAAAATATCTACATCAGAAAAATGCAGAAAAAAAGACCATGGCTTTGCTTATGAGATCACACTTCCGCCATTGATGGATGCTTGTTTGGCTTTTCTATGGCTTTTGCAGATAAACGAAATTTAAATTTTTTTTTTTTTTTTTTTTATCTGAGCCGTAGATCTTTAAAGGGCCACGTGGCCAAATCGTGGCCCTTGGCCGGAGGACCGGAGGGATCCTTTGGCTGGAGAGGATCCGGACTCGTGAATTTCGCATGAAGAGGCAATGTTCGACCCTAATAAATGGGCTGGTTAGTTTGTGTAGAGTTTGACCGTTAAATATTTTAAGTGTTGATGTGCCGCTTTATTATGAAATATTGAAGAATTCTTTAATTTTAAAAAAAAGAAGTCAAACTCGTTAGTAGAAGACGTGTAGACTCAAAAACATTCCACAACAATTATACACATACGCATAAGAGATGACCGATAATAAGATGACCCTGTTTTTCAATGCTTCCTCATTGATGGAGCCTAGATGAAAGAATCCTTGACAGCAGGTGCGACAAGGATAGCACTGTACAAAAATGTCACTATCATTGAATCCTTTATTTAAATATAAGGTACTTCTTGTTTTGAAAAGTATATTTTTTGATTTTTTTTTATAAGTATTTTTTTTTAGTGCTTTATTATTTAGGTTTCTATATTGAACTCTCAGAAAATTATAATTTTTAAAAAAATTCAAAAAAGACAAAAATAATTCAAAATAAATAAATTTTTTTTTCACTTATTTTGGTCTTTAGTGATTAAAATAAGTCAAAAAAGGTAACTTAAAACTCAAAAACTTAAATTTTTTTGGCAAACATTTTTTAAAAAAAAGTCAAAAAACATTAAAAATTTATTTTTTTTTTGAAAATATTTTTAAAAAATAAATCTAAAAAATTTCAAAATACAACTTAAAACTCAAAAATTCAAAACTCAAAATACAACTTCAATTTTTTTTAAAAAAAATTCAAAACTCTTTTCAAAACTCATAACTAAACAAATTTTGGTTGCGTTTGGTAGAGTTTTGTAAATGTGATTTGAGAATATGAATTGTATTTTGAGTTTGTGAGTTGTGAAATTATAATTTGAGTGTAGAAAATTTGTTTAGTTATGGTTTTTAAATAGAGTGTTGAATTGTGTTTTGAAAATGTATGTTGAATTAAGTTTTGAAAGTTTGATCTGACAAGTGAAATAAGAAAATTTGTTTAGTGATGAGTTTTGAAAATAGTTTTCAAAACTTAATTCAATCAATAATTTATAATCAAACACACAACTCATATATCGATATCCGTATTTTTTATCAACAGTAATAACCAAGCTATTTTTAAAATACTGAAATTAAAAATTGATTTTTTTTTTCAATTAATTGTTTTTCAGTACAATACGTTTATTAATTGTTTTAGACCTATACAAACATCTTGTACAATACGTTTTTTATTTTTTTCTAAAATTTTGTTAAAGTCAACAACTTTTGAGAATACATATTAATAAAAATTAACATAAATAAGTATGTTTAATATTTTAAAATACAAATCATAACGTAAACCTTACAAAACATTATCATTTTTTTTTTTCCATTTATTACATTTTATTAATTTAGTAAAAGAAACGTAACAGTTCAGACATGTATTATTGTACTTCGCAAATCACCACCCGTGAAGCTCATATAATTGGGGGTGATATTGGTGTGCAAAATGACTATTTTGCCCCTGTTGATTTAAATGAGAAGTTGTTACATAAGAACAAAATGAAAAGGGTAATATAGTAATTTCACTTATCCCATACCTACCACCTATTCTATTGTAGCTGTGTGTTCAACACTGTGGGCTAAAGAAAAAGGAAGACGATGTAGATGATGTCAGAAACTTGCAAATTTATCAATATACGGATGTAATTAAATTAAAAAATTAAATTGGAAAAAAAATAATAGATAAGAAATGAAAAGTAAATAAAAATAAATAAAAAACAACCTTTTGAACCTTCTGAACCCCAGCCTTTCTATAAAATCTGAATCCGTATTCCTTTAACCATACCATCTTCACCATCTCATTGCAACACCTTCAGCAGCTCCATCAGAGAACAATATTAATTAAATTCAGTATATCCGTGTGAAGGAAAAATTCAATTACAGGTTAGTTTTCATCCCAGTTCATATTAGCTTCACATTTCATATTAGCTTTAGAGTGTAGGAAGGGGAAGTGCAGTCGAAGAGTAGCACCAGGACAACCGGCCGGTCATCCCGCCGGTCATCCATTCCAGGCACCAATTTGCCCTCCACACTCAGTTTCCCTATCTGTTGTCGATCTGTTCCTTTTTTTCATATTTGTTCCATTTTTTCACACAAACATCATACTGTTTGATATATTTTTCATACATTTTTCTTAACTCATATGTTTTAATATACATTTTTCATACATTTTTCTTTCACTTTTGCAGTCATCATGCCAAGAACAAAACGAGTCAGACCCGAACGTGGTGAATCCTCAAACCCTATACAACGTGAACCACAGCAACAACATCATGACTATCCAACTAATGATTTTTTCACATATCATCATGAACAAGCCTATTCACATTTCATTAATCGACCAATTGTTACGGGGAGAAAGGTAAAACTATCTTCTCAATATGATCCACTCTTGCTTGGAAAATTAGATACAATGGGATGGTTACCTTTAACTAATTTACCAAATAAGGTATATCCCCGTCTTGTACAATTATTTTATGTTCACTTGACACCTGGTGACCAACAAAAGGAACCGTTCAGTCTGACCTCTTATGTGAAGGGGAAAACAATCACACTCAGTCTCCGCGCTTTTGCACAAATTATTGGAGTTGAAACAGGAGATTTACAATGCTATTTTCAAAATGAGGCTGCCTTAGAAAAAATTGTTGATGATGTCACTAAGGTTTATACCACAATTTGTGACAACCGATTCACCGGCAGTAATTTACAAGCTAGACATTTAAAACCCCACATTCGTTTTTTTCATCGATGGATAGTTGAAAATGTCACTCCCAAAAAAGGACATTATGATATTGTTTCATGTTTTAATGTTTATTTGTTATATTGTTTTGAAATTGGACAAAAATTAGATTTATGCTTCATATTACTGAAAGAAATGATGGTTGCAAAATTTGATACTCTGAGTGGCCGGTCACTACCTTTTGGAGCTTTGTTAACCATAATTTTCAAAGCGCATGATGTCAACCTTGAAGGTGAAGTAGATGTCAGAATCACTTCACCAATTTCTGAGTACACACTGACCCGAGCTGGTGGTGCTGACACCTTGATGGGCTCTATTAATTTTGAAAATGAACCAATACCTGATGAGAAAGAACCCAATGACAATGCCATGCCACCAAATGAACAACCTCATTACTGGACTGATTATTTAGCCTTGGAACAAGAACGGTACAATCAGCGCCTACAATGGGTATAACAAATGGCTAATCAGCTCAATACATTGGATACTCAGTTCGATGAATTTGTCGCCGCTCAGAACTCACTAATTCAACAATTTGGTAAGTTTCGTGTAGACTTAGGGAGACGTGATGAAGTGACAAGGAACTGCATTGACCAGATTGACCATCAAGTCACTCAGCTGAACCATCACTATTTCCTTTCACCTCCAATACCACCTGACAATGATGCTTAACTTGTTCAAAAATCAATTTAAATGATTCACAGATGTAGTGGTTACATTTTTTTTTCTTTTGTTGTTTTGGTTATTTGTTTTCTCATTTTGTTGTGATTGTTTTATTTTGTTATTTTGTTATAATCTTTTGTATTCACGTAATGAATAACAAAGCTTCTTTTTTTTTCTGCATTGTAAAATTAACCAGTCACAATGTTATAACAATCTGTGAGTTAGATTATGCATTGGAAAAAAGATTTGTACAAAAATTAATAAAAAGAACTTAATAAATGTCTAACAAATCCTTCATTTCAATAAAATGAGAAAATTAAACAATTAAAAAATAATTGGTGTGTATCAATTAATAAAAAAAAATTAAATTAATAACAAAACCAAAAAGTTAACACAAAGTCAAAGAAAACAAATTAACAAAAGTAATGTTCTGAAATGAAATAAAACAAGTTAAAAATTAATAATTTTTTTTTTTTTTTAATGAAAAGGAAAAAAAAAAGTTAATATAAACTTGCCTACAGAAAGTTAAAAAGAACAAAAAAAATTAAATTCATAAACCGAATTAATAACAAAACCTTCAAATTGTTTAAAATTTAACAAAAAGTCAAAAAGACGGAAATGTCATGTACAAATCAATTATACAAAATTTAAATTAATAACAAAACCATTATTTTAATAAAATGGAAAAAACCAGTTAAAATGAGAAAAAAATTTCAAGCTAACATTAAATAAAATTTAAAACCAAAAAAATAATAATTACACATTTTGTTTAATGAGAAGGAAAAAACAATTTGGCATGGTTTGAGATCTCACAAAAAAGCTAAAAAGTTAAACAAGTTACTCAAAAATTAAAAAAAATTATGACATTAACCAAAAATAAATATTTTTAAAATAATGTTACACAAAACAAATTCTCAATCATTAGTGAGTTTTTCAACAGAGGCAAATTGGTGAGTTTTTCAAACGAGCTTCTGTTTAGGTGCAATAATAGGATACTGTTGTTCAGCCCATGAGGAGCAATCACGGGTCACGTTTCAATAATCTGAACCATTGAATGTGTACAAATTGTCCAGTACTATATTTTGTCGAAAAATCACGTTGATCATATATTGGTAATTATATTGTCAAATAAGTTGAAAATTTATAAAATGGATGGTGTTATAGTGCATACAGTTGAAAACAAACTAATCCGATTAGATAGTCATCCATATCCGATCAATGTACTTTTTTGGAAGAAGATAGTACTTGACCAGTTGCACACATTGAACGATTTTACTTACCAAAACGGTACCCGTGGTGGGTCCGCATGGGCCGAATAGTAACAAAACCATTATGTTATTAGTATAAAAAAATTAAATTAAATTCACAATACGAAGACATTTAAGTTAATAAAGCCAAAATTGAAATAAAATGAAAAAAAATAAAGTTATAAAAAAATATCAAATACAATTTAGGTGTAATAAAATTATTAAAATTAATAACACATGTATCCATGCCGAACAATTTTTTTTTAATACAAAGTTAATAAACATCATAAACTGAATGAATATCATAAACTAACAAGTTTTGCATGCATCATTGAACCATCAAATTGAATAAAATACATAAAATTGCATATTACACATTGCATGAACAACATATTTAATTGTCTTCGTTACTAACAAAACCATTATCTTGATTGACCATGTGATGATCTTTGTGTTTCCTTTCGTTTCATTGGCATGGGCCAAATCGTTGTCCTCAGTATTAGTTATCTTACAAAAAAATAAAAGAAGTCAGTAAATCACAGTTACATAAAGTGAGCGAAGTTATGTAATAAATGTGTCATAATGATTGAAATTAGTAAAATAATTACACATTTAAAATCATTAGTCAGTACAAATATTCACTTGCCTTGTTGACATCCCTTTTCTATCCATAGCCAACATGATTTTGCCACATAACAGTAGCAATTGCATCCCTAACGTTCGATTGGTATGTTAACCCATGTTGTGACATGTCAACATAGTCAGCTTGGTCTCCAACAAGCCCGTCTGCTTCTGCTTCTGCTTCTGCGGCCATTTCATTATCAGTTTTCATAAAGAATGGGTCCATATCTACATGCAAACGGATCCAATTGTGCACTACACAACATGCAATCACGAAAGGCCCTTGTCTTGTAGACTTGTAATTTGGCATGGACTGCAATATTGGGAAGCGCTTCTTCAGAACACCAAATGTTCTTTCTATGACATTGCGTAACGACGAATATCGATAGTTAAACAATTCCTTAGGTCCTGAATAATGATGGCCATGAAACTCTTGCAAGTGATACCGTTGAGACCGAAATGGGGCAAGAAATCTAGGCAAGTTCGTGAAACCAGCATCAACTAAATAATACTTGCCTACATGTAAATAATGAATACACTGTTCTGTCAATTGATATGTACAAAAAAAGCAATCTGAAAAGTGTACCGTATGTTATTTGGGGACAGTCACCATTGGGTGGGTGTGGGAACTGTAAATCAACTCGTGTAATAGAGTCAACCAAAATAGCGTTGTCGTGAGCACTACCTTCCCATTCAAAATTAATAAATGTGAACAACATATCGAAGTCACAAGTTGCGAGTACGTTTTGCGATACCGTTGATTTCCGACCTCGGAATGTATTTTGTCTTGAAGCAATAACCCATGCATCCACCAATATGCCATCGATAGCATCGACACAATCCTAATTGACAGATATTTGTTTGACACTAAAAGTGAAACAAACTTGGATATTACTTTTATAATTAAAAAATAATAATATATCGTCCCTTATTGATGTATACAACTTACAGGACAGTTATTAAATTCGTACCTTGAACTAGGGAAAAAACCTTCTGTCATTTAAAATTTTTGTCGGTATGTCGTCTTGGTTATGTGGTTTGATAATCGCTGATGCAAGCTTGCACAATGCCCGCATAACAATTTTTATGTGCCGACAAATTGTTTCCGTGGAGTGTTGAAATCTATCTGCCAGTAGTCGATGGCGATCATTTTGTACAAAAGTGTATAAAAAAATTCCAAGCGATTCCTCCACACTGATATGCATATGTTCAGTATCGATAAAGCCATTTTGGAGTAATGTGTCTTTCAATAAAATGAATGTCTGTGCATACATTCGCATAATGTCCATCATTATTTCTAGATGACCATTTAATAGGCAGAAGATGTAATCATCACCTTTGAATGGACACGTTCTGTGATATCCTTGTTCCGTAATATGTTAATTAGTCCTTAATATGAGCATGATTATGTGTTTAATATGATTTTGTGTGCCATTATGTGAAAATATGTGATTTTGAATTTCTATCTGTTCACCGTAGGAATATCTGTTTGATTAACTGCTTTGGAAATTAAATTGAAGGCCTTATCGGCCACAGAACCCGAAATTGATTACGCCATAGTGATTAGCGTAATTTTTAGAGCCTACGGTGAAATTTAGTTAGAAATTGATTCGGGTCAGATTAATCGGATTAAACTAATGACTTAATGCTCAATTATCTTATATTAAAATAATGTGCTTGAGTCGGGTTGTATAAGGGGCCATGATATGTTCAATTCCCTCTTTTATTTTATCTTTGGCTGAAATCAACTCTCTAGAGAGAGAGAGACCCGAAATTAGAGGGAGAGAGGGAAGATAATTCAAGTTTGGTCTTGAAGCTTGATAATCTTGAAGCCATACTCAAGAACTTGCTATTGATTGGAAAAATTGAGCCCCTAGATAGGTAATTGATATTGAATTCATAAGTTTAAATTTGTAATTTTGTAAGTTCAAGGTTTATTTGTGATCAAGGGCATAATTTGAGTTGAATTTATTGAATTGGGGGTTTATATGAGCATGCGTGTGCATGATTGCTATAGTTTTGCACATTCATGCATGAGCCATGTTGAACAAGAGAAATTAGGCATCAAATCTCACATGCATGCACGGTTTTAAACAAGTTCCATAATCATAAGCCTTATTTGTACCATTTGAACTAAATTGGAAGCCAAAACTTACATGCATGTTCCATAATCATAAGCCTTATTTGTACCATTTGAACTAAATTGGAAGCCAAAACTTACATGCATGTTTGATTCTTGAAGAAATGAAGCTTATGTGAAGTTTGAAGACATGAGTTTTGTTCATACTAAAGAAATGAGAGTTGTTCGAGAATTAGATGTTGACTTTGAACAATTTGATGTGATATCCTTACACTCTCATACAATATAATGTGTTTATATGTTTTTGGGACTGAAATCATGCATTTGGAACCCTTAAACATCAAATTGAAGCTTAAGAACACTGCTGGAAAAATCTAGAAAATTTGATGTCTGCTCGAGCGGGAGAACCGCCGCTCGAGCGTGGAAGTCGTGCTCTCAACATAATTTTGCAGACCTGGTGCCCACTCGAGCGGGGAAGTTGACGCTCGAGCGTGGAGCTATGTAGACAGACCTTTCGCTCGAGCGCCCGAGTTCATGCTCGAGCATGAATTTGATGCAACCAGAACTTTTCCAGACCGATTGGGTCCGCTCGAGCGAGGAAGTTGACGCTCGAGCGGGGACCCTGTTTCTGAAAATTTTGTGTGAACGTCCTGTGTTTCGTTTTCCGTTCTCTTTCACTTGCAAGCACTCTTAGGCATGCATTAAGCATTGTAATTGAGTTAAAGAGATAAGAATGAAACCTAAAGAGGAATATGTGAATTATAGAACGGATTGAATCGTTTGTGATCCATATGTGTTATATGATGTGTAGGGTCAAGCTCCAGGGCAAATTCACAAGCCGATCACTGTGAGTAATATCTCGACAAAGATATTTGAAATATGTTGTTGTCCAATTGCTTACTTTTATGTAAGTTTATAAATTCGTTGATTTGATTGGTGGACAATGTTTGCTATGCTAAATGAATGGGCCAGAGGCCGTTCTGATAAGAATAAATGAATGGGTCAGAGGCCGTTCTGATAAGAACGAATGAATGAGCCAGAGGCCGTTCTGATAAGAATGAATGAATGGGCCAGAGGCCGTTTTGACATAAATGGATGGGCCAGAGGCCGTTTTGACATGAATGGATAGGCCAGAGGCCGTTTTAACATAAATGAATGGGCCAGAGGCCGTTTTGACATAAATGAATGGGCCAAAGGCCAGTTTGACATAAATGAAAGTTTGAATGGGCCAAAGGCCAGTTTGTTTGGAACCGCAGTCACTTAACCTAAATTGTGTATATATATTAAAGGGAAATATAAATTAGGCCCGAGGTCGTCTGATGTATAATTGTAGACGTCCCTAAACGCCCTGGGAGGGATGAGTCCCGTTCTGCTCATTTTGGGCTTACTACAGTTCGGGCTCAAATTGTCACGGTTCCTAATCTGAACCAAAGAGTCCAAATCCGGCAAATCGTTTTGAGAAAACAGGTTTTTTTGAAAGAAATGCCAAACATGAACTGTTTTGCCAGATACAGAGTCGCCACCTAAATATTTTATTTTTGGGAAATTTAGGAAACCCTAACTCGTGCCTAAGGCCACTGTCCGTCATCACCAAAGTTGCTTCGGCTCGGGAACTTGGGTACGATTGGGGAAGGTCACTTCGTGAGCACCCCCGCTCGCCCGATCAAAGATCGGCCTTTACTAACCATGATATCTAGTTTTGAAAATATTATGCATTCTTATTCCGATTATTAGCCTAGATTTACTATGTGATGCGCACAGTATACAAGTATAGACTGGATCGCCTGAATTGGTACAAAACATTTCATGTTTGTTTTTGAAAAATGGTTTGCTACTCACGAGTATGCTTAAAATGCAGATTTTGTCACCCTCGGGTGGGCTTAGGAAAAACATGGTTTTGCCACTATCTAGTGGGCTTAAAACTCACAATCGATGAATTGTTCCAATCCAAATAACCTAACCTTCACCCACAAGCATTCAGGCAGATATATCACATAAGCACGTAGCCTCATGGTAAGCATGCTATCATGGCAGTCACTCACACACATGCAAGGATGCTAAAGCATAAAAACTTACCGAGTACTCCAAGCCAAAACAGAAGCTGATTAGAAATCATGCATGATCCTAACTATACAGGAATGCCTAATGCAACACATGCAATAATACAACTAAGATGGGCCCAGCTATTCTAAACATGGCATATGGAATGCTACAGCTAACAAGTATTCAACTTGGAATTGAAATACAATGCAGTGAGTTATAATGCGCCGAGCCCGGTGCATGCAAGACAGATGAATGAATGCAAACATGCTATCATACTGTATGCTAATTAAAACATGCCCTAATCTAACCATCATAAGCTGGTAAATAAAAGGGAGAAAGACGTGGGGTTGGAAGACATACATCACACGCACGCACACTTATTACAATTGTGCCCTCGCTTGGAGGGTCCGAATAAATAATACAGTTCCAAATGAATAATTACAGTCCGAATAAATACAAAATCCTAATTAATTAACAAATTAATCTAGGAAAGCAGTAAATTAGCATGCAAGTTAAGGACTGCCTTGACTCTGCTCCGTAATGATAAATGATGCATGCTTGAATTGCTTGGCGTGAAAATCCATTGCAATGCCCCAGTTAGCCTCTGTTTACAGTTAAGCCCGGAATATTGCACGAAGCTCCAAAAGGCTGCCGGTTTCTGATTTGCTGCAATAGAGAGCAAGAAAGGGGCATGGCAATGTATTTTCACATATGTGTGCATGACTACTCTTCAGGGAGTGTAGTCCTCAATCCTCGTGCCACCAATCACGCATATCGATGCATAATGGCCGAGGAGTCGAATTGCATGACTCAATATGAAATGAATGCACATGAAAACACAACAAGACCTAGACTCCATCATGGATAATCCGGAGTGTCGGCGACCGGGAATTGAGACACGTTCCGTCACTTGGAGTACGAAACGTCCCTCGTTTCCCGTGCTTGGGCTAACTCCTATCCCAAGCACAATGTAATATGCATGACATGCATGAATGCAAACCTAACAAGCAACCTAGCATACGTAATGCTATGGAATGACATACACAATGCACGATGTAACATAGCATACGCGATGCTCTAACATGCAACCTAGCATACACAATGCTATGAATTGAAATGGCATACGCAATGCATGATGGACTTACACCAGTATGAGTCGACCTCAGCCACACTTACATCAGTGGCCATAAGATGAAAATGAGACACTCGAGATTCGTGCACGCATGCACGCAAACCGAGGACCGATCTTAAGGCACGAATGCCACTCTAACAAGGCATGGCAAGGCATGAAATATGGCATAGAAACATGCAAGTTCCAGCACTGAAATGTGATGCAAAATGATCCCGAAACATGGATAAATGGCACCCGATGCATGAGATGAGCCCCGAAACTCAAAACTAAGTACATATATTGACTTGTAGCTATACAAAGCATGCATTATTTAATCATGAGGCATAAAGACAGAACCAAGGCAGTCCCGAAACATGAACATTTCTAGTTCAAAGCATGACCAAAAGATGCTAGCAAGATGGCCTAACATAGCATGCAACTTTGACTAGCAAACATGGATTACATGGCATGCACATGATGCAGGCGAGAACTCATAAAACCAGAAAAAATCAGTGAATAAAATATGCCAAAACATGCCCAAATAAGCATGGAAATGCAGCCAACACATGCACAAATGAGAGGCTCCTTTGGAAGGGCATACAAGGGGGTATTAAGCACAGACATCAAGGACACTTATCATGGAAAAATTAACTCTAGAAATCAAATATGGTAGCCCTAAAACTCATCAAATTGGCCCTGAAATCAATCAACAAAGCATGCAAGATAGGGCCTCTTTGGAAGGCCAAAATGACCATCAAACAAAACAAGGTAAGAGGGGGTCACCCCCCTCTGATTTTGAGGCTCAAAAATGCATCAAAACCACTGAAAATTCACTGGATTTCAGTGGCTAAGAGGCCAAACCATGGCCAATGCAAGTGCTCTAATGCATAGCCCCAATCATGAAAGAATGAAGCAAGCATAGAGGAAGATGACTCCAAACAGAGAATAGACCTTAATAAAACATGAAGATGATGTCAAAAAAAAGACTTTTTTTAGTTTAGGTCGAGGTCCAAAAAGGCTCACAAACAGGGCTAATATATCATGCAAAAACAGCCCTAAAAGAGAGAATGAGCAAACAGGGCAGTAAATGACTTCAAACAGAAAAGAGCCCTTCAACAAAGTTGAATAGGGGCTCAAAAAAAGATACTTTATATTTTATGTAAAACCTAAAATATGCTCACAAGTAAGGCTAAAATATGATGCAAAAATGGCCCTAAAAGAGAGATAGAGAGCAAGAGGCAGTATCTGGCCTCAAATAGTGAAGAGCCCTTCAACAAAGTTGAAGAGAGGCTCAAAATAAAGCACTTTACAGTTTAGATTGAAGCCCAGAAATGCTTACAAATAGGGCTAACATATCATGAAAGAAATAGCCCTAAAAGAGAGATAAAGGGAAAGGGGTAGCAGATGGCTTCAAAGAGAGAAAAGTCCTTGATCAAACATGAATATGAGCTCAAAATAAGACTATTTATAGTTTGGGTTGGAGCCCAAAAATGTAAGCAAAAGGAGCTAAAATATAGAGCAAAATAAGGCAAGAAAGAGGGAAAAGAAGACTCACCCTTGTAGCACAACTTTCCAGCAGCTTCTGGTCCAAGAAGAGGAGCTCCTAGCCTCTGAAAATCAGCCTCAAGGTGTTGGAATGGAGGATGGAGGTGGTAGGCTATGGGTTGGTGTATAAAATGGCCAAGAAACTAAGGTTTTGGAGCTTAGATGAGAGAGAGAGGGAGGATTGTATGCAAAGGCTCTAACCAATTTTTGTAACCCTTAAAAATGGAGGTGAGGTGCTGGCTTTATATAGGAAAGGCCAAGGGAAAAAGGGGGGAAAAACAAATTCAAATTTCCCCCCAAAAGGGCAAATCCCCGGGCAGGGGTCTGGTGCAAAATAGCTGGCACAGCTGGCATGCACCAGGAGAGAGGAATTTGGCCGGCCAGGTTCAAGAGGTTTAGGTGGCCGGTCGGCCACCTCCCCTGGCCGGCCGGCTAGGGTCAAAAGGGTCAAGAAGATTTGCTGGCCGGCCACCCCAAAAAGGTGGCCTCCCATGTGTGTACAACACAGTTGTATGGTCAAAACCCAAAAAATGTAACCCATGAGAGAGAAAAACCAACTTTTTAGAGGGGTTCAAAAGGGTCAGGGAGAATTAATGGCTGGCCAACCCATATTGGTGGCCTCCCAGGTGTGTACAACACAATGGCGTGGTGGAAAGTCAGAAAAAGTGGTCCGGGAATGGGAAAAGTCAGCTTTTTAGTGAAGAAAACGGGCGATGAAGAGCGATGAAGGAATAAAGCTGGTCTTCAGAACAATTGCTGGCCTCCCACCCTTCTACAACCTTCCTAACAATGAAAATAAGGTCCCTGCCAAAAATGGACCCAAACCGATGCAAAACGAAGGTTCGGGGGCCAAAACGCGCAGCCCGGGGCCCCGAAAACTGACTGTTAAGCACCAGAGGTGGCGTTTGACCACGAAGTTGGTCTCTCGAGCCACAGTGTCCCTCAAAAGGGAGTAAACAAGATATATGTCAAAAACCGGAGCAAACGGGGGTGGTTAAGCAGTCCCAAACCGAGGCACACGGCCGACGGCTCCAAAAACTGGGAACCGGGCTCCAAACGGGAAAAATGGCCTACAACCACGAAACGTAGCCTACGGCCACTGACAGATGATCTACGAGACCTCTCCCTCCCTTCGGGATGAGAAAACAGAGAAAACGGGACCCAATTTGCAAACCGAGGCAAAGCACAAAAGAGTCCGGAAGTCCGGAGGCAAGGCTCGCGGCCGTGACTCCGCAACCTCAGAACGAGCACAATATGCATCATCACCAAGCGCTCAATCGGTGACGTCTGAGTCTTAAAGTCGGTCAAAAATGGGGTGTCTACAATAATGTTCCAATGTATTCTCTTTATTTGATATTATTCATTGGGCTTTCGCTCACGCTCATTCATGTGTTTGTAGGTGAGCCAAGAGAGGTCCAGACCCAGCCTCAGTGAAGTCTGTATAGAACAACCGAGTTTTGGAGAGTCAGCCTTTGTGTCTCACGCACAAGACTCGTCTTCGCCTTTTTGTCATACTATCTTATTTTTGTCTTATTGGCGAGGACTTTGAATATGTCTGTATATAGTTCTCATGGGTTGACTTAGCTTTGGATGATCCTGTCTGTACAGAACTTGATGGTACTGTATATTTGTTGTGAGTTATTAATGTGCATATGTATGGGTTATTTTGATGTGCCATGTAAGTACAGTTCTATGGACAAAGTTTTAAATTTTGCTTCCGTTTGGCCTCTTTACTCTGATGAGTTACGTTTGGTTTGATTTGAGGCCGTAAGTAATTTCAGGATTACTAGCCAGTTATGGCCTAAACCTATAGGGGCGGGTTTGGGTCGTAACAGAGTGGTATTAGAGCACGAGTTAATAACTCACACACTTGTCCAAAAGAGCAATAAGCGTCTAGAAAAGATCTAGGATGCATTCATGTGATAAGTATGAATTTGGAAGCATCGAGAATGTGCTTAAATGTTTTGATATGAACAGTTATGTGCCATAAGTTTGTGATTTGCTTGCATTGCAAAGTGTCTGAATATGTATACTCCTTAGTACATGCATACTTGTGTATCTTTTGTATAAAGTATAATGCAAGTTTAATTAGATGGTGAGAACAAGAGGTGATGAAATAGAAGAGTCCTCTACTGCCAGAATTGATAGAATGGAAAGGTTAATTCAGGAAATGGCAGAGACGTTGAGGCAATAACAACAGTGGCAACAACAGTGGCAGCAACCACATCCTCCACTACCACCTTCGGCACCTCTTGTGCCAGATAATCAGAATGATGATCGAATAATAGCACTCACCAAAGAATTCAAGAAAATGAAACCACCACAGTTCCATAGTGGACTAGATCCGTTGAAAGCCGAAGCATGGGTTCTTGGTATCGAGAAATTGTTTGAAGTGTTCCCGTGCTCAGAGACACAAAAAGTGCTTCTAGCCACCTTTATGCTAGAAGACGAGGTGAGAAGATGGTGGATGTTAATGCGACAAAACTATAAAGATGTTGACTGGGTGAAATTTCTGGAAATTTTCTATGACAAGTACTTCTCGCAATGTGTCCGGGACAGGAAAGTAGCAGAGTTCATGGAACTTAGGCAAGACAACATGACTGTAGCCGAGTATGAGGCCAAATTCACTGAATTGGCCAAGTTTGCACCACACGTGATTGACACTGACTATAAGAAGGCGAGACATTTAGAAGGTGGGCTTCGAAGCGACATTTTAGAAAGAGTGAATGTCTTGAAGCTAGAGACCTACATCGGGATGCTAGACAGGGCCATCATATCAGAGTCTAACATAGCTAAACAGACTAAATCAACAACTGACTGGAAAAGTAACAAAAGGCAAGGCTTCTTCTCCAAGAAGAAATTTTCAAAAAAACAAAATACAGGCTCCTCAAATACTCCAAATTCTTCCCGAGACACAGCTCCCATGTGCAATATTTGTAGTAGAAAGCACCGTGGAGTTTGTTACTGTGTGTCAGGAGCCTGTTTCAAATGTGGGAAACAAGCGCATATGGCCCGAGATTGTAATCAGAATGGTGGAAAGATGGCTGCTAGTTCCACGGCATCGATCCCAAAGCTGGGAAATACTTTGAGGTCTGCTACCACCAGGGATACCGTAAGGCAGGAGAAAGTTTTTGTGCTTGTTCCGGGCGATACACGGAATGCCAACGTAGTTGTCTCAAGTACCATTTCTATATGTAATCAGGATGCCTTCGTGTTAATTGACTCTGGATCTACACACTCATTTGTAACATGTGCATTTGCATCTAGACTGAATAGACCTCTAGAATTACTGCCATATATGCTATGTGTGTCTGCTCCATCTGGGGAATCTGTATTGTGTGAATCCATATACCGATTTTGTGACATGCGTATTGATGATGCTATCCTATATGTAGATTTGTTGCCCTTGAACTTTAGACATTTTGATGGAATTTTGGGCATGGATTGGTTGACCAAATATTGTGCCATCATTGATTGTGTGACAAAACGGGTTGTGTTTAAATAAGGAAATTGTGTTTGTGGGTAATGGGGTAGTGCCTCCACCTTATTTGATATCTGCAATGAAAGCATATAAGCTAATTAGGAAGGGGTGCCAGGGTTATTTGTGCTATGTGTTGTCTGAACAATCCGTGAATGTTGAATTGAATGATGTCCCTATTGCTAGAGAATTTCCAGATGTGTTTCCAAATGAATTACCAGGAGAATTGGTAGATAGGGAGATAGAGTTTACTATTGAAACTGTGTCTGGCACCTAGCCTATTTCCAAGACTCCCTACAGAATGGCTATTGCCGAAATGAAAGAATTGAAAGAACAGTTGCAAGACTTGCTTGATAAGGGGTTTATTCGACCTAGCACTTCACCTTGGGGTGCACCAGTATTATTTGTGAAAAAGAAGGATAGAACCCTACGCCTATGCATCGATTATTGGGAATTGAACAAGGTAACAATAAAGAACAAATATCCCCTACCCCGTATTGATGACTTATTTGACCAGTTGCAGGGATCACAGGTGTTTTCTAAAATTGATTTGAGATCCGGGTATCATCAGCTGAAAGTTAAGGCAGAGGATGTTAAGAAAACAGCATTCAGAACGAGGTATGGACATTTTGAGTTTCTTGTTATGCCATTTGGAGTGACTAATGCTCCGGCAGCATTTATGGACTTAATGAACCAAATTTTTAAAACCTACCTTGACGAATTTGTTGTGGTTTTTATTGACAATATTTTGATATACTCCAAGAATAGACTTGAACATGAACATCACTTGAGAGCTGTCCTGCAAATACTTAGAGAAAGGAAATTGTTTGCTAAACTAAAGAAATGTGAGTTTTGGTTGGATGAAATTGTTTTCTTAGGGCATGTGATCAACAAGGAAGGAATTTCAGTGGACTCGCAGAAAATAGAGGCAATTGTGAATTGGCCTACACCGACTAATATGACAAAAGTCTGCAGCTTCATGGGCTTAGCTGGTTATTACAGAAGATTTGTGTCACGACCCAAACCCGGCCCTATGGGTTTAGCACCGTAACCGGCCAGTAATCCGAGATTACCGAAGGCCTGCTTAATAGTAGTACAGTAAAACAGAGTTCAGGGCCTGGCGGAAGCCAATACAGTAAATAAATAATGTCCATTGAGCTGTGACAATCTGTATGCCAAAAACATTTTTCATGCATTCACACAGGTAGAACAGTAGATACATCATGTACAATCATCCAATGCAGGGACTTAATCCCTATTACAGTACAGTAAACATTCAGTCTATACAATCCATTCGGTTATTACAAAGCAGTACAACAGTGCAAAAGGGAAAATACTAAAACGCCCCTAAGCCTTAACATGATAGGCTCAGAACCTCGCAGTGAGGCACTTAGGCTGGCTTGACAAAACTGGAGTTTACTCCGACGCTTCTAGCTTGGGTCCGATGCCTGTGCACCTACATATATATATGAGCAGTTAGCTAAAGCCCAGTGAATAACATAATGCGTAAAGAGGTTAAGAATGAAATGTCCTTACAATAATGAAAACAGTTCGTTAAACAGTAATTGATCTTTTCACCAAAACAGGTTATTCACCATATGTGGTACATCCATTAGCATAGCAAGAGTGAGGGTCTTAAAGACCGAATAGTAATGATGGCCATCAATCAAGAATGAGTGGTTCCACGAGGAACCGAGAGATCTGTAACAATAATAAAGAATGAGGGTGCTAAGGATGCCACAAGACAGGTTGAAATAAAGGAGATACATTCATTCAAGAATAATACCATTGAAACAAGACAGATTTTTAGTATTCAGAAGATAAACATTGTGAACATATCTTTACACAATTGTTACTCACAGAATTCTGGGCTACAGTATGCTAGAGCGTGCCTCCCTGGAATGCCAACCCTATACAGTTAACAGAGTGAACACACACTAAGTTCATAGTTGGGAAAGATAATAACTTAATCCCTAAATGCCTCGGTGTGTTTTACATCTATATCCTCATTAAGAAGTCTAAAACTAGGCCTAGGAATGCCTAGGATGGAATGAGGATGCAAAGATGTATTCAGAAAATATTTTCAGTAAAACAGGGTTCCGCTCGAGCGCAGATTTCCCTGCTCGAGCGGACAAGAAAACAAAGGTACCCGCTCGAACGTCAACTTCCCCGCTCGAGCGTGTCACTCAATACTCCGCTCGAGCGTACATTTATCCGCCGAAGTGATCGATGAATCTTGGATGGCATCGATTTCGATTCCGCCGAAGCGCATTTTTCTTCCGCCGAGCGAATCAGAAACAGTCAAAATATCGAGCTCGATATTCCCGCTCGAGCGCTACTTATTCCGCTCGAGCAGACTGTAAAAATCTGGAAAACCCAGGTTTGTGTTCTAAGTTCAAAACTCAATTTTGGATGCTAAAGTTTCGATCCTCTTGGGCTAATTTTCCAGAAAACCTTCCAACACTCATAGAATAACATGCTACAAAGGTCAATTCGAGAAATCAAGGCCCAAGGGTGTTTTAATTAAACTTAATTTGAAACCATTTTTCAAGAACAATTCTCAAACATGGCATGCATGCACTTTAAACAATTTTAAGCTTCAAAGCTAGCTCAAATGAGCTCAATTCTTTGAAAAACAAGATGAAACATGGTCCTAAGCATTAACATGGACATGCATGCAAAAATCCATGAAGAACAACCTCAAAAATACAAGAGTATGCCATGCATGCAACGATTAAGCTCTAATCCAACTTCTATGGACCAATTCAAGTCTCAAATTACTAGAGGCTCAAGAACTAAGCATGAACAAGCTTAAATACATTAATGAAAGGTTGAGTTCTCTTACCTAAGTCTTGAATTACAAGGCAATGGAGCTAAATAAGCAATCTACACTTCAATTCTCAAGCAATTCTTCAAGGTTTCAAGCCAAATCACAAGAATGAACTCAATTCTCCCTTAGCTCTCCCTCTCTCTATTCCTTGGTCAGTTATGGTCAAAAAGAATGGCTGAGCAAATGTTGTATGCAAGTGTAAGCAAGTCTCCATAGGTCTAGAGTAGTGGCCCACTAAGGGTTAGTTTAGTAAATAAGTCCAAGTTTGCAATTAACTCATTTTTAATCTAATTTAATCATACCTAATCAATTTTCAGATAATCATCCCATAAATTCACATAAATCATGAGGATCCTAAAACATCAATCAGTTTCGGATTCGGCCGCCAATAAGACCTTCAATTCGCAGTTTAAACATAAAACATGGACAGATAAACATATAAGTCAAACAGATAGAAATGCAATGCAATAGATATACTTAGTCAATTCAGTTTCATTTTCAGTTAGTCAGTTCAGTAGTTTATCCAGTTCACTTATCAGTCATAATCAGTTTAGTTTAACGGTAATCAGTGTTTAATCGGTAATCAGTGACGAGGGTTGTTACAATTTGTGAAGGACTTTTCGAAATTAACTGTGCCTCTTACCCAATTGACATGCAAGGGGCAACCGTTTGAATGGAACGACAAAAGAGAAGTTGCCTTTCATGAACTGAAAACAAGATTGACCACTGCACCAATTTTGACACTACCTTTAGGTATGGAGAATTTTGTAATTTTCAATGATGCGTCTTATAAAGGTTTGGGTTGTGTGTTAATGCAGAATGGAAAGGTTATTGCTTATGCCTCCCGACAGTTGAGGCCACACAAGAAGAATTATCCAACACATAACCTAGAATTGGCCGTAATTGTTTTTGCTTTGAAAATTTGGCGGCATTATCTATATGGAGCAAAGTGTGAAGTCTACACGAATCACAAAAGTCTAAAACACTTCTTCACGCAGAAGGAGTTGAATATGCGACTGAGGAGATGGCTGGAACTGATAAAAGATTATGATTTAGAGATTTAGTATCACCTCAGGAAAGCTAACACAGTTGCTAATGCCTTGAGCAGAAAATCAACGGGGAGTATGGCTTGTTTACTTACTGAACAGAAAGAGATCTTGCAAGATTTTGAGAAATCTGAAATTGAGGTAGTAATGTGTGAACAGGGCGGATTGATAGCCGCTATCACGGCTGAGCCGACAGTCATTGATGAAATCAAACAGAAATAGAAGAAGGATGAATTCCTCAAGAAAGTAATTGATGAATTTGAGACAAGTCTGAAAGCAGAGTTTGGCATTGTAAATGAAGTATTGAGATTTCGAAACCGAATGTGTGTCCCAGACATTCCGGAACTAAAGAAGAGGGTTTTAGGTGAAGCCCATAAATCGGTGTTTGCTATGCATCCGGGTAACAATAAAATGTATCGGGATTTGAAACAGACCTATTGGTGGCCTAAGATGAAGAAAAAGATTGCAGAATATGTGTCCAAGTGTCTTCAGTGTCAGCAAGTTAAAGCTGAACATCAGAAACCAGGCGTTCTACTGCACCTCTTCCTATTCCTGAATGGAAGTGAGAGCATGTGACTATGGATTTTGTTATTGGCCTGCCTCGGGCTTCTCGAGGTATGGATTCTATTTGGGTTGTAGTTGATAGACTGACTAAATCTGCACATTTTCTACCTGTTAAAACTACATTTAATGCTTATAGATTGGCTACTATATATGTTGATGAGATTGTCCATTTACATGGAGTCCCAGTATCTATTGTGTCGGACAGAGATCCGAAATTCGTATCTAGATTGTGGAAGAGTTTACAAAAAGCTATGGAAACAGAACTAAGGTTCAGTACTGCATTCCACTCACAGACAGATGGGCAATCAGAACAAACAATACAGACTTTGGAAGATATGCTTCAGATGTGTGCTTTGGATTTTCAGGGAAGTTGGGAAGACTATTTGCTATTTGTAGAATTTGCTTATAATAACAGCTTCCACTTCAACATCGGTATGGCACCATACGAGGCTTTGTATGGTAAAAGGTGTAGATCACCAAATTGTTGGACAGAGGTCGAGGATAGAGCTTTATTTGGGCCTGAAATTGTGCAAGATACTTTTGAGAAAATCAAAACTATCAGCAAAGGCTCAAAACAGCTCAGGACCGACAAAAGAACTATGCAGACGTTCGAAGAAGACCTCTTGAGTACGAGGTCGGTGACCATGTGTGTTATTCGTGTGTCCCCAATGAAAGGCCAAGTCAGGTTTGGAAAGAAGAGCAAGTTGTCGCCCCATTACATCGGGCCGTTTCAAATTTTGGAAAGGCTTGGTCTAGTTGCCTATAGAGTTGCTTTGCCACCGGGATTCGAACAAATCCATAATGTGTTTCATGTGTCGATGTTGAGGGGTTACCTCCGAGACTCGTTCTATGTGATTGATTATCACCGGGTAGCTATTGATGAAAATATGGAGTACGCCGAATGGCTGGAACAGATTGTTGATTGGCAAGTGAAACAATTGAGAAGCAAGTCCATCCCAATGGTGAAAGTGGAATGGAAAGAATATTATGGGACGGATGCTACATAGGAAAAAGAGGAGGAAATGTGACTACGCTATCCACATTTGTTTCCCGACGAAGGTAAAATAAGTTTGGAGGACCAAACTTCCTAAAGTGGGGAAGACTATGATATCCCTGTTCCGCAATATGTTAATTAGTCCTTAATATGAGCATGATTATGTGTTTAATATGATTTTGTGTGCCATTATGTGAAAATATGTGGTTTTGAATTTCTATCTATTCACCGTAGGAATATCTATTTGATTAACTGCTTTGGAAATTAAATTGAAGGCCTTATCGGCCACAGAACCCGAAATTGATTACGCCATAGTGATTAGCGTAATTTTTAGAGCCTACGATGAAATTTAGTTGGAAATTGATTCGGGTCAGATTAATCGGATTAAATTAATGACTTAATGCTCAATTATCTTATATTAAAATAATGTGCTTGAGTGGGGTTGTATAAGGGGCCATGATATGTTCAATTTCCTCTTTTATTTCATCTTTGGCTGAAATCAACTCTCTAGAGAGAGAGAGACCCGAAATTAGAGGGGGAGAGAGGGGAGATAATTCAAGTTTGGTCTTGAAGCTTGATAATCTTGAAGCCACACTTAAGAACTTGCTATTGATTGGAAAAATTGAGCCCCTAGATAGGTAATTGATATTGAATTCATAAGTTTGAATTTGTAATTTTGTAAGTTCAAGGTTTATTTGTGATCAAGGGCATAATTTGAGTTGAATTTATTGAATTGGGGGTTTATATGAGCATGCATGTGCATGATTGCTATAGTTTTGCATATTCATGCATGAGCTATGTTGAACAAGAGGAATTAGGCATCAAATCTCACATGCATGCACAGTTTTCATAAGTTCCATGATCATAAGCCTTATTTGTACCATTTGAACTCGAATTGGAAGCCAAAACTTACATGCATGTTTGATTCTTGAAGAAATGAAGCTTATGTGAAGTTTGAAGACATGAGTTTTGTTCATACTAAAGAAATAAGAGTTGTTCGAGAATTAGATGTTGACTTTGAACAATTTGATGTAATATCCTTACACTCTTATACAATATAATGTGTTTATATGTTTTTGGGACTGAAATCATGCATTTGGAACCCTTGAACATCAAATTGAAGCTCAAGAACACTGCTGGAAAAATCTAGAAAATTTGATGTCCGCTCGAGCGGAAGAACCGACGCTCGAGCATGGAAGTCGTGCTCCCAGCATAATTTTGCAGACCTGGTGCCCACTCGAGCGAGGAAGTTGACACTCGAGCGTGGAGCTATGTAGACAGACCTTCCGCTTGAGCACCCGAGTTCATGCTCGAGCGTGAATTTGATGCAACCAGAACTTTTGCAGACTGATTGGGTCCGCTCGAGCAGGGAAGTTGACGCTCGAGCGGGGACCCTGTTTTTGAAAATTTTGTGTGAACGTCCTGTGTTTCGTTTTTCGTTCTCTTTCACTTGCAAGCACTCTTAGGCATGCATTAAGCGTTGTAATTGAGTTAAAGATATAAGAATGAAACCTAAAGAGGAATATGTGAATTATAGAACGGATTGAATCGTTTGTGACCCATATATGTTATATGATGTGTAGGGTCAAGCTCCAGGGAAAATCCACAAGCCGATCACTATGAGTAATATCTCGACAAAGATATTTGAAATATGTTGTTGTCCAATTGCTTACTTTTATGTAAGTTTATAAATTCGTTGATTTGATTGGTAGACAATGTTTGCTATGCTAAATGAATAGGGCAGAGGCCGTTTTGATAAGAATAAATAAATGGGTCAGAGGCCGTTCTGATAAGAACGAATGAATGGGCCAGAGGCCATTCTGATAAGAATGAATGAATGGGCTAGAGGCCGTTTTGACATGAATGGATGGGCCAGAGGCTGTTTTGACATGAATGGATGGGCTAGAGGCCGTTTTGACATGAATGAATGGGCCAGAGGTCGTTTTGACATAATGAATGGGCCAAAGACCAGTTTGACATAAATAAAAGTTTGAATGGGCCAAAGGCCAATTTGTTTGGAACCGCAGTCACTTGACCTAAATTGTGTATATAAGTTAAAGGGAAATATGAATTGGGCCCGAGGCCGTCTGATGTATAATGTTCCAATATATTTTCTTTATTTGATATTATTCACTAGGCTTTCGCTCACGCTCATTCATGTATTTGTAGGTGAGCCAAGAAAGGTCCAAACCCAGCCTCAGTGAAGTCTGTGTGGAACAACTGAGTTTTGGAGAGTCAGCCCTTGTGTCTTACGCACGAGATTCGTCTTCGCCTTTTTGTCATACTATCTTATTTTTGTCTTATTGGCGAGGACTTTGAATATGTCTGTATATAGTTCTCATGGGTTAACTTAGCTTTAGATGATCCTGTCTATACAGAACTTGATGGTACTGTATTTGTTGTGAGTTATTAATGTGCAGATGTATGGGTTATTTTGATGTGCCATGTAAGCACAGCTCTATGGATAAAGTTTTAAATTTTGCTTCCGTTTGGCCCCTTTACTCTGATGAGTTACGTTTGGTTTGATTTGAGACCGTAAGTAATCTCAGGATTACTGGCCGATTATGGCCTAAAACCATAGGGGCGGGTTCGGGTCGTGACACGTTCGCTACGGTCGGCAACTACTTGACGCGTTCATATGGTCATGCATGAAAGCAATCATCAAAAAATTTATAAAATCTTCAATAACCTCATCCTCCTCTGATGAGATCTCCATTGTATTGTTTTCTGTGCCGAATGACATGTGGTTTTGTCTACATCACAGTAAAAGCATAATTATAAAATAATGTTTGACAAATTGTAACACTTACCATTATTGGTGAAACATAATTAAAATATGAGTACATAAATAGTCGACCGTAGTCATTTACCAACGTACAGTAAAATTCATACGAGAACAAAATTTGTTTAATACGTAGTCATATTGTAATAACACAACATATTTTTAATAAAATAGAAACTACTTAAAAGTTCAACAAAAAAAAACATACAAAGATAAAAAAGGAAAGACGATATCATGGAATGAAAAAAAAAAGAATAAAAAACAAATCAAGAATCATGAAATCATCAAATAGTTCAGACAAAGGAGATTCGCTAACACAATCAAAATAGAACTTCTCACTTCACTGCAAAGCGAAGATCATGGCTAGGCGCATATGGGTAAGAGTGCGCATAAAAAACCTTAGCCATTCCTTATCCTTGAACAGTGTCAGTGCCCTAACGTATTGCACTGGTGGTATGTCCCCAAGCTCTAGCAATGCATTTTAAAATGCATCAAGGGAATATTCATCACCACCTGCACTTACAACCTCTATCTCATTTTCTTGTGCACGTGGATGTCCTGTTTTTGCCTGTACATAGGATGTAAAAGCTGGGCACACATCATCAAACCCACTTGACCGTGACTTTTTGGAACGATCACTGTCAGTCTGGCTGGTTGTAGAGCCCTTCTTATGACTTTTGCCCTTTGCTAGATCCATGTACTCATCGCCGAATAAGTTAACAGGAATGGCCTCAGCAGCATTACTCCCACTAACATTAGGGTTTCAAAATTTATTTAGCATTTCATCTTCTTCATCTGAGTCAAGGGCTCTTGGTGTGGATGCACGACAATTTTCAACAATTTCTGTCATTTCTTGGAAATATTCAAATCCTTTTGTCCTAAACTTCTTTACATTTCTTCTAGCCTACAACAATTAAAAATATAGAATTAAGCACTGTATGTATCATGAAATGTTTAAAATAAAATTTGAAAATAGTACAGATTAATGAAAAACCTTATCCCAAAATTTATCGGGTGCAACAACAGTGCCTACAATAGGATCCTATCCCAGATCAGTCTGTGCCTGGAGTCGCTTAAATGTCTGGTAATCAGCTTTCAATCGCTGATATTTTTGTCGCACCTGCTTTGTTGTATGCCGAAATCCATACATGTTGTGCAACTGATTTGCATAATGATTTCAATGCCTAATTGTCCATGAAGTAGTACGACCCATTGTTTGATTTTTTCTAACCTTATCTCTCAACATATTTATTAATTTCGTTTCAATTCTGGGCATCCATATTTTCGTTTCAATTATTTCCATCCATCTATAAAGATACAAATTATATTTAAACTAGTCTGGGGTGGATATACAAGAATAACAAAGCAAAATGGTTTGAAGGATAATACAGATAAAAAATAAAAAGCAAATGATTTTATTTCAAGGAAAAAAATATGTAACATATTATTTGAATTTAAATAGTAAAAATATAACCACAAATAATAAAAAAAAATTAGGTAACATTGTCTTTAAATAGTTAAAAAAAACCAGTAGAAGAAGAAGCCCACGAAAACAGAAGGAAGAAATAAATGAAAAAATAAGCAGAAGAAGCAGCGGACGAAGAGGAGGACGACAGATAGGTCGACCGGCCGGATGACCCAGGGGACGACCAGCCGGATATCCCAGGTACTCCCGGCTCAACTATTCTTCTTGGCAAAGGGTTCAAACAGTTCAGACAAATCACAAAAGATCTAAAACTAAAAAATACTCATCTACACTTCTCAGAAATCATTTGAGAACTGATTTCCACTTCTCTGAAATCATTTGCACATAACAGATGAAGGATTTATTTACCAGATTAGTGTCTATTCTTTTTGGTAAAAGGTTCAAACAGTTCAGACAAATCACAAAAGATCTGAAACAAAAAAAAAAAATACTGGGCTACACTTCTCAGAAATCATTTGAGAACTGATTTCAACTTCTCTGAAATCATTTGCACATAACAGATGGAGGATTTATTTACCAGATTAGTGAGAGTTGAATAGTTATCGCCAGTGATGGAATGTGTATACTGACTGAATGTGCCACTCTTTGCTCGTCTGATTCGACAATAGATTTGATAAATTTGACCTGGAAAAAAAAAATTGAATAAAACTAGGGATGAATTTTTTAAATCATTGACCTATAACAAAATATCTAAATAAATTTGTGAGTTATTTCACCTCATTGTTTGGTTGCCCGTAGACAGAATCTTCCACAACGCACAAGTTGTTAGTCAGTCGATTTCTAGAAGATGATACGAGTAGAGAGCGGGTTCACAGGATTCATTATAAATAATGAGTCTGACTTCTCAGTGAAGCCTACCCGTGACGAATCTTCAGTACTGATCTTTGATACAGAGAAAGAAAGATGAGGTTCACGTGAAATTTCAGAGATGATGGAGATGGGCATGGAAGCTTTTCAGATCAAAAGAGGAAGAAGGCAGAAACGTTGAAAGTGGAGAACTGAAGCACAAGCTGGCAAACGGGTTTTCAAACTGTAGTTTGAATTATATCGCGGAGTTGTATTTTGAACATGCTATCCAAACATAAAGCAGGAGTGATAGTGTTGAAACTTAATTTGAAAACACAATCAAATTATCTTTTCAAAACTCAACTCAAAGTATAACTCCACATTCAAATGGACCACGCCTATGTTGTCATTTGGCAATATGATTTTTTAGGGTTCATTTGGAATGTGGGCTGATTTTTTGACATTTTGGCTATTTTAACCTATGACTAAAAAATCTTGTTTGAGATAGACTTTTTGATTTTTTTGACTTTCGTGAGAGAAAAAAAAGAAATGATTATGAGTTAGATGTAATATTTTGTTATATTTAGCTAAAATAATATATTTTGTCCTATATGACTATTTTTATCCCAACCTTTATCCCAAATAGGACTTTAATTAACTTTTTGACTTTTTAGCATTAAAAAATTCATTTGAATTGATTTTTTAATTTTTATAAAAAAATAAAATGATTATAATTTAAACATGATATTTTATTTTGTAGAAGTTTAAATTTATTTTAGGGTACTGTTATGGTGTGCAACTTACGCCTTATACTTACGCATTTCCTATTTGCAGTCCTGCTTTTGTTTTCACCTTCCACTTACACTTTTTGTATAAGTGGCACCCTTAAGAAAAGTCTTTTATTTTATCCTTTTTAGCGATTAATTTAGCCGAACTTATTTTTGCCGCAAAAATAAGCTGTCGGATTAAGAGTAATTAATAATGTGGATGGTAGATCAAATGAACTAACCTCGAACCCTAGTTCTCTCACAGACAGCGGCGGAGAAGCGACACCAAGGCAGCTCTCATTACTCGTCTCAGTCTCAGTGTTCGATTGCGGCTAAGAAACAGGTCCAGTTTTTTTTTTTTACTTTCTGTATCTGTCTCGATGACACAACTGTATATTTGTTGGGTTCATAGCTTTGTATGCGATTTGTTACATATACTGTTATGTTTTTTATATATATGTTTTGTGGTATGCTACGCCAAAATGATCCGAACCGCCTGCAGAAGTGACCCCCACGACCCCTCCGGCCTTTGATTGGCAAATTTTTTTTTTTTCTTCTCCTCCTCCAATCACCAACCCACACATGTGGGGGGGGGGGTGTTGGTGATTGAGGGTCCAATCCTTGAACTGATTTTTCAAACTTACTCTTTTTTATTTTATTTCTCTAATCACCAACCCACACATGTTCGGGGTTGGTGATTGAGGGTCCAATCCTTGAACTGATTTTTCAAACTTACTCTTTTTTATTTTATTTTATTGAATTGAGAATTTATCAAATCTTTGGTCAAATTTGAATTTGATTAAAATTTAAAGAGTATTGGAGATGATTGTTTTTCATCAAATTTAATGAAAAGGTAAATTTGGGATTAAAGCTAAATTTTTTTTTTTTTTTTTAAAAAAAATTGATGTAAATTTGATGAGTGCATATCAAATCAAGTATTTTATTCAAATTTGAAATTAAATTAGATAAGGGGAAAAAAAAAAAAACAATTCCCTTCCTGACCGACAATATTAAACAGAATGAAGATTGGACACAACAATACAATGGTATGGATGCTTGTTCACTTGGCAATTTGGGTAACTCAGGCTAACCCAAGTTCAGTTTATTGAACTTGGGCCGAGCTTGGACAGATAAGGTCAGGTTGAAGGTGGGACTTGGACATCTCTCAGCACACTTCAGTCCGGTTTTGGGCAATCCTTCAACCCGACCGAATCCGTTGGAGTTGCACTCTTACTCACTAGACACAAAAGTAATGAGTTCTGTGTATTTATTAATGTCAGTGACACTGCCTCATTCAGTGGTCTTTTGTGGTTTTTGATTATGTCCCGTTTTAATTCAACCCGACTGAATCCGTTGGAGTTGCACACCCTTTTTTTTAGATGTATCTTATGTCCGGTTATGATCTTTTGTGGTTTTGATTATGTAGTTATGACTTTGTGGTCATTAAGTTCAAGTTTTTTTGTTATTATGACTCATTGTAATATTAGTTATGACCTAATTTGATTGTTATTTTTGGTTAAGACCAAAGTGGTCTTTGGTTATATTTTTGGTGGCGTTTGGTTATAATTGTGGTGCTTCGATTATAGCTGAAAGTGAGCTGGTTATGAGATAAAGAGGTATTAAAACTACAAAATGTTAGGAGGTGAATATTTGTTGCATTGCTCTTTTCATACTTTTATCAAGACTGTAAAATACAGTTCTATCTTCTCATATTTGTATATGATGGTGATGAAGGCAGTGATGATAATGGATGATGATTGTTATTATTCTCATTATTGTCTGCCATTTACAAAATATCTTATTATAGTTTGTACCTTCTTAATATCTGATTAAGTTAGTTCCCACATAATGGTATTTGAACTGCATAAATGCCAATATTGACAATTCATGTTTTTTATAACTTTTGAAGCCATTGCTTTTAAGTTATGAACAGCCGTGTATGAGCTCACTTGATTTAAAGGGAATTTTTAAATTATTAACAGAACTGATTCTTTTCTACTTTAGGGACTTATATATTCTCCAGTTCCTGCCTTCAACGCTTTCAAGATTTACCATCAAGAAGGAAGGAGAGAGAGAGAGAGAGAGAGAGAGTGAGATGGAGCTTAAACACTTCAGCCATGACCATCCATTGATCCTAAGGACAGACTACATGGAAGAAGGTGTGAAAGTTCATTGCTATGGGTGTCAGCAACCAATCTCAGGTCTATCCTACGGTTGCACCAAATGCAAGTTTTTCTTGCACAAATCATGTGCAGAACTACCCCGGGAAATGACATATCATCCTTCTCACCATGAACACCCCCTTACTCTCCTTCCAAAGCCACCTTATTCTTGCACGTGCGATATCTGTGAAAAAACTTGCGACCGATTCGTCTACAATTGTTCTCACTGCAACTTCCATGTCGACATAAGGTGTGCTTTGGTAGTGTCCAACATTCAACAGAGGATTGAGCTCAGATGTCATACACATCGGTTGATCCCTTTGGAAAAGCCAGCCACGTTCTTATGTGATGCTTGCGGTGAAGAACACAGAGGCACCTCCTACCTATGTACCACCTGTGGATTCTGGGTCAGCCAGAAATGTGCTAATTCATTACCTAGCACCATTAAAGTTGGTGATCATCACCACCATCACCCTCTCACCCTCATCTATTCTATTCCATATGAACACAAATGCAGAATCTGTGAAAAGCCGGTGCTCAGAAGAAATTGGCTTTATAATTGTTCCAACTCCGAATGCACATATTTTGTCCATCTAAACTGTGCGGCATCAGAGATGGAGCATTCCAAGCACGTCGTTGACCCTTCTGCCTTGCAACATTTTTTTTAAAACTTTCTGTGAATAATTTGATTTGATTATTATTATTATATCTTTTGATAACGCTCCAACCTTGGATACGTGGTTTCAGCGATTGCAAAGTAGAGACTGAACATAAGATCAAGCTTAATTCGGGGAGTGCAACATCGAATACTGAGCTATCCAAGTTGATATTTTCCTGTTTGACTCTTATTTTTTTGTTTTGGGTTAGTGATTTACTTTGATTACAAACTATACTTTTTTTTGTGGTTTCAGGGATTGCGATGCAGAGATTGAAGTTGAAAATCAGATCACCTTGCCAGCCGATGAATCTGTTGATCTGAGAACTCTATTCGTCAATCACATCAAAGTAGTGGAGAAGTATAAAGAAGCAACAGAGATTATACATTTTAGTCATGAACACACTTTATATTTTTCTAACAAACAAATCGACCAGGAGTCCCACTCTGAGAGCAACTTACGCCTCTTGAATGAGGTAGAGAATGAAGAAAATTGCAATGCGTGTGTGCAAAGAATCTCAGGCCCATTTTACCATTGTGTTCAATGCAACTTTTTACTCCACGAGTATTGTGCAGAGTTACCCAGTACACTGCACCACCCATGTCACCCACAGCACACACTTTGCTTGACCACAAATTTTCATCCATATTTTTGTGGATGTTGCAGCACATATTGCAATTTGTTTAAATTCGGTTGTTCTGAATGTGAGTTCTTCCTTGATATTGGGTGTGCATCCCTACCGCGCACTATCAGACATGAAGCTCACAATCACACCCTTGCTCTAAGGCCAACAGGATTTCGTCCTTGCAATGCATGTAATGTTGGGGCTGAGTTCGGGTTTTTATGTGAGACTTGCAATTTCTATGTATGTCAAAGGTGTGTTCTTATGACACGTACGGTTGGGCACAGATACGATGAACATCCATTCACCCGAACCTACTCCTCTCCTGTGAAAGACCAAACAAATGACATCGAGGAGTATATATGTGAAATCTGCGAGGAAGACATAGACCCAAAATATTGGTTCTATCATTGTGGCGATTGTGATCAATCTCTTCATATGAATTGCATCTGTCCTTTGGATCGGTATTCGAATGTAAAATATGGGATCACCTTTAACTTTAAAGGTCACCCGCACTTTCTCACTTTAGTTCGAACACCCAAGGACATTAACTCCCGATGTGCCTATTGTAGTGGATTTTTCTTCCGTAGTCCTGTCTGTGAATGTGTGCCTTGTAATTTTTGGATCCACAGTTTTTGTATACGGCACTGCTGGGGACTCGAAGTGGGGGTTGGCCCCTAGCATCCCCACCTCCACGTGAGGGAATTTTTTTATAAAAAAAATAATCAGTGTTTACATAATAAAGTGAATTTAGTTCAACTTGTTCATAAAATAAAGTGATTTATTTATTTATCTATTAATTCAGTTCAAACAATGTTTATAAATTAACAAAAAAAAAAAAAATTGAATCGTCCTTTTCATGAGAAGTTATTGTTTAGTCTTGGAGTATTGTTTTAACGGTGTTTTAATTGGTAAAGATGGTGAAACTTGCAAATTTGTATTGGATGATTAAAAAATATATAAAGATATAATAAATTATAATTAATAAGAAATATTTACTGTAATGACTTGGAGTAACTAATAATTTTTCCCTTTTCATAGTCATGAAAAAAACCCAAATTATGATTGAAATCAAAAGGCTCGAATGTTCATAATTTCATGTGAACTGGCGCTTGGCATGCACAATGCACGAGATCAAAGAAATATTAAGGCCTTTTCGGCCAAAAAAAAAAAAAAAAAAGAAAAAAAAAAGTTAATTTATTGATTTATTAACTTATTTGGATCATATAAAATTTTTATTTTATTTTATACATTTTTTCAAAAAAGTCAAAAAAAAGAAGCTAATAAGCTAATTTTTTACTACTTAAAACAAGCCTAAAACATTTTAAAACAAAGATTTATTTATAAGGATTAGGCCTCTCTTATATTAGGATTTAAACATGAGAGAACTTGAGAGATTTGTAGAATTCATCACAAGTTTCGTTTCAATAATTCGAACAATTCACTTTTTAGGGCTCGTTCAGTAGTTCAGTAGAATATTCAGGCAAAAAATTATTATAATTGGATATTAGTAGCTGTACATTTGAATCAAATCTACATTATAAAAAATTGATAGTTACTCTTGAAATTATATTTGTTGTCCATTGAGGGAAGAAAGATTATTCACCTTGTTTGGTATTTATGGATTTTTTTAAAATTGAGTTTTTTTATTTTTTGTGTTTTTTTTTGTTTTTAGTGAATTTTTTTTAATATTTTAAGTAAATTTTTTACTTTCTAGATGTATATAACTTAGATGCACCTAAAATATAAAATATTTGTGAAAAAATATTTAAAAATTTTAATAAATACATAATTTTAAAAAATTTATCAAATACAAAAATTTTAATAAATACACAAGAATACAAAAATATACTAAATTTTTGCATTTGATAAATTTTTTGAAGATTTTTTTTTCTATAAATTATACTGCTTAAGTGTATTTAAGTTAAGTGCATCTAAAAAAAATCTTAAAATATTTAAAATTTTGACTAAAAAAATACATAAAACAAATGATTCAATTTTTTAAAAGTGAGCTCAATTTTCTGTTTGAGAGGAGAAATATTATTATTATTATTATTATTATTATTATTATTTTTTGCTTAACGAGTAAACTCTCCAAACTTGTCCTCCGCCGATTTCGGAATCAACTACCTAATGTCGGTTTAACCGAAGTAGGACAAGGGACAAATCTCGGATGTGTGCACTGACTCCACAACGTACACACCATTTAAGTCAAAGAGTGTAGTTGTCAGGATTCGACTCTATATCCAAGCTTCGAATATGATTCGTCCAATTCTTAGAGAGTCGTTCTAAGACCACTACACCAAACTCCTGGGAATTGATCCTAAAAAGTTGAAAATCTGAGATCTCAAAATTTATACCCCAAAACCTTACCAAAGTGCCACAACCTCCGAGTTAGAAAAATTAATGTTTAATTTGATTCTCTTGCTTTCATGCCCTTTGTAATCTTTGGAATTTCACAACTCCCAATTGAAATTTAATTTTTTTTTCTTAGGAAAATCATATAAAACACTAATTTATATATTATATAAGGAGAAGGGGTTTCTAACTCACAAACCTTGTAGGAGTTTTAATATCTCAATCTTAATTTCTTAATTTTTTTTTTAAAAAAAAAAACTCAACACTTATTGACTTCTCTCAAACCGTTTTGACTTCTCCCATACACACCATTTTCAACTTCTCCCATACCTATTTAATTATTTTGGAAATAATAATTATCCCTTAATTTATGGATTTCAAATGGAAAGATAACAAAAATATTTCATAATCTCTCCATTCTAATTTCTCTCATCGATTTCCAAAAAGAAATATTAAAACTTGCCTTCCTTTTCACTCCCTCAAAAAATCAAATAATATTTCTAACAAAAAAATAAAAATAAAAGTCAGATATACAAACAAATAAAATTAATAAATATGATTTTTATTTATTCAGTTAAAATCTTTCTTTTGTTTCTCAATATCCAATTTTAAATTTTAAAAATATTTAAATTCTATATGAACAAATCTAATTTAAAAATATCTCACACTATCATACTTTAAATCAATAAAACTCACATATCTAACTCATATCATAACTTAACTAAATAATAATAATAAAAAACAAATAGAAACTATAGATGAGAGGGTAATTTATATTCATAAGTTGGGCCGAGCTAGGTGTTGGGCCGATCTAGGTTCAAGATTGGGAGATACCCACTAAGAAGGGGGAAGTATGTGTAGTTCGGTTGCCAAACGAGTACTTCGGTTGCGGCAAGTGCCGAGATAGTCCGGTTGAAGTTGGTAGACCGGTCGTAGAGACATGTCGGTTCTTGCATGCTAGGCCGGTTGTATTCTGACACCGGTTCGGACTCGGTAGTCCGGTTGGGTCGCACCCTAGTCCGGTTAAGCTCTCTTATGGTTAGCTCGGTTGTGCATGAGAAACCGAGGTAAGAGGAGTAAAAGCGAAGTCCGGACTATAGGTTACTTCGGTTGCAATGGAGTTCGTCAGGTAAAGCCATCTCACTTGGCTTATGCAAAGGAGGGGGTGTTGGAAGATTCGTATGAGTAATCCTAGAAGGACTCTACCAAGGAGGAGTAATTCTAGAAGGACTCTACACATGGAGGAATAAGAGTCCCGGGAGGACTCTTCGATGGAGAAGTTAGAGTCCTACCAGATCGTACACGCGTAACCTATATAAGCTCACCAATTTCACCTTTGGAGAGGTAACACAATTTTGCTCCCTGAATACATTGAGCTTTTGCCCTCTTGTCTTGCTTACTGACTTAGGCATCGGAGAGGTTTCCGGCACACACCCGCCGGCTAGCTCACGTTGGTATTTTCAGGTGGTGGAACGACGACGTATTGAGAAACGAAGACTTGATCAACAGGATTATACGAGAAGGTGTATTTCTTTCCCGTACAATTGGCGCCGTCTGTGGGAATTAACAGACAAGAACAACCTCTTGATCAACAGGATTATACGAGAAGGTGTATTTCTTTCCCGTACAATTGGCGCCGTCTGTGGGAACAACGAAGAATTACCTCAGTCCGCCGTTGACGGACTAACTCCAGAAGGAGGGGCAAGGCGTGAAGGCCTACCTTTGGTCCCTCCCATGGCGAGCCTGGAGCCACAAAGGCAGAATTCCAGGAGGGATGCGAGGGGACGAAGGAGGAATGGCAGCCCTCATCCCTCTCATTCGCAAAGCCCAGAAAGACAAAGGCGCAGAGTTGATCCTCAAATTCTGGAGGATCGCGTCAGAGAGCAAGACGAACTGATCCGTAAGATGGCGGCGGACATGGAGTCTCTGAAGCGCCAGATGAAAGGAAAAGAAGTGGCGACAGGAGAGGGGCGCAACAACAAAACGCCCCCTCGCCACTCCGAGGGTCGTGGAAGGAATTCTACACCCTCTCATCCGTAAGACGTAAGCGACACGCGACCAGAATCTCCGTGACTCGCTACCTGTGTCTGAGAGGACGAGGCCTGAGAGATCATACACTGAGGGGAGTACCTATTGGCCCTCACACACGCACCATACGAGGTCTAGACAGACGGAATTACCTAGGTCGTCCGACCTGCGATCCATGTTAGAAGAGAAGGCACGATGGCAGGAGGACGCCAGAGCGCGCGATCCCCACAGGGTTCCTCGCCTTTGCCGATATTCCTGACGCACGGAAGCGTCGAGGTTGGAATGCCAAGACCTCACTTGGCATACGAACCAGCGGATAAGGCATTGGCGAGGCTGCAGACCTCACCATTCGTCCCAGAGATTGAGAACGCGCCCCTTCCGTCAGGCTTCCTACTACCCAAATTCACAACGTATGAAGGTAAGACGTACCCTTACACACTTGAGCCACTTCCGCCAGTTATGGTCAGATACCGTGAACGAGGCATTGATGTGTATCCTATTCCTTCAAGCCTCGACCTAGGCTTGACTTGGTTTGAGAAGCTTCCAGAGGGCAAAGATAGCCTCTGGGCGCAATGGCGGAGGCGCTTGTAACGCTGTTCGTAACAAACACAAAAACCCCTGGAGATCGACCGCCATTTCCATCGACATGGACGACAAGGAGACCCTGAGGTCTTACAACAGTCGCTACTGGGAAACATTCAACCAGATTGGGGACTGCCCAACCAACCTCGCCATTATCAAGAATACAAAAGAGGCCTTCCAATGAATAGATCGAGGACTCTATCACCATGACTCCACCACTCACCATGGAGGCCTGATGGAGAGAGTGCATCAAAGACATCGTGGAAGAGGATGGCGCCGTGTTAAAGCAAAACCGGCGCGATCAAGAACACCAGAGTAGAAGACCTCAGCAAAGGACAATACGGTAGGTCTCCAAAACCAAAACAGACAGGGCAGACGAGACAATGATGAAGACCAAGACAAGAGATGGTTGAGGGTCCGCACCGCCATTACCACGTTGTTCAAAAAGCCGATCTATCAGATACTTAGCGAGATTCGGGACGAACCTTTCCAAGTGGCTCGCCAAGCTTGGCGAGGCCCAGGAGGACTATGATGATAGATCCAGCTGCACCTACCACAAGGAAAAGGGGCACCGAATCAAAATCGCACGCCATTGAGGCAAAGATTCGAAGAGTTGGGCGGCGGGCCACCTGGATAAATACATAGAAGGAGGGGCGCAGCCAGCCCCCCAAGACCACAACCTCCCCGATGGAATGCCGATCGACGCCCCGCCACAAGGCACCATAAACGTAATCCATGGAGTCTTTGAACCAGAGCGAGTATGCGAGCTCAGAGGTTCCATCAAAAAGGCAGAGCACTTGAGAGAGGTGCTAAGTGCCCAGCCAATCGTCAAGAGGGGGAGGACAGGAACGACAAACGTCATGTCCTTTTCGGATAAGGACTTGGACAGAATATATTGCCCACACAACGATGCCTTGGTCGTCACTCTCCGAGTCAAGGATTTTGACGTCAAGCGGATTCTGATCGACCAAGGTAGCTCGTGCGAAATCATGTACTATGAGACCTTCAAGCAACTCAAGCTGCAAGACAAAGACCTGGCCCCAGCCGTATCCCCTTTGATTGGATTTAACTCTATGCCGGAGTGGCCAGTCGGCAAAATCATCCTTCCAGTCAGGGCGGGAAGTGTGACGAAGCAAGTAGAGTTCTGGGTGCTAAAGGTCCCCTCCACCTACAACATCATCTTAGGCAGAACATGGCTGCACGCCATGCGCTCGGTGGCATCCTCCTACCACCAAGTGATGAGGTTCCCCAACGACACCGGAGTAATAGAAGAGGTTTATGGGGACCAGATTATGTCCAAGCAGTGCTTCGTCGCAACGAATGGTAGCCGCGCTGCCAAAGGATATGTTCATTCGGTTGAAGAACCAGAGAGTAATGAACTATTCGCGGATGTTGGCAAAGCGGCTGATCAAAAAGCAGTGGAGGACTTGGTAGAAGTCAAAATAGATGAGAAGAACCCGGAAAAGTTCTTCCTACTTGGATCGTCGTTGTCCAGCACTGAGAGATTGGAAGTCTTGGAATTTCTGACCTCCAACATCGAAGTGTTCGCCTGGACCCCATACGACATGCCAGGCATTGATCCCAACTTTATTTGCCATCAACTCAATGTCCACCCTTCTGCTAGACCGGTCATCCAACGCACGCGCAGATCGGCACTCCACCACGCCGAGATAGTGGCAGAAGAGGTGGGTAACTTGTTAGAAGCAGGGGCGATTAGAGAGGTGCACTACCCCAGGTGGATCTCTAACACAGTAGTAGTGCCCAAGAAGAATGGGAAGTGGCGCGTCTGCGTCGACTATAAACTGCTAACAAAGCATGTCCAGCGACGGTTTCCCGCCAAGGATAGATCAATTGGTGGACCTAACAGCAGACACAAAGAAAGCTTAGCTTCCTCGACGCATACAGGGGCTACCATCAGATAGCCATGCACGAACCAGATCAGGAAGTAACGTCCTTCACCACTCCAAGAGGACTATACTGTTACAAGGTCATGCCCTTTGGCCTAAAGAACGCAGGGGCGACGTTTCAGAGGATGGTTACCAAGATGTTTGAGCCATTGTTAGGCAAAACAATGGAGGCTTACATCGACGATATGGTGGTCAAAAGCAAGAATGAGAGTGACCATCTCAAGGACCTAAGTGAGATGTTCGAGATCCTGAAAAAGCATAAGTTGCGCCTTAACGCGTCGAAGTGTGCTTTTGGAGTAGGATCAGGCAAATTCTTAGGCTTCTTGGTGACCAATCGTGGTATAGAGGCAGATCCTTCTCAGATCAAAGCAATTCAGGAGTTAGAGACCTAACTCGCTTGAAGGAAGTCTGAGATCTCACCGCATGGCGGCAAAGACTTAACCGATTCATCAGCCGGTCTTCAGACAGATTGCGCCCATTCTTTCAATCATTAAAAGCTAAGTTTGAGTGGGACGAAGAATGCGACAAAGCTCTGGCCAGTCTGAAGGAGTACATGTCTTCTCCACCATTACTCGTTACCCCCATACCTGGAGAAGAACTCTTCCTCTATTTGGCAGTCTCTCGACGCAAAGGAGTGCAAGTGTTGGTTCGGCGAAGGAATCCAACACCGCCTATTTTCTATGTCAAGAAGACATTGCTAGGAGTCAAACAAGGTACTTGCCTCTAGAGGCTAGCATTGGCCTTAATGATGGCCTCTGAAATTGGCGCACTACTTTCACGCCACACCATTGTCCTCACAGCCTTTCCACTAAAAGCTTTGTTTGAGAGGCGAACTTTTCTGGGCGGATTTTGAAGTGGGCGGTGGAGTTGGGACACATGATGTGAAGTTCCAACCCGTAACCATGATAAAGGCCCAATCTTTGGCGACTTCGTCGCAGAATTCACCCCTGGAAGCCACCAAGTCTGCCCAATCGACCTGACTGACACAACCAAACTAGGGATGGAGGTCGACGCCGGAATAGCGCAACCCCTAGTTCAAGCTACTCAGTCAGAGCCCAAGGCAGACCAGAGTAGAGAAGGTCAGGAGGAGGCCGACCTTACTGCACCAAGTCAAAACTCGCCAACAACTGAGGACTTGAGCCCATCAGAAGACAAGGGGCAGACTGCAACTATGGACTCTGAAGAAGACATTAGCAACCTGGAAGACCTCAAGGCATCTTCCGATCCCTCCACCTGTTGGAAGATGTTCGTTGGGGAGATGTGGAAGCTCTTTGTGGACGGGGCATCCAATCGACATGGAGCAGGACTTGGCATAATCCTCATCTCTCCAGACGGCCTAGTAGTGGAACAAGCGATCAACCTTGGCTTCCCGGCATCGAACAATGAAGCAGAGTACGAAGCGCTTCTTGCAGGACTCAAGTCAGCGGCCTACATGAAAGCCACCGAACTCATGGTCTACAGTGACTCACAGTTGGTGGTGAATCAAATTTCTGGCGACTATGAAGCAAAGGACGACAGAATGGCTAAGTACCAAGAGCTAGTCAGATCCGAGATCAAGAAGTTTGAAGTCGTCAGAATTGAACAGATTGGCAGGGAGG
This sequence comes from Camellia lanceoleosa, assembly GCA_025200525.1. Lineage (NCBI taxonomy): Eukaryota > Viridiplantae > Streptophyta > Magnoliopsida > Ericales > Theaceae > Camellia > Camellia lanceoleosa. Next base: position 313,316 of record JANUSC010000162.1, on the reverse strand, counting down.
AGAATAGTCGAGCAGATGAACTAGCAGGCTTCGCCTCAATGGCAGATACCTCCATCCCACATCCACTATTGATCGACTACCTGCCTAGACCAAGTATAGAAGATCCAGAAGCTGAAGAGGCATGTTGTGCGGAGTTAGGTCCTTCTTGGATGGATCCCATCATACTGTTCCTGAAAGACGGCACTCTACCAGACGAAAAGAAAGAAGCCAACAAAATCAAAGCCAAGTCGCAACGATTTTGGCTCTCTCCATCCTTAGCTTTATACAAGAAGTCGTTTTCAGGACCTTACTTAAAGTGTGTTCACCCCAGCAAGGTGGAAGCATTCTTGTTCGAAATACACGAAGGGGTTTGTGGCAGCCATCAAGGAGGAAGGTCATTGGCATACCGAGCTATTTCACAAGGATATTGGTGGCCCTACATGCAAGCGGATTCGGAGAAGTATGTCAAAAAGTGCGAAAAGTGTCAGAAGTTTGCGCATCAAATTCACCAACCTGCAAGAGAACTCCTACCTCTCACTAGTCCATGGCCTTTCGCAATGTGGGGCTTGGACATAGTGGGACCACTCCCAACAGCGCCTGGCAACAGGAAGTTCTTTCTTGCGGCAACAGACTACTTCACAAAGTGGGTGGAAGCAGAGGCCTTGGCGTCAATCAAGGAGAAAGATGTGAAGAAGTTTGTCTGGCAGAACATCATTACTCGCTTTGGCATACCAAAAGCGATTTCGCATAACGGCACTCGCTTTGATGGCGAGAATATTGAAGCTTTTGTGAAGAGTATAAGATCGAGTTCTACAACTCCACACCAGCATATCCCCAAGCAAATGGACAAGCGGAAGCCTCAAACAAGGTAGTCTTGGATGGACTAAAGAAAAGGCTGGAGAAGGCCAAAGGCAAATGGGCGGAAGAGCTCCCTCATGTTTTATGGGCTTACCGCACCACACCTCGACGATCAACAGGAGAAACACCATTCTCCTTGGCCTATGGCATGGAAGCAGTCATCCCATTAGAAGTTGGCCTTCCTACAATTCGGAGCGAAAATTTTGATCCAGACTTAAATAGCGAAGCAATTGCATTAGAACTTGACCTCGCGGAAGAAAGAAGAGAAAAGGCATTAGTTCATATCGCTTCCTACCAGCAAGAATTGTCCAAGAAATACAACAAAAGTGTTCATCCAAGACAATTCAAGATCGGACCGGGTACTTCGCAAAGTTATGGGCAACACATTGGTCCTGTGAGATGGCAAGTTAGGTCCCAACTGGGAAGGTCCTTACAAAGTGGTCGGACTAGCGGGCAAAGGGGCATACCACTTGGAAGATAAGGACGGCAAAGCAATTCCTAGGCCTTGGAACACGGCCAATCTCAAGATATTTTATTTTTAGCCTTTTTCTTTTTTGAACATATGTAATCTTCTACTTTCTCAATAAAACAAGTCGATCCTTTTCAGTATATTTGTTTTCCATAGAAAGTAGTTTTAGCAAGTTAGTAGCATTGTAAACATAGTTGGCCGGAATAACCAACTATTAACCCTCCTAGGCCCAGGATAAGGATCCAGGCCGCAGGACATTTGGTCGGAATAACCAAACACTCTATTTTAAGTTGGCTGGAAAAACCAACTTAGAGGTTGGCTGGATTAAACCAACACTTAGCCAAAGTATGGGAATGGCTATATAAAGGTTGGCTGGATTAAACCAACTCCTTGTACCCTTCAGCCGAAGTACGTGTATGGCTGAAGAGTGGTTGGCTGGATTAAACCAACTCTTTGTACCCTTCAGCCGAAGTAAGTGTATGGCTGAAGAGTGGTTGGCTGGATTAAACCAACTCCTTGTACCCTTCACCACGCGTGTATGGTCAAGAGTGGTTATCGATTAAACCAACTCTTTGTACCCTTCAGCCGAAGTAAGTGTATGGCTGAAGAGTGGTTGGCTGGATTAAACCAACTCTTTGTACTCTTCAGCCGAAGAAAGTTATATCGGCTGAAGAGTGGTTGGCTGGATTAAACCAACTCTTTGTACTCTTCAGCCGAAGTAAGTTATATCGGCTGAAGAGTGGTTGGTCGATTAAACCAACTCTTTGTGCTCCTCACCCGAAGTAAGTTATATCGGTCAAGAGTGGTTGGTCGATTAAACCAACTCTTTGTACTTTTCACCAAGTAAGTTATATCGGTGAAGAGTGGTTGGTCGATTAAACCAACTCTTTGTACTCTTCACCAAGTAAGTTATATCTACCAAGAGTGGTTGGTCGATTAAACCAACTCTTGTGCTCCTCACCAAGTAAGTTATATCGGTCAAGAGTGGTTGGTCGATTAAACCATCTTTGTACTCTTCACCAAGTAAGTTATATCTCCGAAGAGTGGTTATCGATTAAACCAACTTTGTACTCTTCACCAAGTAAGTTATATCTACCAAGAGTGGTTGGCTAGTAAGTTAGACAGCTAACCGAGATCACAGTTGCACAAATAAGTTCATGAACAAATTCACTACAAACTCAAGCATGCAAGTAGAGAACCGGAATAAGAGTTGATAATTTTTCATTGAACAAACAGACGAAGTACAACCGTGGGGCCGTAGCCCGGTTACAAAAGTTCGGACAGAAGAAAGGGAAAAAAAATTACAAAGATCAATCAAACAGTTCATCTATTTCGGCTTCAAGACCGGCCGAGTCAAGATGTACTCGGTTCAAAGAACAGAGCCGCCTCGGTTGGGAATTCGACATCAAGATTCTCGGTTGATGCCTCCAACCGAGTTGATTGGTCACCGGTTTGATCTGGGTCAGCCGGAATCTCAGTTGCTTCTTCTTCATCATCATCTTCCTCATCAGATGAACCAAGAAATTGGCTCTGGATCTCGTCGGCATATTCCTTCAGCGAAGCCGGAATAAAGTACTCGGGGGCATTGTAGACCTCGGTTTCGGGTCCACAACCGAGCTTCTCCACGGCACTTCGCCAGCCACACTTGAAGAACAATTCTTTGGCAGCCTCGCACTGCAGAGAGTAGCCAGCTTCGGCCTCTTTAAATCCCTCTTTGGATGCACCTTCAATCTTCTTCTCCAGCTCTGTTATTTCGGTGTTTTTCTTGGTTTCAAGAGCCGCCATCTCCCACAGGTACTTATCTTTTGTTTCGGTCACCGCCCGTTGCTTGTCACTAACAGCCGAGGCAACCAGTCCGGTCAGACGGGCTACCACGGCCTCTAGTTCGGCCGACCTTTGTTTTGAGAGCGGCTCGGCCGCCCTGGCTTCGGCGTCCTTTATTGCGTGCCTCGTGGTTTTGCGGAGTTCCATTATTTGCCTATGGGCAATGGTGTTCTTCTGAATGGCCTGCAAAAGGAGAGTTCTTTGTAAGGCCGAACTCAGAGTTTGAAAATTTTAGATTGATCAAAGACAAAGCAGTACTGCTTACCAGAATCATCGACTTGGTAGATGACCGGATGGCCTTCAGCTCGGTGTTCAGCTGCTTACTGTGGTGCTCCATGTCTTTGGGCAGACAAACACCCCTAGCCAGGTTGTGGGCTAGAAGGTGATCCTTGTCAGCAACAACAGAGTCATCTTCGTCGATATCTCGGTTGTTGAAGACGAAGGGTGGAGCCCATTTGTTTTTCGGCGCAGCTTGGTGAGATGATTCCGGTTGGAGGTTGAGTTCGGGGTTCGGTGGAAGGATGGGGTCCGCCTCGTCAACCAAGCGTTGCTCGGTCTCGGTAGTCCGGGCGCGCTTAGCTCGGCGTGAGGATGACGGTTGTTGTGATGGGAGAGCTATGATGGTTTCGGCGGTCGGCTGGGATGGTGGCACTGCCCTTGAGGTTGCGGTGAGCATGGCCTCATCTTGTTTTTTCTTCGCCATCTCTGTTCGTTTGTGAGTGTACGAGGACGATTTCGGCAAAGTGGGGTCCGGTTGGAGGGTCTTCAAGGAGGAAATCGGTCACTCTTGCCTTTCGCGGCGGAGTATCAGAGGTTGGCTCAAACTCAAGGAGTTTTGCCCAACTTCTTTCTCGGACTTCGCGGTCTTGCGCAAAAGGTCGAGGTTCGGGTAACCGTACTGGGAATGGAGGAAAGCTAAATCTGCAAAAAATGAATCAGTGTTAGTTCGGTTGGTGAGAAGGAAGCCGAAATAAACAAAGTTAAGGAATGCAACCGAAGTATGAATACCGGGCTCTCCTTTCTTCCAGTTTATTCTTCGACCAGGGATCCGGGCCTGGAAGTCTTCAAAATTTCCAGAAACCCAGAGGAAGTCGTCATCGTTTAAGTCCTTATCCGGTGTGTGTTTTATTATTTTTTCTCGGCCTCGGCGTATTCTAAGGTAATAGCACCAGCCTTCATTTTTTGAGCCTATTGAGTATTGGTGAAGTATTTCGGCTAAGCCGAGGTTGAGGCCGGTTTGTTGGTTTAAAGCGGCTATACCCATTATTATTCGGTATGTATTGGTGGACAGTTGTGTGGGGCATAGTCTGGTTTGTCTTAAAAACTCACATATAAGGGCCTGATTGAATCTGAGTCCGGTCTCTACTATGGATTGAATGGTAAAGGGGACAAAGCCTTCATTGCCCCAAGGGTCTATGTCTGGTTCGGCTAGTATGAGATTTACATCGGCTGGGATTTGGTAGTCCTTCCTGAATTCGGTTAGGCCACCTGGGGTTTCTACAAGACATCTATATTTCCCCATTTTATTGTATAAATTATAAATAAGTTACTTCGGTTGAAAGGTTTGTGCTCAGTAGCTCGGCTGAGCGCAGTGGCGTGCCTGGCAACCTAAGTCTGCAAAGTGAAAAGACAAGCTGTTAAGCACAGATTGAGGACCGTGCTACAGAAACAAAGCAAGAAAAAGATTGGTTTTATTTCGGCTCTACAGGCTGCTATGGTGTTTACGTCGGTTTCTAGTAAGTGCTCGTTATCTCGGTTCACAGAATGCTCTATTATCTCTGTTTCAGGAGCAGGTTTTCTTACTTCGGTTATGCCTCTAGGGGCAGCTTTGAGTTCGGTTTAGAACTCAGAAAGCTGGCCTAGCCCCTAGGGCATAGCTCGGTCGAGGGCAGGAATTTCAAACTTCAAAGTATATTTTTATTTCGGCTAAGGAATATCAGATGGCCTTGGGGAACTACTGTGGTATGTTCTAAGTTCTAGTTCGGTTTCAGTTTGCCTAGACAGCAGGAACAGTATTCTAGTTCGGTCGAGGTGTGGATAAGGATCGAAAGGGGTGTTCTATTAGACAACCAGTATATTCAATGTGTTCTTATGGCGTTCTTCAACAAGTATGGATATGAACGAAGAGAACACGAAATATTTTGCAAAAACATACAACATAGATTGAAGTAGAAACAGAAAACTAGAGAGGTAGAGTGGAGTTACTTACCAGGTGAAGAGGATGAAGAGGAGATGGAAGCTTCAAAAAGCAGCAAGGGCACGAGCTCAGTAGTAGGAAGAACAGGAGGAACTCAGAGGTGAGAGAGAGAGGAGATGAACAGAGAATCGTGTGATTTGAAAATGAAAAGTTTGTTTGGTGTAAAGGGCAAAAAGGCGGGACTGTTCAAATGTTATGGCACGAGGACGGCGCCATACCTGTGGGAGGCCAATTGAAGCTCGCCACGTGTCATGAGAAGGACAATCGATTCGGTTCAAGAGTGAAGAGACGATACGGACGTGCAGACGGCCACAGCCTTAGCTCGGCCGATAAGCTAAAGGTGTTTTTAGCTCTACCGAGAGGCTAAGGCTTGTTAGCTCGGTTAGGAAAGCTAAAAGGCTTTAGCTCGGTTGGAGATGTTAAAACTCTATCTCGGTTGTTACATGAGTAATCCCTATCATGCTTCGCAGATGGAATTAAGGGGCAATTGAGAGGGTAATTTATATTCATAAGTTGGGCCGAGCTAGGTGTTGGGCCGATCTAGGTTCAAGATTGGGAGATACCCACTAAGAAGGGGGAAGTATGTGTAGTTCGGTTGCCAAACGAGTTCTTGGCAAGTGCCGAGATAGTCGGTTGAAGTTGGTAGACCGGTCAGAGAGACATGTCGGTTCTTGCATGCTAGGCCGGTCAGATTCTCGACACCGGTTCGACTCAGAGTCCGGTTGGTCGCACCCTAGTCGGTTAAGCTCTCTTATGGTTAGCTCGGTTGTGCATGAGAAACCGAGGTAAGAGGAGTAAAAGCGAAGTCCGGACTATAGGTTACTTTGTTGCAATGGAGTTCGGCCGAGTAAAGCCATCTCACTTGGCTTATGCAAAGGGGGTGTTGGAAGATTCGTATGAGTAATCCTAGAAGGACTCTACGCAAGGAGGAGTAATTCTAGAAGGACTCTACACATGGAGGAATAAGAGTCTGAGGACTCTTCATGGAGAAGTTAGAGTCCTACCAGATCGTGCCACGCGTAACCTATATAAGCTCACCAATTTCACCTTTGGAGAGGTAACACAATTTTGCTCCCTGAATACATTGAGCTTTTGCCCTCTTGTCTTGATTACTGACTTAGGCATCGGAGAGGTTTCCGGCACACACCCGCCGGCTAGCTCACGTTGGTATTTTCAGGTGGTGGAACGACGACGTATTGAGAAACGAAGACTTGATCAACAGGATTATACGAGAAGGTGTATTTCTTTCCCGTACAATAGATAAATTAAATTAAAAATAAATAAAAACACACAACTCCATCTTAAATAATTTGAAAAGAAAAAAGAAAAAAAGAAATCACACAAAAATAAAGAAGATAAGAATTTAAATATAGATTTCAAAAAGATATGACAATATCTAAATTTAAATTATGATTTAATAATATAATTATCTATTTTTTGATGTATATCTATCAAAATTTTAAATTACTTAATGGGTCAAATTAATCAATTTTCAAGTCTTATTTAAAGAATAATCTGATTAGTCATTCTAACTTCTAGATTTCGTGGGCATTGGCGGAAGAGCTTATGGATTAGGCGGAACGAGATTTAAGTTGTTGGGGGTAATATCCTACCACTCCATAAATTTATTTGTTTTTTAATTTTATTTTTTTTACTATGTGATTCCATTTCTCTGTTGTTAGTTTGGTTTTGGTTTTGATTTTAGTAAGATTTATTGCAATTGAAGTATCTATGCCCATTTTGTACCAAGAATTTTGATCAGATTTTATTTTTTTCAATAAAAATCATAAAATTGAAATTAAAAAATGGGTATCGAAATTTTTATTTTTTATTGTCATTTTATTTTATAGAAAATGTGAAAATTTATTGGGAATTTAAAATTGTACTATAACATTAGATTTTTGTATGACTAAGTAAATTTAAAACTTTTAAATATCATTGTATTTTTATCCTCTTTTTATCCTATTATACCATTGTTGCTATTTTTTAGTTTGTTAATCATAATTCAATTAATTGAAAATGAAAGCTTAATATAACTTTTCATATATAGTAATTAATTTGTTACCGCTATATTTGTATATAATAGCATAACATATAGGGATAATCTCCAAATATAATTTATATTTTTTTATGTGATTAAAATAGTCCATCTTAAAATAATATATAGAGAAGTTAGATGACTTCTTTTATCCCCAAAAAACCCAATCTATTTTTTTTTATACTTATTAATTTTTAAAATTGAAACATCAGTTGTTTCTGTCCACAAAACAAAATTGATAAACATATATCCAAAAACTACACATTTTTTTTTCTTTATCTTTTATTTTTTTCTTTTTTTTAATAAGTAGGATATTTACAAATGAAAAATATTTGAAACCTCAAAAAACTTTTCATAATCCGACTTATAATGATGTAGTCATAAGTATCAATTTTTATACAAATATGATAACAAGAATTAATCAAATATACATTTCAACCAACCATATAGTCAAACTTTCACTATTTTAAAATGTTATTTCACTATAATTCCAATTAAGAAAATTTTCAACCCTTAATATTTTTTTTATTGAATTATAATTTGATAAAAATTTAAAAAGATGAAGCGTTGGAAATTATTGTTTTTTCCATCAAAATTGATGAAAAGAAAAAAAAAATGGGATAAGAATGAAAGTTCTTTTAAAAATTGATAAAAATTTAATGAAAAAGTTAAAATAATTCATATCAGATCAAATTTTTTATTTAAATTTAAAATCAAATTAGATAAAAAAATAAAAAAAAATAATGAAAGGTAATAAATATTCTAAAACCTTTTTATTCTTAAAGACTAGAAATCCATGTGCGTATTATATTCACATTGTATTTTTAATTATGAAATTAAAATCAAAAGAAATGTAACTTAAATTATTAGATTAATAACATAAATATCATATTAATTATTGTTAAATATCACTTCACTTCACATTTAATAATAAAATTGTATATTTGTCTTAATTATAACTTTTAAATTTATATATTTTCATAACAAGAAAAGGTATATCATAACTCATATAACCTCATTTAATTAGGTTTAACTTTCTTTTTTTTATTACAAATTATCAAAATTACACTAAATAGATTTAGGGAAGTGATACATTCCCTAAAAATTGAGTTCTAAAGAGAGTTCTATACACTTGGCAATGAAAAAAAGAAGAAAAAAAACAAAACAAAACAATGATACATCCCTTTAAAACTAGAGCTCTAATGAGGTAGAAAATAAAAATAAAAATAAAACAAAACATCACATCAGATGGGCCCTACATACACATTAGAGCTCACAAATTATAGCTCCAAAACATTTTACAAAAAAACAACTTTGCTAGGGACCCCCAATGGGGGTCACCCCAGCACCCCCACTGGTATTTCATTAGCCAGTTTTTTTTTTCTTTTTTTTCTTTTTTTTCTTTCAATCACCCACCCCCATGTGGGGCTGGGGGATCACTGGGGGTGGGGAAGTACAGGAGGTCTGAGACATTAATTACAAAAAAAAAAAGACTAAAATATCACATCACATGAGCTCCACTATCCTTAGAGCTCCATTAGATCTCTTATTTTAGAGCTCTAAAATATTTTTAATAGATTTAGATAAATATTTTTAATTTTTTTAAACTAATAATTTAAGGGAGATTTATTAGAAAATATTTTTTCAAATGTTTGTATCCCAATCAATCCATAAGATATTATTGTATTCTAATAAGTCCTATTATTTGGATATTTGATCCACCAAATCCTAATTTTTATATTTGAGGTATTTTATAGCAATTTCTCCCTTTACAAATATTTTATAAACAGTTAGTAATTTGGTGATATAAACATTCATATTTTACAATATGAATATTTATATTAACGTGTGAATGTTCACATTAACAGTGTGAACATTCACATTGACAGTGTGAACATTTACATTAATGGTATAAAAATTCACTTCACGAAATATTCATACTGTAAATGTGAATATTATTATTAGGAATATTTTGATAATTGCATAACCCACAAAACTTATTGGAATATAAGAAAATAATATGAACTAAATTGAACACAAGTGGATGAAAAAGAATTGATAAAAAAATGCCCCATAATTTAAAAGATTGTAAATATAAAAATTAACTTATAAAATTTATAGACATCACAAGATAAAATATTAAATTATTTTAATATATTTATAATAATTTTTTTTAATTTATAAAAATTCGTACATAACAGGTTATCACTAGGTTTATATGATTAATAAGTCCAATTTCACTACCGTAGTTTCTCTCCACTGCCATGTATATGGTAACCGATTCAATGAGCGCTTTAGAGAGTTAGTTATTTTAATTATTTTTTTAATTTTTTAAATTTAATTAAAATAATTATACTTAGAAAGTTGGTTAATTTTATTTAATTAATTTAATAATTATAAAAGAAAAAATAAAATAATTATAATTTAAATATACCATTTTATTTTAATGCCTTGTATTTGCTGCAATACTTCTCTAAAGTTGGGTTGAACTCATATTATGCACGCCTAACTAATGTTAAAGACTACTAAAAGTGGTGCTCTAAAATAATCACTAATGATATTGCATCCACTTTTTCAAAATAAAAATAAAATAAAAAATAGACCCAACAACATTGTGATAGTAGATGAGACCCACTGCCACATTATTAGTTGTGGCACTAATTAATGTCCCTACTCATTTTCCTTATATTGTTGACACTGTTGTATTTAGGATTTGACTTATCTTAAGGTGTCATTTTAATTTGAAAGAACATTTCTAAGTTTGGGATGTTTAGAAAAAGCCAAAAAGTCAAAAAGTCACTATTCTATTTAAGTCACATCATCTTATTTAAGTCACATCACCTCTCTAACACATCATTTCAAACCCAACTCAAACCCAACTCATATTTCATAAAAAGTTAAAAAGTGCACTTATTTAGTCTTCCCAAACTTAAGTTAATTTTGAAATCAATTTTAATAATTTAAAACGTTCACTTTTTAAAACTTGTTGAGTAAAATATTCATATAAAAAACAGCTATATATTTATATAATATTTGTTTTAAAAAATAAACGACAAATATAACTTCAAGAATAATCATTTATTTTTTATAATATAAATTTGATTCAAACATATAACTACAATCATCTTAATATTTTACATAAATATTCTATCTAATAAATCGTAAAAAGTAAACAGTTCGGATTATCGAAACAAGACTTATGGTGGGCTCCACAGATCTCTCGAGTTCTCTTATGTTGAGAGACACCCAATACAACAAAAAAGCATAGCACCAAAACAAAAACAATAAATAAAAATTAAAAAAAAAAAAACTTGTGCAACATTAAAAATGTGATAATGGAAATTGTGAATAAACTGAACTACTTACACTATATCAAACATAAATGAAAAATAACTCCCATGCAAGAGTTCTACTCAACATTTAATTAAATCCAACACCTTAAAAACATGCAATGCAGTCAATATATATAACCAAGTCTTTAGATGAATCAAGAATACCCCAGCTAGTTATAAACTAATTTGCCATCTAAACTTCAATAACACTCGCTACTTGCTTTGGTTGAGATGAACCTATTGCCAGGACAAAAATATATGAAATGATACTCTTCAAATCAAACACACCATTGAATCTTGATGGCCATTTTTGTTTCTTTAGATCATGTTTGATTCACAAGATTAATAGTGAAATATTAATAATTCTATTAAATTAGTGTGGTATTTACCATCCAATTGGATTAATATCCATTGGATTAATAATCCTACCCCTACCCTATTACTAATAATCTTACAAATTTGTTGGATTAATTATCCATTGGATTAATAATCCTAAACCAAAATGTTAAAACAAACATAGAATAATTGGACCCACAGATTAATAATCTCAATCCCATGTTCTAATCCACCCAATTAAACATGCCCTTCTGGTGTGGGAATTGAAGTTGCAAGAAATTTTGCATTTTAGGGCTTTGGCCCTCAAAGAAGGGGAGCAAAAGGACAGTATCCTTGAATCCCATGTAAGATATCACTAATCAGCACTCTTGTAAGTAATAAAAAGGTATTGAAGTTCACAAAAAAAAAAAAACCTTTGCAGTCGAGAATCGAGTATCGAAATCAATCAAGAACAAAATTACTGTTTCTTTCCCCTACCCTTTTTGGTCGGCTGTGCTTCCATCGGCTCTTTTCCAGTAACTTCTAATATATCCACTGTAGAAAGAAAGGATAAACATATGTTCCCTCATCAGAATAATCCAAACCACATAAGATGCAAAACCAAAAACCAATAATAACTAAGGAACAACCATTACAAATATTTAGAAATTGTTTGCAGGGAACCCAATTTGCAACCTCACCTCAAGAGGGAAATCCCTAGGGCATCCCATGGAAACAAAAACACCTGGTTGAGGTTCATGCAGCACTCAAAATGAAGTTGTTTCCATTTACAAATCATACATAATATGTTTATTTAAGTTGCATTATCAGAATAGGATTGTTAACAAATTTCATAGAACCATGCGGTTCCAATTTTTTACCACGCTAGGGTGATTTTCTTTGAAATGACAAGATGCCATTCTCGCAAAGGGACTGATTGGTTCAATTACCATTAAAAAAAAATAAAAAATTGAGGATTAAATTTTCATGTGAAATCACAGAAAGAAGGATACCTTCAGGACCACGGGCCATCAGCGTAAAGAATATGTTGTTGAACTTCTCCATCTTCTTAGCTTCTTCTTTGATGCATCTTAAACTTGAGACACTAACAAGGAATAAAAAATAATAAGAAAAGATAGGCACACATCCATTTACACTTCCAAACACACACGACACCCATGCTGAGAGTGAGTTCATATGCCAAAAAATTGAGAATTCTCTTGGTGCTGCTTCTACAGTCTTTATCAATCACCCAAGTTCAATACAACTGTAATTGAGCTCTATATTCCCTTTCTCAATGGCCAACTTGAAATCCCAATTTTGTGCATAAACAAACAAAAAATTTGTTTAGTGTTCTAGAAGTTAGGCTATCAAATAGCAAATTATTTTCACAAGTCCATCAATCAACTTTAAACCAATTTTTGGCAAGTCACCAACCAAAAAATGCACGGGAAAACACTAACCAGCTTTTTTCCAGTATGACATTGCTCGAATACGCAATCTCTCTTGGAGATCAATGGCTAACTCCCCCATGTATTATCTGCAAACTAGCATTCCTCTCTGTTTATTCTAGGCCTTTACTTTACTTTGCTTTTCTTTTATTTTCTTTTTATGGGTAGGTAGTTGTACGGGGGCGAAATATCCTCTGCTTTCCGTACTCCCTGGACGTCAAGCTTCTCGTGACGGCGTCTGATCCTGCGACACAGAAACGGTGAGCTGCCCGGCGGTAGTGTGCCGGATAGACCCTCCGACGATCAAGTCAGACCACTTGAGGAAGAAGAAGGCTATCAGAGAGAGAGTGTTTGTGGAGGAGTGAATTCGATACTTAACGCACGGTAACAACCTCGATCGACACGGTTAACCATCAATTACGTCGACATCGCTAAACCGAACTGATAATGACTGATAATTGAATTAACTGAAGTACTGAATGGACTGATTAAAATCGAAACTGAAATTGAATAAGTTTATTTATTGAATTGCATATTGCATCTGTTTGATCGATTGATTATCTGTTTGAATTCATATGTTTAAACTGCTAATTGGAGGCCTTATCGGCGGCCGAATTAGAAACCGTTTAGAGTTTTGGAGTCAGTAGAATATTTGTGCTTTAATGGTATATTTATCTGAAAATTGATTAGGAATGATTAAATTAGATTTAAACGAGTTAATTGTTAAGTTTGACTTAATTACCATATTGTCACTCCTAGTGGGCCACTTAGAATAATGTACTAGACCTTATTACATGTTGAACAAAGCTTCTCCTCAGCCATTTCCTTAGTCCCCACCGAAATTAGAAGAGAGTTAGAGAGGGAGGGGCTTGTTCTTGTTGATTTGCTTGAAGACTTGAAGTAAATTGAAGTGTATTTGCATAATTGAGCTTCTAGGCTTTAATTAAAAGACTTAGATAAGGAAATCATCATCTTCTTGTTGTCTTTAAGCTTCATCTTGCATGGTTCATACTCCATTGTAAGATTAAACCATGATTTAGTGTAAATAGGTTGAGTTATGCTTGAATTGTTGCATGCATGGTTGAATCGTTGATTGAAGAGTTGAATTCATGCTAGAATTGGACATGCATGTTCATAATCATGTTTAAGTTCATGTTTTCATTTTGTTTTCCAACTATTGAGCTCATTAGAGCAAGATTTGAAGCCTGATTTGGTTAAAAAGTTCATGCATTGCATGTTTTGGAATTGTTCTTGAAAATGGGTTTGAATTTTGGATTTAATTGACTCACCTTTGGGGCTTGAATTCATAAATTGGCTTTTGAAACTTGTTATACATTGTTTTGGGATGTATTTTCCAGAATTTGGGCCCAAGAGGTCGAGAATTGAGTTGAGAATGCTTGGTTTGAGCTTGGAAAGCAAATCTGGAAATTCCATATTTGGCTTCTTCGCTCGAGCGAAGGATTCCTCGCTCGAGCGACCAACGTTTCCTCTGAGCCACGCTCGAGCGAAGGATTGGTGGCTCGAGCGTAAAAATCGAGCATCCAAGATTACTTTTCTTGTTTCATCGACCGCCGGCGAAGGATTGTTCGCCGAGCGAAGCCTTTGATTTTGCAACCTCGCTCGAGCGAAGGAAGGCTCGCCGGCGAGACCCTGCTTTCAAAGAACTTTTGAAAAATGCCTTCCAACTGTATTTTTGCATCCTCATCCCATCCTAGGCATTCTTAGGCCTAGTTTAAGGCATCTTAATGAGGATTTAGACATAGAACCACACCGAGGAAATTTAGAGATTTAATTATCATCCTTCCATTGTGAACTTAGTGTGTGTTCTATTTGTTAGCTTTAGGGTTGGCTCTCGGGGACGCTCTAGTCGCTATTAGCCCAATCTCTGAGTAACAATTGTGTAAAGATATGTTCAAAATGGTTATCTTTTGAATCTCGAATCAACTGCTTATTGAACTGATATTGTTTCTCAATGAATGTATGTCCTATATTCATCAGTATTGTGGCATCCTTAGCACTTCTTGTTTCTTATTCTGAGCTCTGCGGTTCCTTGTGGAACCATATCATATCTTGGTGATGGCCATCATTATTGTTGGTTCTGTTACCCGGTCCTTTGGACCTCTTGTTTATAGGCTAATGGATGTACCACATATGGTGATTGATCAAAATCTTGAAGATTGAAATCTTGTTTAAAGAACTGATTTCATTCGTAAGGACATTCATTCATAACCCTTTACGCATTACGTTATTCACCGGGCTTTAGCTCACTTTGTTTATATATATGTAGGTTCTCAACAAATTGCACGAGCTACGAGCGAGGTCGGTCCCCGCTTTTGTCAAGCCCGACCTATGTGCTCATTTTGAGATTCCGAGTTGCCATACTATGGCTTGGGGTGTTTTTGTGTCCCCATCGGTCTCCTTACTGTTTTGTACTATTGCATAGACTGTCTACTCTTTTTTGTCATCTTATTCTGAGGGATTAGGTCCCGTCTTGAATGGTTGTATATGATCAGATAGATCGTATATAGATCTTGTATGAATGCATGAAAAATGTTTTTGGCATACAGATTTTCACAGCTCAATGGACACTAGTTACTTTATCAGTATTTCCGCCAGCTCAGATTGCTTAATCAGATATTATTCAAGAGTTCGGTAATCTCGGATTACTGGCCAGTTATGGTGCTAAACCCATAGGGCCGGGTTTGGGTCGTGACATGTGCGTCTTCTTCCATATTTCTAGGCTGGCCATGCAGCCTCAAGATTGTGCGCGCACTACCTCTGTCGTCCTTCCCTGGACAGGTAACAACGCTCGCCTCTCACCACCTTACACGTGTAAAGGCCTAGTCCTCCCACTAGTACATACAGAACTGCCCAACGACATTGAGGCGTGCGTGGAGCAGATGTCCTCTCCCTCACGCCATTGGCCCAGGTAGCATACTTAACCGGAGTACCACGACCAGCCTGTCACTTGTGGAGAGTTGCTATTACATGCACATAACCGAGCTATGGGTCGCCGACCTATAACTTGGAATCAGGCGAAAGCCTGACCACCTCGGCCGAACTATTCTTGATCGGTTCATCATGACCAACCGGTTGCGAGGCATGCCGGCCTCCAACCGTTCTACCTTCAATCTCGGTCACACGAAGCCACTTTATATCGACTGATCGGTCCAAGGCGTACCGGCCCTGATCGCGCCCATGGTCTAGCTCGGGCTACCTTTTAGCTCGGTCAGCATCCGCTAACCCGAGCTCCGTCCAATACGTGCAAGACGCAGCTCGGCTACGCCAGTTGGTGCCTGACCGGTCAATATTTCCGACCGTGCAAGTCAGGCCGCTGGCCGTGTCAACAGAGAGATTAGCTCGGCGCCGCGCGGTCCGTCACGTCTGACGTTATCTTAGCTCGGCCGTACAATTAGGTACAAATCTCCCCTCTCAGTAGTAATGTCCTTAAAACACATATAACCAATGCGAAGACTAATTGAGAAAGTTCGCAAAATATAAAATCAAATTAGGGAAAGAACACAAGAACATTGTTTGACCCTATAAAGAATAAAGAGTGAACATATATGCCCCAATAAAACTAGTTGTAACACATGAATAAAAGCCCTAATTGCATCCTAGTCAATACAAATACAAACAATTGAAAGATAATTAAATAACAATAGTCTATAAAACAAAAGGTCACAAAAACCACCAAAAAAAAAAAGTGGAAGACAGTGAATGAGAAATAATTCATACCTCACGGTTATCAGTGACCTTGAGAACCAATTCACCATCACAATGTCTGTATTTCATCACATAACGCGTCTATATCCCAATGTAATTGAACAGGGAAAAAAAAATTAGAAGACAAAATTATTAGTACAAGTAATAAAGAAATATTAGAATTGAATTGAAGTATTCGAAGATGGATCTATCATAAAAATAAAAATAAAAGCACAAAGTAAAAAATTAAAAGATAAAGAGGGGGGAAAACCTAAGAGGTAGAGGTGAAAGATTACAAATTCGGGACTGGCACGATACAACTGGACAGATCTCTCCACGAAATCGTCCCACGATGTCATACAAACCATTCTCACTCTATATATACGTGTATACAGACAGATATACACAGAGAGAGAATCCAATAATTCGCAGAGGCCGTCGTCGATCTCTGCGAGAGGACTGAGGTTTTCAATTTTCGGGGTTTAGGGATGCGTCTCCAACATATTTTATTTTATTTTATTTCATTTATTTATTTATTTTGTATGTGTGTGTGTGTTAATTACACTTTGCCCTCGTGATTTAACTGATGAACATATTACACCCTTATAATTTAAAAATTGATGGTGTTACATATATCAATTAGTATACAAATTAATGTAATAATTAATATTATGATATTATTATTGACCACATTTATTATACAAGTTATAAATATCTAAAATCATATAAATAATACCACATTGTCTATTAATACACTTATATATACATTAATTAGTACCTATAACATTATTTTTTAAAAATTTATACATAACCTCCTTGTTGTATAGAGTGAACAGTGAAGTCCAACTCTATTAATAAATTTGCTAAAGTCTATAATTTCCTTATTTTTTTGCTTTAGAGTTCGTTTGGGATGTGAGTTGATTTTTTGACTTTGTAATTTTTGACTATTTTAACCTGAGTTAAAATATTTCGTTTGAGATGGACTTTTTGAATTTTTTTATTTTTGTGAGAGAAAAAATGAAATGATTATAATTTGAATGCATCATTTTATCTTATTGACTTTTTAATTATTTTGTCATTTTGTGACTATTTTAACCCAAGATTTAGATGTCAAACGCAGGCATAGGGTTTGGGCTAAAATAACTAAAAAAACAAAATAAGTTTTTTAGTCTAATAAGGCAAAACATCACATCTAAACTATAATTTTTCTATTTTTTCTCACAACAATTTAAAAAGTCAAAACACCTATCCCAAACAACATTTTTTAACTCCGAATTAAAATAACCAAAAATTTAACTCACATCCAAACAAAAGCTTAATTTTCTTAATTTTCTTATATTTTTATCTCTTTGGCCCATTTTGACCACAAATACAAAAGCCACTTCTTTTTTTAAAATTTTTTTTGTCTTTAGTAATTTTTTAAAAAAAATTATGAATTGATTTGAAAAGTTAGATAAAAGTTGATTTTTTTTTTTTTTAAATCTTTTTAAGCGTAAAAAATGTGAGAAGTGAGGTAATAAAAAATGGGTTAAAAGCTACAAGTTAGCTTTTAAGGAGTCTTTTGGCAACAAGCTAAAAAAAGTCAGCTTTTTGACTTTTTAGTTTTTTTAGTAAAAAAAAAGTCAATTTTTTAAACCCAAAAAGCTATAAAAAAAGTTAAAAAATCAAAAATTCAACTTTTTATTAACTTCGCAAAACACCCCTAACTGGGTTGCCAAATTGTCCCTATATCAAAAGTTTCTACTTTTTTTAGCCTGTCTTGTCGAGACGAATCAAAAAGGTAGGGTTTATTTAGTTTTAGAATTATGATTTGAGTGTGGAGTAGTGTTTTGAGTTTTTGAATTATGATTTGAAAAAAGAAAATTTGTTTAGTTATGAATTTTGAAAATAGTTTTGAAATGATTTGTAATTTTTTTTTTTTTATTGATTGATATATAGAATGTAAGAGAATGTGGGAGGAGAGATGAAAGATAAAAAGTGATTGATTGATTAATTAATAATAATAATAAAGAAAGAGAAGAGAGGAGTTTTTAAATTTTAAGTTGTATTTTAAAAACAACAATAGTAGGGGCCCAAATTTTGTGGCTCAAAAGTGGCTCAAATGGGCAAAACGACGTCGTTTTGAGTATAAAACAACATTCAAATGGCCAAAACGTCGTTTTGGCCATTTGAACCACTTTTGAGCCACAAAATTAGGGCCCCCAAACATTTTTCTTTTAAAAATTTCTTTGGTTATGAATTTTGATTTCAATTATGATTTAAAAACAGAGTTGAGTTTTGAAAAATAAACCAAACGCTACTTATATTTTTTTTTGAAAATTTTTAAAAAATATCACTAAAAACAAAAATAAACAAAAAAAAAAATAATAATTTTAGTTTATTTTTATCTTTTTTGGATTTCTTTTGAATTTTTTTTTTTTAAATAATAATTTCACAGTTCATCGTATCGAGTTGAGTTTAGAAATCTAAAACTTTTTAAAAATTTTAAAATAAAAAAATTAACTAAAGACGAAATAAATCCAAAAACAAACAAACAAATGTAAAGTCACCTCCCAAAACACCCGTTTTTCTCATTCTATTCTTCTTATTTCCCTTTTTCCTCAACTCTTATGCAACAGCAGCAGTTGCATGCTCCAGCAGACCACCCACATCTTCCTCCTCCAACTGCATTACAACTACTTTCTATCTTTCTATTTTTTAAAAAATTTTATTTTATTTTTATGGAAGCAACCATGATTTTCTCGGCTGAACTAGCTATACAGATATATATAATTATATAGACATTTACAATAATAATCCAAAAACCATGGCTCCTCCCCTCTTTCAGTTCACTACCATAAAAACCAACACACATTCATACTTCTATTTATATACGCATTGCATTGTTTGCACGGAGAAATGATTACCACATATTTGGGGAATATAATGGTGGCCATTTGTGTCTAACATTGGGTAATAACATAGTCTTTGACTGTAAGCATAAATTAAAAAATGAAAATTTCTACTTTGATTATGAAACATTGAAATGATCTCAGTCTATTATAATTAGTATGAAGAATCATAAATTACTCCAAATCAATAACCTATTTCAGTGGGTCTACTATTTGTGAGCTGCAACGAAGTGGTGGTCTCATTGTGGTTGTGGATTGTTGAAGGAAGTGAGACAGAAAGAAAGGAAGATCAGGTGGTGGGGATAATGTGCAATGGCCAAAAGGATATATGAGATAAGTTCCGCTGTCGCTGTTTTGCGATGCAGGAAGAAGAAAGAATAAAAGAAAAGCAAAAGAAAAAAACATAAAAATAAAAAAGAGGGTAAAAATGTCATTTTCTAGTTTTGGCCCGAACGGGAGCTTAGCTGCTGTTTGGCAAGTGAGTTGGGTTTGAATTGAGATTAAAAAAATACAAAAGAAAAAAAAACTAAATAAATAAATAAGATAAAATGTTACGTTTAAATTATTTTTTTTTTTACAAGAAAGTGAAAAAGTCAAAAAAAAAAAAAATTCTTTTCAAAAAAAGCTAATTTTGTCAGATAAAATTAGTCAAAAATCTAAAAAGTCAAATTAAAAAAAGTTCTTTCTGAACCAACCCTAATGTAGTGCATGCGATGCACCCATTGTTACATAAACAGAATTTATAATTTTTATATGTCACTCCATAGCAAATGGATGTTAAGTATATATTTCTAAACTAAAAGGGAGGGTAATGTATTTTTGAGTTAAATTACATGGGGATAAAGTGTAATTGACCCTCTCTGTTTTTAGGCGGTGATTCGGCAATGAATTTGACTAATTTTTTAAAAATAAAGAAACAATTTAAATTATATTTTATTTTTATTTTAAAAAAAGTTATCTAAATTTATGATCTAAATAAATAATAATAATAATTTAATCAAAAAATAATCATGAATTTAGCATAATCGAATTAATAATTTTTATTAAAATTAAAGCAACTAAAATTAATGCAAATGGTGTATAAATATATATGAATAAATAGAAGTAATTTTTGTGTAAAAAATAAACAATATTATTATTCTATTCATATGATTAATAAATTGTTAAAATTATTTTTTGCCTTTAATCAAAATTTTATACAACTTTGAATAAAAAAATTTATTTAATATGAATCGATAAAATGGATAAACTAGGATTGAAGTTTAAATTTGAGTAAAACTTAATAAAAAGATAGAATAATAAATTTAAGGACAAATTACAACAATAATCCCTATAGTTTACCTGTTGTTTCATTTTTGTTCCCATACTTCTAATTGCATCAATTTTGTCCCTCCAATTTGGTTTTTGGCTCTATATGGTTCAATAGTAGAGATGGCAATCGGAAACCGACCCGACGGGGACTTGATCTCCGACCCCGAATTGAGCGGTTATTCCCCGAAAAATACCCCCGACGAATCGGGGATGGTATTAAAAATTGAATCCCTGATGACATTCGGGTGAGGGACGGGGATATCTGTTTCTGCCCCGGATACGCCCCGGCCTCGATCCCGATCCCCGCCTTGCTTGCCCCCGACGTGAAATGACTATTTTGCCCCTGGCTATATCTAACATGTGTGTGTATGTGTGTTTTAGGGCTTTGGCTGAACAGAACACACACACAACACAAACACAAACCCAAAGCCGTCCCTCCCTCTCTCTCTGCTCTGTCTCTCTATCTCTAGGGTTTCGTCTTCCTCTCTCTCTCTCTCTCACACACACAACGATGGCGCCGATGAGGGAGATGACGCCGACGACCAGATAAGCAACGGAGAAGACGCGGTCGACGGAGGCATCAAGGTAGAGGTAAGAGAAGTAATCGACGGCGATGCCGAGGGTGAAGTAGATGAGGTAGGCTAAGTAGAATGAGTCTTTTGGGATTTTCTCGGCTTGGAGGAAAGAGATTGACTCTGAATCGCCGATTTTGAAGATCTGTTCGTGTTGTGTTGGTGTTGTGATCTGTTGATGTTGTGATCTTTTTTCTATTTTATTTTTTTAATTTTTTTGGAGTCAATTTCTTTTGAAGATCTGTTGGTGATGTTGTATTTGAGCTCAAGTGGGTTGTTGATGGCCGGGGATTTTCGGGGTCGGGAAAACTTGATCCCCGTTAGAGGGTGGCGGTGGGGGCGGTAGTGGGTTTCCCGTCGGGGATCGAGGCTGGGGACGGGGAAAGTTCTGTGATTGGGGATCGGGGACGGGGAGGGCGATCCCCGCCCCACCCCGTTGCCATTCCTATTCAATAGTTAACCACCGTTGAGTTTTTGGACGGAAATCAACGCGTGTCTTGCACGCACTGGATGAAACCGCTTTTAAGGTAAATGAAACCACCAAGGAAGGTCCCCCTCTCTCTCTCTCTCTCTCTCTCTCTCTCTCGTTTTAGCTGTTTCAATTGTTTGGAGTGTACTTTAAAAAAAAAAAAGTATACTTTTTATTTTTTTTCACATTATCTCTATATTTTTTTGTACATTTTTTGATAAAAAATTAAAAAATACACTTATTTAAATCATTCCAAACAACCTTATTGTATACATATATATATATATATATATATATATATTTATTTAGTGAATATTTTAAAATTTTAAATAATTTTTTATATTTTTTTAGATACATCTTACTTAGATGTATTTAAAAAGTAAAATATTTGTAAAAAAATATTTTAAATAAATACACAAAATATGAAAAATATACTAAATTTTCATTTTTTATATTTTTGATATTTAGTGAATTTTTTAAAAAAAAATTCACAAAAATTATACTTTTTAAGTGTAAGTGTGTTTAAAAATTAAAAAAAAAATTACTTAAAATATTAAAAAAAATAGTGAAAACAAACAAAATAAATAAATAAATAAATACAAAAATACAAAAAAATAGAATTTTTTAAAAAATGAATTCTAGAAACAAAAACTAAATAGAGTGATTGGTTGCTCCACCAGCACCATGTTCTAAGTTAATCATAAATGTTTATATTCTCTTATATCTTTTTTAGTTATTTAATATAAAATTATAAATTCTATCTCCTTTATCAATTAAAACACACTTAAAATAGCACGTCACTATGCTCCTTAAGCCTCGTTTGGGAACAAGCTAATTTAGTAATTTTTTGGCTATTTGGCTAAAGTTAAAAAAAACTAGTATGTTTGGAATGACTTTTTGACTTTTTACGAAAAGATGTGCAAAAAGTAGAGATAAAAAAAAAATCTTTGACTTTTTGGTGTGAGTTATTGGCTTTTTGACTAATTTAATAACTTTTTAACTTTTTAACTAAAAATGAAAGTTCCCAAACGAAACCTTAGTCGGTAACAAGCCAGTGCTAAGAAGAAATTGGCTTTATAATTGTTCCGACTCCGAATGCACATATTTTGTCCTTCTAAACTGTGCGGCATCAGAGATGGAGCATTCCATGCACGTTGACCATTCTGCCTTGCAACATTTTTCTTTTAACTTTATTTGTTCTGTTAACTATTTGATTGATTTGATTATTATTATATATTTTTTTATTTCAAAGTATAGACTGAACATAAAGATCTGGACCTTAATCTGATCGAGCTTAATTCAGGAATAGCAACATCAAATACTGAGCTATCCAAGTTTGACATTTTCCTGTTTGACTCTTATTTTTTGTCTTGGGTTGGTGATTTACTTTGATTACTATCTAGTCATTTTTTTTTGGTTTCAAGGATCGCAAGGCAGCAGAGATTGAAGTTGAAAATCGGATCACCTTGCCAGCTGATGAATTTGTTGATCTGAGAACTTTATTCATTGATCACATCAAGTTAGTGGGGAACTATAAAGAAGCAACAGAGATTTGACATTTTAGTCATGAACACACTTCATATTTTTTCTAACAAACAAATCGACCAAGATTCACACTCTGAGAGCAACTTACCCCTCTTGAATGAGGCGAAGAATGAAGAAAAATGCAATGCGTGTGCACGAAGAATCTCAGGCCCCATTTTATCGTTGTGTTCTTTGCAACTTTTTACTCCACGAGTATTGTGCAGAATTACCCAATACAATGCACCACCCATGTCACCCACAGCACCCACTTTGCTTGACCGTATTTATGTTGATGTTGCACCACACATTACACATTTTTTATATTCGGTTGTTCTGCCTGCAAATTCTTCCTTGTTAGGTGTGCATCTCTACTGCACACTATTAGACATGAAGGGTGTGTTTGGTTTGATTTTGAGAGATAAATTTTCAAAAAATATCTTGGGAAAAGAGTTTAAATTTTTTTTTGATTTGTTTGATTGTATATTTTAGAAATAGTTTTGGAGTGTGAGAGTTTAGGATGATTTGATATTTTGTTGTAGTCTTAGTAGATGTGTGTGAGAAAAAAAGTAATTGAGAAGGAAAGAGGAGAGAGAAAAAGTGATTAATTGATATGTAGGAGATAAAAAGTGATTTTAGAAATTTTTTTCTAAAATTTGTTTTTCAAAAACAAACCAAACAAGGCCTTCGAAGCTTTTGCAATGGATGTGATGTTTCTGCTGAGTTTGGGTATTTATGTGAGACTTGTACTTTCAGTGTATGTCAAAGGTGTGCTCTTATGACACGTATAGTTAGTCACAGACACGATGAACATCCATTCATCCTAACCTATTCCTCTCCTCTCAAAGACCAGACAAATGGCAATGGGGAGTATATATGTGAACTCTGCGAGGAAGACATAGACCCTAAATATTGGTTCTATCATTGTGGCGATTGCAATCAATCTCTTCATATGAATTGCATCCGGCCTTTTGATCGGTATTCGAATGTAAAATATGGGATCACCTTTAACGTTAAAGATCACCCGCATCTTCTCACTTTAGTTCGAAGACCCAAGGACATCAACAACTCCCTATGCAGCTATTATGGTGGATCTTTCAAAGATCTTAGTATAGCATATGAATGTGCACCTTATGATTTTTGGATCCACATTTTTTGTACGTGAATAAGTAAACAATGAAATTTGATGAAGATCCATTGGCACATTTTTCAATTTAAAGTTGTGTTTGTTTTGCTCTTTATTGATTGGGCGACCTTTTCTGTTGATGACCCAATTATCCATGAAGGATAGGTAAAAAAATTTTGACTCCCCCCCCCCCCCCCCCCAAAAAAAAAAATAATAATGAGTGGTTACATAAGAAAGTGAATTTAGTTCAACTTGTTCAACTAATAAACTGATTTTTATTTATTTATATATTTTTAAAATGTATTCAAACAATGTTTATAAATTGACAAAATAATTTGAATGGTCATTTTCATAGTCATGAACAAGCCCAAATTATGATTGAAGTCAAATGGCTCCTAATGTTCATATGATCTAGTAATTAGCGTGTGCAGTGCACCACAAAAAAGAAATATTAAAACATTTTAAAATAAATAGTTATTCATAAAATTATTCCACTTTTGTTGTATTTTAAATATATAAAGAATAAGTCTCACTTGCACATGAAAGATTTGAACCATTAAATTTCTATTGATATGCAAGAATTTTAGCCAATAATTCTGACTCTGTATTCACCAAAATTTACATTTAACTTGGACAAAAATATATGAAATAAGAATGGTACTCTTTAAATCAAGCACACAATTGAATCTCATGAACATTTTTGTTCCTTTATGGTGTGGTTATTGGGAGTCATAAGAGATTTCACTAAGGAACAATAACAAATATTTAGAAATTGTCTACAAGGTACAAAATTTGACCTCTTTGGAAATTGTCTAGAGCAATCCTTCAACATGTCTGAACCCCAATTGCACCCCTTATCTTACTCACTAGACACAAAAGTAGTGAGTTTTATTTATTAATATCAATGACATTGCCTCATATCTAGTGACCATAAAATGTGAGAACTTTTATAATCCAAAACCTTTTTTCGAGACGTACTATATATCTTGTTTATGGTTATGATTATAAGTTAAGTGGTGTGCAGTTATGACTAATTATGATTGTCAGGCTCAATTTTTTTATTATCCATGGTAATATTAGTTATGAATCTATTTTGATTGTTAGTTAGGATTAAAGTGATTTTTGGTTATATTGTGGTGGTTTGGTTATAACTTAAAACCTCCTCTTTTTTTTCTTTTCTTTTTTTTTGCCAAAGATTACAACCCCTTTGGACTGGGTGATTTGGGAATTAAAGAAAATAAATGTATTTCTCTTGGTGCATACATATCACTTGTTTGGATAAGCAAAGAGAGGAGAAATGGAATGAAATGGGAAGAAAGGGAAAACCCATTTCTGGCTGACTCCAATTTTGAATCTCTCTAGAAGTAAAGAGTTTAGAAAAGAAATAAAGCCAACTAAATACTATTTAAAAAAATTAGTGATAAATCCAATTTAAAGAACGTATAAAACATTAGCTCCAGTAGATTTTTTTTATTGGCGAGAGGTTCACACTTTATGAAATAGTTTGCTGAGAAATTTTTTTGTTGTTTTGGAAAGACATTTTGTTATCAATTTTATCCCTTAATTTATGTGTTGACTTTTTTTTATTATCTGTTCAAATTTTCTAACTATCTGTTCAATTTTTTTGCTCTATTTGTTTAATTTTTTCCCTTATTTGTTGAAATTCTATTTTTGTAAAATTTCTATCTATTCAATTCTATATGTGTGAAATTCTTGTCCTAATTTTTATCTGTCCAAAATTTATATGTTCAATTTTTATCTTTTCAAAATGTTTTTTATCTATTCAATTTTTTACCAACAATGATATGTTGAAACCAACCATGGTTTGATCTGTTAAAACAAATAAGAAATTTGACCAACAAGTATCTACAACAAAAAAAAACATTTGAATTTGGACGGTTGGACCAAGTGTCTATACTATTTTGTTATAATACAAAAATTACCATTTTAGATATAGAAGAAATAAGGAGACTAACACCTATAAAAGGCTAATTTGGTAACATAATATTATATAATTTTATTTCTTTTATATAACTTAACCAAATAAGACGAGAGAAATTAATATTTTTTTTCTTTTCATTTCTCTCTTAATCAAAAAAGAGGGAGAAAAATTACAAATTTTTTTATTTCTCTTATAACTTACATAATCATTTCTTTTTCTTTTCTTTTCTTTTCTTTTCTTTTCTTTTCTCTCGCTCTCTCTCTCTCTTTAGTTATCAAATATAGTGTTGAAACAGCTTAATTATGAGACAAAGTGATCAAATTTAAAAATATCATAATTTATATATGGTACAATTTTTTTAAAGTTATGAACAACCGTAAATGAACTCACTTGATTTAAAGGTAAATTCACAATAATGCTACATCCCTTTATTTATCATTCGTAAATAATTCCTAATAATATGAAATTGATGCTAGATTGAAAATTTTGATAAATCAAAATTTAAACTTTATCAAATACATTATTAGAAATGATTTTAAAAGTAAGTGTTCCAATCATTTTTGTTTTACATATTCCAAGAGCACTTGAAATTCAATAATGCTTTGCTTGACGAAGAAGCCTTCATGAAAGAAACCTTGAGGAAGTTTGTTGGTATATTGCCAGAGAGCACTTTCGTGGGAGAAGTTATTTGTTGGTCTTGTGGCACAGTTACAGGCTTGTTTGGTTTGTTTTTAGAAGAGTTGTTTTTAAAAAAAAATTAGAAGAGTTGTTTTAGAAATTTTTTTAGGTTGTTTGGTTGTATATTTTGAGAGATAAATTGTTTGTGGAAGTTTGGGATGATTTGATATTTTGGAAGAATTTAGTAGATGTGTGTGAGAGAAAAAGTGATTGAGAAGGAGAGAGGAGAGAGAAAAAAGTGATTGATTGATGTATAAGAGAGAGAAAGTAATTTTAGAAATTTTTTGAGAAAAATCTCTAACCAAACAATTTTTGGAAATTTTTTTTCTAAAACTCATCTCTCAAATTCAAACCAAACAAGTTTCAGGTGTGTTCTGATTAGTAGAGATGGTAAGATTTACGATTTTATGTTAAATGATTGAGAAATATAAGAAAAGATGAAAATTTGTGATTAGTAAGAGACATGATTAGGTAATGTTTTTAAATCAATCAATAATTTTTCTTTTTATGGGTCCACAAACTAATTTTAAAAAGAGAAAGGAAAAACGAAAGTGAAAGTGAAAGTGAAAAGTACAGCAAGGAGAGAAATAAACAGAACAGAACACTCAATGTCCGGGGTAGTGAGATAAGAAAGTATATATCAATTGATGATGTGACATAATTTAAGATATTTTTGATATTTGTAATTTGTATAATGAGTGGGGTCAATAATAATATCATAACTAATGTTGATATACTAGTTAGTACATTAGTTGATACATATAACACCACCGAATTTGAAAATATCATAACTTGTGCATGACATAATATTTTTAAAGTTATGAACAATCGTAAATGAACTCATTTGATTAAAGGTAAATTCACTTTAACAATGTTACATCCTTTTATTTAGGGTAAATTATAAACACATCCTTTTAGATTTGCTTAAATTATAAATTACTTTCTGTGGTTCTAAAAATTATATTATGCCTCCTAAGATTTTTAATTTCATAACAAATAAGTCATTTTGTTAATAAATCATCAAGTTAATTAACAGTTTTTAATAATATTAAAATTTTATTTCAATTAATAATTCAGATAATTTTATTATTTTATAGGTGAACAGTTAGAAATTTTACTTTTTCAATTAATTATGTTAAATAAAAAATTCTTACAGGGAGATATTTATAATTTTTTAAATCATAAGGAACAATTCTTATTTTAAGTAAACCTCAGAAGATGTATTTGTAATTTATCTTTTTATTTATTACCATTAAATAATTCATAATAATGTGACATTAATGTTAGACTGGAATATTTAATAAATCAAAATTTAAAACTTATTAAATACATTATTAGAAATGATTTTAAAAGTACAATCTTGTTTGCCATAACGTAAAAAAATTAAAAAGTCACTATCATATTTAGGTCATATTATTTTTTTTTTAAATCACATCACCTCTTTATTACATCATTTTAAATCCAACCATGTCCAACTTATACTTCATAAAAAATTAAAAAATATATTTATTTAAATCATTGCAAACCATTCATAAGTTTCAAGCGATTGGTAGCTCGAAACCGTGGCTCGAAACGCGGCTTGACTCCAAAACGACGTCGTTTTGGGGTCGAATTTTTTTTTTTTTTTTCTTTCTTTCCTCTGGTTTTCTTCTGAGCGAAGAAGAAGAAGAAGAAGAAGGAGGAGGAGGAGGAGGAGGAGGAGGAGGAGGAGGGCCATAAAAATCGAGTTGGAGGAGGAGGAGGAGGAGGAGGGGTCAGGCTGACGGCAGGCTGGAGGAGGAAGGCGAGACGGCGGCAGGGCGGGACTGGGCGAGACCACGGTGAGGGCGACCACAGTGAGGCGGGCGGCGAGGAGGAGGAGGAAGGGCGAGAGACGCAGCGGCAGACGATCGTCTTCTCTCTCTCTCCCCCTCTGCTTCTCTCTCTCCCTCTCCCTCTCCCTCTCTTTTCTCCTCTCCTCACTCTTTTTCTTCTTTTCGAACCAAACGAGCCTGGTAGCATTCGAGCTACCAGGCATTTTCCTTCCAAGAGCACTTGAAGGGAATCCAATAGTGCTTTGCTTGACGAAGAAGCATTCATGAAAGAAAAAAATCAGGAAGTTTGTTGGTATATTGTCAGAGAGCACTTTTACGGGAGAAGTTACATATTTCAGTGTTTTGATGGATAGAGAGAGTAAGGTTAGGTTTGGTAATTTTTAAAAAAGTAAAAAAATTTTAAAAATTGTATCATTTTTTTTATATCATCTTAAATTTAATTTATATTTTATAAATAATTAAAAAATATATTTATTTAGAACATTTTAAATAATCTTTAATATTTATAATTTTATATTGAATGACTGAGAAATATAAAAAAAAAATCTAAAAAATTGTGATTAGAGAGATATAGTCACCTCACAAACTAATTTTAAAAAGAGGGAAGAAACTAATTTTAAAAACAGAAAAGTGAAAGTGAAAGTAAAAATGAAAAGTAAAGCAGAGAGAGAGAGAACAGAACACTCAATGTCCAGGGCAGTTTGATGAGAAAGAGAGGAGAGGGAGAGTGAGCAGAGAGTAGTTTCCCCGGTGAGAGAGGGGTGAGAATTCTCTCCCCTTTACGTTTCAGGTTTTCTCTTTTCCCTTTTTTTTTTATAAAAAATAAATAAATATATATATATATATATATTTGTGAACAGTAGCTTCGCCCAAATTCTGATGTTTTCACGAAGGCTTCTTCATGAAGTGTAGCTTTATTGTAATTATTAATAGAACGGATACTTTTCTTACTTTAGGGTTATTATATTATCGAGTTCTTGCCTAGAACATTTTCAAGATTTACCATCAAGAAGAGAGAGAGAGAGAGAGAGAGAGAGAGATGGAGCTTGAACACTTCAGTCATGACCATCCATTGATCCTAAGGACAGACTACATGGAGGAAGGTGTGAAAGTTCATTGCTACGGGTGTCGGCAACCCATCTCAGGTCTATCCTATGGTTGCACCAAATGCGAGTTTTTCTTGCACAAATCATGTGCAGAACTACCCCAGGAAATGACATATCATCCTGCTCACCCTGAACACCCCCTGACTCTCCTTTCAAAGCCACCTTATTGTTGCACGTGCGATGTTTGTCGAGAACTTTGCGACCGATTCGTTTACAATTGCTTTCAATGCAAGTTCGATGTCGACATAAGGTGTGCTTTGGTGGTGTCCAATATTCAACAGAGGATTGAGCTCAAATGTCACCCACATCAGTTGATCCCCTTGGAAAAGTCAGCCACGTTCTTTTGTGATGCTTGTGGTGAAGAACACGGAGGCACCTCCTACTTATGTACCACCTGTGGATTCTGGGTCAGCCAGAAATGTGCTAATTCATTACCTAGCACCATTAAACTTGGTGATCATCACCATCCACACCCTCTCACCCTCATCTATTCTATTCCATATACACATAATACACATAGACACGATGGCTGCAGAATCTGTAACAAGCAATTGTACAGAAGAAATTGGCTTTATTATTGTTCCGACTCCAAATGCACATATTTTGTCCATGTAAACTGCGCGGCATCAAAGACGGAGCGTTCCAATTCCAAGCACGTCGTTGACCCTTCTGCCTTGCAACATTTTTCTTTTAACTTTCTGTGAATAATTTGATTTGATTATTATTATTATATCTTTTGATAACGCTCTAACCTTGGATATGTGGTTTCAGGGATTGCGAAGTAGAGACTGAACATAAGATCAAGCTTAATTCGGGAAGAGCAACATCAAATACTGAGCTATCTAAGTTGATATTTTCCTGTTTGACTCTTATTTTTTTGTTTTGGGTTAGTGATTTACTTTGATTACAAACTATTCATTTTTTTTGGTTTCAGGGATTGCGATGCAGAGATTGAAGTTGAAAGTCAGATCACCTTGCCAGCTGATGAATCTGTTGATTTGAGAACTCTATTCGTCAATCATATCAAAGTAGCGGGGAAGTATAAAGAAGCAACAGAGATTAGACATTTTAGTCATGAACACACTATATTTTTCTAACAAACAAATAGACCAGAGTCACACTCTGAGAGCAACTTACCCCTCTTGAATGAGGTAGAGAATGAAGAAAAATGCTCGGGCCCATTTTACCATTGTGTTCAATGCAACTTTTTACTCTATGAGTATTGTGCAGAGTTACCCAGTACACTCCACCACCCATGTCACCCACAGCGCCCACTTCGCTTAACCACAAATTTTCATCCATATCTTTGTCTATGTTGCAGCATATATTACAATTTTTTAAAATTCGGTTGTTCTGAATGCGACTTCTTCCTTGATATTGGGTGTGATTTGGTTGCAATGCATGTGATGTTTCGACTGAGTTTGGGTTTTTATGTGAGACTTGCAATTTCAATGTATGTCAAAGGTGTGTTCTTATGACACGTACGGTTAAGCACAGATACGATGAACATCCATTCACCCTAACCTACTCCTCTCCTGTCAAAGACCAAACAAATGAAAATGAGGAGTGTATATGTGAAATCTGCGAGGAAGACATAGAACCAAAATATTGGTTCTATCATTGTGGCGATTGCGATCAATCTCTTCATATGAATTGCATCCGTCCTTTTGATGAGTATTCGAATATCAAATGTGGGATTACCTTTAACATTAAAGGTCACTCGCACCTTCTCACTTCAGTTCCAATACCCAAGGACATTATTAGGGGTGTTTGGTGATACTTTTTTTTAGCCAATTTATAACTTCTGACTTTTGAAAAATTATTTTAGAGTGTGTGGTTAAATTTATTTCAAACAACTTTTGATTCTAATAACTTATTTTAAGTTAAAAAAATTGATTCTAAGAAGCTACTCACCCCTTACTTCTAATTATCTGTTTCTGCTCTGGACATGTTAATTCACGATTATACTCTTAGATTTTTTTATTTTTTATTTTTTTAAAAATAGAGAAAAACCCAAATGGACTATAGAATTATTATTAATTTTTATGAGAAATGTAGACAAATAGTGAATAATAAAAAATAAAAATTAATTGAAAAAATTACTTCACAACTTATTTAACAAACACTACTCAGCAACTTAAATCTATAATCCAACAGTTATATCAAACAGATTAACAGTTTCCGATTAAAGTCATAATCTATAATCTGTTTAAATAGGTACACCAAACAAGACCATTAACTCCCGATGCACCTATTGTAGGGGATATTTCGTAGAATGTAGTTCGGCCTGTGAATGTGCGCCATGTAATTTTTGGATTCACATTTCTTGTATTTATTGGTTTAAATTATAATTCCACCTATTATATAAATTATAAATATTTAAAAATTTTAAAATTATATCACATCCTCATTTATTAATATACTAATTAATATATCAATCAATACATATAGCATTATTCACTATAACATATGAGAGTTTTAGAGACCAAATTTTTTGGTCTCTAAAAGTAAAAATTTTGTTACAAAAGATATTTAGAGACTAATTTCTATGGTCGTGAGGATAGTTGCTAAAATATCATCCCAAAAAATCAAAAATAAGGCTTGTAGTGACAAAACTTTGAAAATGTCACTAACAAATGCACTTTTAAGGACAAAATAATTTGGTCTCAAAATGGTTTATTTTTTGAGACAAAAAATTAGGTCCCAAAAGATAATAATTCATTACTAATGTCTAATTTTTGTTGCTCAAAATATAATAACGATACTTTTCGTAAGAAAAAATATTTGATCTCTAAAAAATAATTTTATCTCTAAATTTTGGTCTTTACAATCGTAATTTTTTGTAGTGATTGTTTTTGTATGCGTGCACAAGTAGACAACGAAATTTGATGAAGATCAATTGGCACATTTTTCAATTTTCCCAGTACCCCCACCTCCATGTGTGGGAGAGCAAGTGGAAGACAAATATATATATATATATATATGAACCAATCAAAAAATAGTGAGAGTGATGGGGTCACTTCACTGGGAGTCTAAGGCATTTTCTCAGTTTAAAGTTGTGTTTGTTTTGTTGTTTCATTGATTGGGCCACTTTTTCTGTCGACGATCCAATTATCTATGAAGAATGAATTTTTTTTTAAAAATAATCAGTGTATACATAATAAAGTGAATTTAGTTCAACTTGTTCATCTAATAAAGTGATTTATTTATTTCTTTATTTATTTAATTTAGTTCAAACAATGTTTATAAATTAACAACAAAAAAAAAAAATTGAATGGTCCTTTTCATGATAAGTTATTGGTTAATCTTGAGTATGATCACGTGGTGTTTTAATAGTGTTTTGATTGATAAAGATGATAAAACTCACAAATTTATATTAAGTGATTAAAAAATATAAAATAATATAATAAATTATAATTAATAACATGACCTTGCTTGGTTTCCAGTTTTCCAAAACACTTTTCAGAAAATTCTCCTCTCTTATTTTCCGTGTTTTTTTGTTTTTACTGAATTTTTAAAATATTTTAAGGAATTTTTTTACTTTTTAGACACACCTAACATAAATACACCTAAAAAGTAAAAAAATTATAAAAATTTTTTTTTTAAAAATTCACTAAATACCAAAAATACAAAAAAAATACAAGAATTCAGTACATTTTTTGTATTTTTATATATTTATTAATTTTTTAAAATATTTTTTCACAAATTTTTTAATTTTTAGATACATCTAAGTAAGGTGCATCTAAAAAAGTAAAAAAAACGTTTAAAATTTAAAAAATATTCACTAAAAACAAAAAAACACAAAAACCAAAAAAGTCAGTTTTCAAAAAACTTAATCCAAAAAACTCAAACCAAACACAATAATTTTTCCCTTTTCATAGTCATCAAAAAAAAAAAAAAAGAAAGCAAATTATGATTGAGGTCAAATGGCTCGTAATGTTCATAATTTCATGTGAACTAGTGCTTGCCATGCACAACGCACGAGATCAAAGAAATATGAAGGCTTTTTTTGAGAATATAGGGGAAAAAAAAATTATTGATTTATTAACTTATTTAGATCATATTATTTCTTTATTTTTATTTTTTTATACATTTTTTTAAAAAAGTCAAAAAAAAAGGCTAATAAGCTAACTTTTTACTACTTGTCAAAACAAGCCTAAAACATTTTAAAACAAAGCTTTATTTATAAGAATTAGGTTTCTCTTATGTTAGGATTTAAACATGAGAGAACTTGAGGGATCTGTGGAATTCACTATAAGTGTCATTTCAATAATTTGAACAATTCACTTTTTAGGACTCGTTTAGTAATTCAGTAGACCATTCATGCAAAGAATTATTATAATTGGATATCAGTAGCTATACGTTTGAATCAAATCAATATTATAAAAAATTGGTTATTCTTGAAATTATATTTATTGACCATTGAGAGAAAAATTATTCATCTTGTTTGGTTTTTATGGATTTTCTGAAAATTGAGTTTTTTTTATTTTGTGTGTGTGTGTGTGCGCGCGCGTGTGTGTTTTTTTTTTTTTTTTTTTTTTGTAGTAAAAAAAAGTTAATATTTTAAGTAAATCTTTTACTTTCTAGATGTATATAACTTAGATGCACCTAAAATATGAAATATTTGTGAAAAAATATTTAAATTTTTTAATAAATACACAATTTAAAAAAATTTATCAAATACAAAAATTTTAATAAATACACAAGAATACAAAAATATACTAAATTTTTGTATTTGATAAATTTTTTAAAGATTTTTTTTCTATAAATTATACTTCATAAGTGTATCTAAGTTAAGTGTATCTAAAAAAAAGTTCTTACAATATTAAAAATTTTGACTAAAAAAATACGTAAAATAAATAATTCAATTTTTTAAAAAGTGAGCTCAATTTTCTGATTGAGAGGAGAAAGATTTTTTTTTGGGTTAACGAGTAAACTCTCCAAGCTTGTCCTCCGTTGATTTTGGAATCATCTACCTAATATCGGTTTAACCAAAGTAAGACGAGGGGCAAATCTTGGGTGTGTGTATTGGCGCCACAACGTACACACCATTTAAGTGAAAGAGTGTAGCTGTCAGGATTCAACTCCACACCCAAACTTTGGATACGATTCGTCTAGTACTTAGAGAGCCGTTCTAGGACTATTGCACTGAACCCCTAGGAGTTGACCCTGAAAAATGTAAAATCTGAGATCTCAAAATTTATACCCCAAAACCTTACCAAAGTGCCACAACCCATGACTAAGAAAAATTAATGTCTAATTTGATTCTCTTGCCTTCATGCCCTTTGTAATATTTGGAATTCACAACTCCCAATTGAAAATTATTTTTTTCTTAGGAAAATCATATAAAACACTAATATATATATATATATATATATATATTATATAAGGAGAAGAGGTTTCTAACTTACAAGCCTTATAGGAGTTTCAATATCTCAATCTTAATTTCTTAATTTTTTGATTTTTAAAAAAAATAAATCTTAACACTTATTTGACTTCTCCCAAGCTTTTTTGACTTCTCCCATGCGTTTAGAAATAATAATTATCCCCCCTTCTCAACTTCCCCCATAATATTTTAGAAATAATAATTATACCTTAATTTATGAATTTTAAATGGAAAGACAATAAAAATATTTCATAATCTCTCTATTCTAATTTCTCTCATCGATTTCCAAAAGGAAATATTAAAACTTGGCTTCCTTTTCACTTCCTCAAAAAATCAGATAATATTTCCAAAAAATTAAGAATTAGATATACAAACAAATATAATTAATAAATATGATTTTTATTTATTCAGTTAAAATCTTTCTTTTGCCTCTCAATATCCAATTTTAAATTTTAAAAATCTTTAAATTCTATCTAAACAAATCTTATTTGAAAATATCTCACACTATTATATTTTAAATCAATAAAATTCACGTGTCTATTATATATCTAACTCATATTATAACTTACCAAAATAATAATAATTAAAAACAAATAGAAACCATAGATAAATTAAATTTTAAAAAAAATAGAAACCCACAACTCCATATTAAATAATTTGAAGAAAAAAATAAATAGAAACCACACAAAAATAAAGAAGATAAGAATTTAAATATAAATCTCAAAAAGATATGACAATATCTAAATTTGAATTATGATTTAATAATATAATTATTTATTTTTTTGATATATATCTATCAAAATTTTAAATCACTTAATGAGACAAATTAATCAATTTTCAAATATTATTTAAAGAATATGGTTAGTCATTCCAACTCCTAAATTTTGTGGACATTGGTAGAGGAGCTAACATATTAGGCCGAGCAAGGTCTAAGTTGTTGGGAGTAATATCCTACCACTCCATAAATTTATTTGTTTTTTATTTTTTATTTTTTTCCTGTGTGATTCTCTTTCTCTGTTGTTGGTTTAGTTTTGGTTTTCATTTCGGTTTCGGTTTCGGTTTTAGTAAGATTTATGTTTTTGTTTACAAGTTTACATGGTGGAGAAGAATTATTAGTGATGATGGTTGTAATCGAAGTATCTACACCCATTTTGTGCCAAGAATTTTGATTGGATTTTGTTTTTTTTAATGAAAATCGTAAAATTGAAATAAAAAAATGGGTATCGAATTTTTTATTTTTTATTGTCATTTTATTTTATAGAAAATATGAAAATTTATTGGGTACTACAACATTAGATTTTTGTATAACTTGGTAAATTTAAAACTTTTAAATATCATTCAGTGTGTTTGGTTTGAGTTTTTTGGATTAAGTTTTTTGAAAACTAAGTTTTTTGTTTTTCGTGTTTTTTTGTTTTTAGTGAATATTTTTAAAATTTTAAATATTTTTTTTTTACTTTTTTAGATGCACTTTACTTAGATGTATCTAAAAAGTAAAAAGAAAAAAATTGTGAAAAAATATTTTAAAAAATTAATAAATACATAAAAATACAAAAAAAAAAAAAGTATTGAATTCTCGTTTTTTTTTTTTTTTTTTTTTTTGTATTTTTGGTATTTAGTGAATCTTTAAAAGGTTTTTTTCACAAATTTTTTACTTTTTAAATATATTTATGTTAGGCATATCTAAAAATTTTAAAAATTGCTTAAAATATTTTTAAAAAATTCAATAAAAAAAAAAAAAACAACAACAACAACGAAAACAAGAAAGTAGAATTTTTTGAAAACTATTTTCAAAAAATTGAAACCAAACAAGCTGATTGTGTTTTTATCCTCTTTCTATTCTATTATACCATTACTACTATTTATTAGTTTGTTAATCATAATTCAATTAATTGAAAATGAAAACTTAGTATAACTTTTCATATATATTAATTAATTTGTTACCGCTATATTTGTATATAATAGCATAACATATAGGGATAATCTTCAAATATAATTTCTATTTTTTTTTTATGTGATTAGAATAGTCCATCTTAAAATAATATACAGAGAAGTTAGATGGCTTCTTTTATCCCCAAAAAACTCAATTTTTTTTTATACTTTTAATTTTTTAAATTGAAATATCGGTTGTTTATGTCCACAAAACAAAATTGATAAACACATATCCAAAAACTACACATTTTTTTTCTTTTTCTTTTATTTTTTCTTTTTTTTTAATAGGTAGGATATTTACAAATGAAAAATGTTTGACACCTCCAAAAAAATTTCATAGTCCGACTTATAATGATGTGGTCATAAGTATCAATTTTTATACAAATATGAGAAGAGAATGAATTGAATTATACATTTCAATCAACCACATACTCAAACTTTCACTATTTCAAGATGTTATTTCACTATAATTCCAATTAAGAGAATGTTCAACCCTTAATTTTTTTTTATTGAATTATAATTTGATAAAAATTTAAAAAGATGAAGTGTTGGAAATTATTATTTTTTTCATCAAAATTGATGAAAAAAAATGGGATAAGAATGAAAGTTCTTTTAAAAATTGATAAAAATTTAATGAAAAATTTAAAATAATTCATATCAAATCAAATCAAATTTTTTATTTAAATTTAAAATCAAATTAGATAAAAAAAAATTTAAAAGAAAATGATGAAAGGTAATAAATATTCTAAAACCATCTTATTCTTAAAAACTAGAAATCCGTATATGTATTATATTCATATTGTATTTTTAATTATGAAATTAAAACTAAAAGAAATGTAACTTAAATTATTGGATTAATAACATAAACATCATATCAATTAGGACTTTTCTTAAGTGTGCAACCCTTGAGGGTTGCACACCATGTGCCACTTATACAAAAAGTGTAAGTGGAAGGTGAAAACAAAAGTAGGACTGCAAACAGAAAAGGCGTAAGTTGCACACCATAACAGTATCCAATTATTGTTAAATATCAATTCACTTCACATTTAATAATAAAATTATATATTTACCTTAATTATAACTTTTAAATTTGTATATTTTCATAACAAGAAGAGGTATATCATAACTCATGTAACCTCATTTAATTAAATTTAACTTTCTTTCTTTTTTTTAATTACAAATTATCAAAATTACACTAAATAGATTTAGGAAAGTGATACATCTCCTAAAAATTGAGCTGATAAAGAGAACTCTATACACTTGGCAATGAAAAAAAAAAACCCAAAATATCCCATGACATGGGCCCCACTACCCTAGAGCTTCACTAGAACTCTTATTTTAGAACTCCAAAACATTTTTGATAAATTGATATATATATATATATATTTTTTTTTAAACTAATAATTTAAAAGATTATGAATATAAAAATTAATTTATAAATTTCATGTACATCACAAGATAAAATATTAAATTACTTTAATATGCTTATAATATATTTTTTAAAAAAAATTTATAAAATCCCCTACATGGTTAGCACTAGTTTTATATGATTAGTAAGCCCAATTTCACTACCATAGTTTTTCTCTCCACTACCATGTATATTAATAACTGATTCAATGAGCGCATTTAAAAGTTGGTTATTTTAATTGCCTTTTTAATTTTTTTAATTATTTTAATTTAATTAAAATAACTACACTTAGAAGGTTGGTTAAATTTTTTTTAGTTAATTTCATAATTATAAAAAAAAAATAAAATAATTATAACTTAAATGTACCATTTTATTTTAGGGGAAAGCACCATTACATCATAAACTTAGAAATGTTAACCCATTTAGTCCTGAAGGTTTTTTGTTAGACTAATAGGTCCTATTTTATGTGTAAAGACATTAATACCCATTTATTTACATGTCTGGATCAATAATTGGGAGGGTAATTTTGAATTAGTGTTTATGTGTAATTTACCGAATTACCCAAGAAGCTTACTATAGGCATTTTTATGATTTCCCTTCTTTTCAAACATCAAACATTAATCATCAAACATCAAACCTTAGCGACGTCAGAATTATTTATCAAACATTAAACATTAGCAACGTCTGAATGTTCAAAAGATTCAAAACATTATTTATCAAACATCAAACATTAACAAACATAAAGAAAAACATAAAATATCATCAAACGAACATCAAAAACATTCGGAAGATTCAGAACATCAACAAAACATCATCAAGAACATTCAGAAAATTCATCAACAAAACATCATAAAACATCAAGA
Organism: Camellia lanceoleosa; assembly: GCA_025200525.1. NCBI lineage: Eukaryota > Viridiplantae > Streptophyta > Magnoliopsida > Ericales > Theaceae > Camellia > Camellia lanceoleosa. The sequence goes on along the minus strand of JANUSC010000162.1, from coordinate 274,132 downwards.
ACATCAATAAAACATCATCAAAAACATTAAATCTGGGAATCGAGTAAAAATCATCAAACAGCAACATCAAGCATCCAAACAAACATCCAAAACAAATGTCCAAAATCAGAACATTGCACAGCAAAAATCATCAAACAGCAACATCAAGCATCATAAGAACATCCAAAAATCAAAAAACATCAAACAATCCAAAAATCAAATAACATCATCAGAACAGCAACATCAGAAAATCAAAAAACATCTCCAAACAAACATCCAAACATCGCACAGCGTCAAACATTGATTCATAGGTTCGTCCTTGACTTGAAGATTTTCAATCTCCAAACAAACACCCAAATAAACGTCCAAAAATCAATCTTGACTTGAAGATTTTTTGAATCAATGTTTTTGAAAGTAAATCAGAACATCTCCAAACAAACATCCAAACAGAACATCGCACAGCAAAAATATTGACGATAACACAAACGTCCAACATCAGAAAACCAAAAAACATCAGAGCAAACATCCAATATTGGTTGAATCAAATATTGACATCAGAAATGAATCAATAATTTTTGCAATATTGATTCAAATATTGATTCAAATATTGACCGTAACACAAACGTCGAACATCAGAAAATCAAAAAACATCTCCAAACAAACATCCAAACAAACGTCCAAAATCAGAACATCGCACAGCGTCAAACATTGATTCAAACATTGACGGTCCAGAACGCTGTCACAGTGCCTCTCGATCTGCTGTTTTCCTCCGCCATTGAACAACGTCAAACATTGATTCAAACATTGACGGTACAGAACGCTGTCACAGTGCCTCTCGATCTGCTGTTTTCCTCCGCCATTGATGGATGGATCCTTCCAGCTTTCCAAAACAAATAACACTTGTAACCCTACCATACTAATCGCTCCATGTAAATAGATATAGGGGAATTCGAAGATCATGCCAGATGAGGCCGGTTTTGTAGAAGAACGAAGCGGACTTGAATGCCGGAGACGAAGCTGCCATTGTTGGAATGAAAAAACATCATCAAACCTTTAAAAGTTCTAAAAACATCATCGTATCTAGAAAGGGTTTGGTCTCAGGGGCCAGAAGGGGCTTCTCAGACACGATTGGTGGCGGTTCTGGGAAGTGGGTTTTCTCTGGGAATGGTGGATCGGAAATGGGTTTGGCCAATTCGATCTGAGATGTTTTTGATAATGTTGCAGCTGTTTGATGAAGCTTTGAAGGGCGTTAATGGTGGAGATACAGGGATTGTGGGGGATGATGGCGTTCGTGCAAGTGTGGTGTGAGGTTGGTAGTATTGGAAAATCAGTCAAATAGAAAATCACAATCGCACCAGGCTATAAATGTAATTTCAACATAGCATCAAACTCATCTAATAAAACTTATCAAAAAAATAGGACTAATTGGTGTACAAGAAAACTCTTAGGACCATATGGTTTAACTTTCCTCCATATAGGATTTATGGGTAATTTTTCCTTTATTTTATTAGCTTGTATTTGCTACTATACTTCTCTAAAGTTGCGTTGAACTCATATTATGCACGCCCAACTAAATCTATTTATATTATTCACATTCTTGTATTTAGGATTTGGCTTGTCTCAACGTGTCATTTTAATTTGAGAGAACATTTAGACTTAATAAGTCTGTTTTGGAATCAATTTCAATGATCCGAACAGTTCACTTTTTAAGACTCGTTGAATAAAATATTTATATAAAAAATCAAAATGATTGAATATTAACAACTATATATTTAAATAATGGAAGCTTTTTTCATAAATTCATCTTTAATTGCTTATGTTCCATCCAATCCATATTCTTTTTGACTATTCCATTAGGTCCTATTTGAGATAAGAAGACCAAAATACCCTTTTCATCTACTTATGTTCTATTTAGTTCATATTATTTTCTTATGTTTCAATAAGTCCTATGAGTGACATAATTACCAAAATACCCCTAATGTGAACGTTCACACCGTCAACGTGAATGTTCATATCGTCAATGTGTAGGGGCCCGGCCCATGTGCAATGTGAATATTCACATTGATATGTTAACATTCACATTGATAGGAGTGTAAAATTAGCCCGCGGCTCGGGGCGAGCCCGGTCCGGCCCGTGACAATGTGAATATTCACACTGACATATTAACATTCACATTGATAGGACCGTAAAATTGGCCCGCGGCCTGTGGGCGGCCCGAAGCCCGCCCGTTGATAATGTGAATATTTACATTGACATGTTAACATTCACATTGATAAGAGTGCAAAATTGACTCGCATTCCATGGGCGGCCGGAAGCCCGTGGGCGGCCCGGGGAGAGCCTGGCCCCGCCCTTGACAATGTGAATATTCACATTGACATATTAACATTCACATTGATAGGAATGTAAAATTGTGACCATTGCGGCGCAGCGGGCAAACCGACCTGAATCCGTGACAATGTGAATATTCACATTGACATATTAACATTCACATTGATAGGAATGTAAAATTGGCCCGCGGCCCGAAGACGACAGCCTCGGATCGAGCCGGTAGGCCTAGGCCTAGGCCTAGGCTCGAGCTTAGGCCGGGCTTGGGCGAGCCTAGCTATTTTTTTTAATTCTTTTTAATTTTTTCTACCAAAATTTTATTATTTTCCACAAAAAAAGACATTGTGCCTCAGGCCGGCTGGGCCTCGGACTGAGCATTGAATGGGCCTTAAGCGGGCCGATGGGCCGGGCCGGGCCGGGCTTCAAAGTGATGGCCTAGGCCCTAGCCTAGGGTCTCGGACATGCTCGGGCCCGGACCCAAACGAGCCTGTCCCGGGTGGGCGGAGCCAGCGACCCAGGCGGGCCAATTCTACATTCCTATCAATGTGCATGTTAACATGTCAATGTGAATATTCACATTGTCAACAAGCCGAGCCTACCCCGGGCCGCGAGCGAGCTTCGGGCAGCGTGCAAATTTTACACTCCTATCAATGTTAATGTTAACATGTCAATGTGAATATTCACATTGTCACGGGTCCCGCTGCCAAGCCTCGGTCGCGGTCGGGCCGCCACGCCACTGCGGGCCAATTTTACACTCTTATCAATGTGAATGTTAACATGTCAATGTGACTATTCACATTGTCAATGTGAACATTCACAGTGTCAATGGGTCGGGCCCCCCTGGGCTACGGGCAAGCTTTTGGCCGCCCATGGGCCGCGAGCCAATTTTATATTCTTATCAATGTGAATGTTAATATGTCTATGGGAATATTCACATTGTCAACAGGTCGGGCCGAGCCCGCCCTGGGCCACCCACGGGCTGTGGCCAGTTTCAAGCAGCCACGGGGCACGGGCCAATTTTATACTCTTATCAATGTGAATTTTAACATGTCAATGTGAATATTCACATTGTCAAAACTGCCCGCCCAGTCATATGGGGTGTGGGCGGGTTTTTAGGCGACGCAGGCGGGCCAATTTTATACTCTTATCAATATGAATATTAACATGTCAATGTGAATATTCACATTGTCAACGGACCGGGCCCACCCCGGGCCGTAGGCGGGTTTCGGGTAGCCATAGGGCGCGGGCTAATCTTATACTCCTATCAATGTGAATGTTAACATGTCAATGTGAATATTCACATTGTCAACGGGCCGGGCCCGCCCCGGGCCGCGGGCGGGCTTTTGGCCGCCTATGGACCGCAAACCAATTTTATACTCTTATCAATGTGAATGTTAACATGTCAACGTGAATATTCACAAGCCTACAAATAATGTTTGCCCATGAACATGTGGCGGGTTTCGCGCCACCACGGGACGCAGGCCAATTTTACACTCCTATTAATGTGACTGTTAACATGTCAATGTGAATATTCACATTGTCAACGGGCCGGGCCCACCTCGGCTCGCAGGCGGGTTTCGAGCCGCCCAAGGGCCAATTTTACATTCCTACCAATGTGAATTTTAAAATATGAATGTTCACATCATAAAATTGCTAACCGTTCAAAAAATATTTATAAGGGTATCAAAATTAAATATAAGGGCATAAGTGTCCAAGAAAATAGTGTAAATAAAAAAAAAAGACTTTATGGAATAAAAGTATACATACATGGGACTAAATGGGTTAAAAAATTCCTTCATGGACTTCTTGAGTTGAAACACTTCTAAATAGGATTTATCAATAATTTTCCCTTAAATAATATTTATTTTAAAAAATGAACGACAAATATAATTTCAAGAATAACCATCTATTTTCTGTAATATAAATTTGATTTCAACATATAGCTACAATCATCTTAATATTTTACATAAATATTTTATCCAATAAATTGTAAAAAGTAAACAGTTCGGATTATCGAAACGAGACCTATGGTGAGCTCCACAGATATCTCAAGTTCTCTCGTCTTGAGATTACAACATGAGAGAAGGCCAATACAACAAATAAGCATAGCAACAAAACAAAAACAATAAAAAAAAAAAAATTTAAAAAAAACTTGTGCAGCATCAAAAATGTGATAATGAAATTGTGAATAAACTGAACTACTTACACTATCAAACATAAATGACAAATAACTCTCATGCAAGAGTTCTACTCAACATTTAATTAAGGCCAAGTTTGACATCTTTAATAAAAGTTAAAAAGTCACTATCCTATTTAAGTTACATCATCTTATTTAAGTCACATCACCTCTCTATCACATCACTTCAAACCCAATCCATATTTCATAAAAAATCAAAAAATACACTTATTTAGAACATCCCAAACAACTCTTAAATCAAACACCTTAAAAACATGTAATGCAGTCAATATATATATATAACCAAGTCTTTAGTTGAATCAAGAATACCCAAGCTAGTTATAAGCTAATTTGACTTCAAAACTTCAATAACACTCGCTATTTGCTTTGGTTAAGATTAACCTATTGCCAGAACAAAAAAAAATGAAATGATACTCGTCAAATCAAACACACCATTGAATCTTGATGGCCATTTTTTGTTACTTTATGGTGTGGGAATTGGAGTTGCAAGAAATTTTGCATTTTAGGGCTTTGGCCCTCTTTTTAATCCCAAAAAGAAGGGGGCAAAAGGACAGTATCCTTGAATCCCATGGAATATATCACTAATCAGCATTGTTGTAAGTAATAAAAAGGTATTGAAGTTCATGGAAAAAAAAAAAAAAAACAACTAACTTTGCAGTCGAGAATCGAGTATCAAAATCAATCAAGAACAAAACTACTGTTTCCTTCCCCTACCCTTCTTGGCCAGTTGTGCTTCCATCTGCTCTTTTCCAGTAACTTCTGATATATCCACTGTAGAAAGAGAGGAGAAAAGCATGTTCCCTCATCAGAATAATTCAAAGCACATAAGATGCAAAACCAAAAACCAATGATAACTAAGGAACAACCATTACAAATATATAGAAATTGTTTGCAGGGTACCCAATTTGCAACCTCACATGGAACCTCACCTCAAAAGGGACATCCCTAGGGCATCCTATGGAAACAAAAACACCTGGTTGAGGTTCATGCAGCACTCAAAATGAAGTTGTTTCCATTTACAAATCATACATAATATGTTTATTTAAGTTGTTCATTAGATTAGGATTGTTTACAAATTTCATAAAACCATGCAGTTCCATTTTTTACCACGCTAGGGTGATTTTCTTTGAAATGACAAGATGCCATTCTTGCAGAGGGTCTGATTGGTTCGATTACCATTAAAAAAAACTGAGGATTAAATTTTCATGTGAAATCACAGAAAGAAGGATACCTTCAAGACCATGGGCCATCAGCGTAAAGAATATGTTGTTGAGTTTCTCCACCTTCTTAGCTTCTTGCGCCTGGTCTGTCTTAAACTAGAGACACTAACAAGGAATAAAAAATAATAAGAAAAGATAGGCACACATCCATTTACACTTCCAAACACACACGACACCCATGCTGAGAGTGAGTTCATATGCCAAAAAACTGAGAATTCTCTTGGTGCTGCTTCTACAGTCTTTATCAATCACCCTAGTTCAATAAAACTGTAATTGAGCTCTATATATTCCCTTTCTTAATGGCCAACTTGGAATCCCAATTTTGTGCATTAACAAACAAAAAATCATATGCCAGAATCCTCTCCTCAATGTGCAGTTAGAAAAAATTTGTTTAGTGTTCTAGAAGTTAGGCTATCAAATCCCAATGATTTTAACAGTAGCAAATTATTTTCACAAGTCCATCAATCAACTTCAAACCAATTTTTGGCAAGTCACCAACCAAAAAATGCACGGGAAAACACTAACCAGCTTTTTTCCAGTATGACATTGCTCGAATACGCAATCTCCTCTGGGAGATCAATGGCTAACTCCCCCATGTATTATCTGCAAACTAGCATTCCTCTCTGTTTATTCTAGGCCTTTACTTTGCTTTTCTTTTATTTTCTTTTTATGGGTATGTAGTAATATCCTTAAAACACATATAACCAATGTGAAGACTAATTGAGAAAGTTCACAAAATATAAAATCAAATTAGGGAAAGAACACAAGAACATTGTTTGACCCTATAAAGAATAAAGATTGAACATATATGCCCCAATAAAACTGGTTGTAACACACGAATAAAAGCCTTAATTGCATCCTAGTCAATACAAATACAAACAATTGAAAGATAATTAAATAGCAATAGTCTATAAAACAAAAGGTCACAAAAACCAAAAAAAAAATGAAAGACAGTGAATGAGAAATACCTCACGATTATCAGTGACCTTGAGAACCAATTTACCATCACAATGTATGTACTTCATCACATAACGCGTCTATATCCTAGTGTGATTGAACAGGGGAAAAAAAAAATTGGAAGACAAAATTATTAGTACAAGTAATAAAGAAATATTAGAATTGAATTGAAGTATTCGAAGATGGATCTATCATCAAAAAAATAAAAATAAAAACTAAACGATAAAGAGGGGAAAGAAATCTGAGAGGTAGAGGTGAAAGATTACAAATTCGGGACTGGCATGATACAACTGGACAGATCTCTCCACGAAATCATCCCACGATGTTATATAAATCATTCTCACTCTATATATAAGTGTATATAGACAGATATACACAGAAAGAGAATCCAAGAATTCGCAGAGGCCGTCGTCGATCTCTTGGGGAGGACTGAGGTTTTCAATTTTCGGGGTTTAGGGATGCGTCTCCGACATTTATGTTTTTTTTTTTTTTTTGGCAATTACACTTTACCCTTGTGATTTAACTGACAAACATATTCCGCCATATAATTTAAAAGGGTTGGATTACATGCACTAATTAATTAATTAATTAATATATTAATATTAATTATAATATTATTATTGATCTTATTTATTGCATGAATTATAAATCTTAAAAATATCTTAAATTATGTCACATTATTAATTAATATATTAATTAGCATACTAATCGATACATATAACATTATTTAATTTAAATATAAGAAAATATTATGAATTCCAAATAATTTATTAAATCTTTTACTAAACTTGTCACATAGGTATAAGACCTACACAAACTCACATATGTGTGGATCTCACACCCATTTAAGACGTATGATAGATTATTTAAGTCCCTATCATCCCTCTTAAAAATATGTACATAACCTCCTTGTTGTATAGATAAATGCTATGAGCCATAAATAATCTATTAAATTTTTTACTAAACCCATCATATGAGACTTATACAAACCCACATATATGTGAGCCCTACACTCATTTAAAATATTTGATAAATTATTTAAGATCCCACCATCAGCCTTAAAAACATATACATAACCTCATCACTCTTTAAAAATATATACATAACCTCCTTATTGTATAGATTCAACGATAAAATCCAACTCTGTTAACAAATTTTATAAAAAGTCTACAATGTCCTTATCTTTGGCTTTAATTTTCTTTTTTATGTCATCGTGAACCAGGCTCTTTTCTCTATCCACTTTTCGGTATTTTCTTATATTTTTATCTGTTTGGCAACAAAAACAAAAGCGACTTGTTTTTTTGATTTTTTTTTTTGTCTTTAGTATTTTTTTAAAAATTATATCAATTTTTTTTACTTTTTTCAGTCTATCTTGTCAACATGAATCAAAAAAGTATATTTTTTATGAAAATTTTTTTAAAAGAAACACTAAAGACGAAAATAAACAAAAAAAAAATACTTATTTTAGCATATTTTTATCTTTTGAGGCGTTTACACACAAGTCCTATTTTGTGTACTTATACTCCATTAAATCCTAAATAAGTTTTTTTACTCCTATAAGTCCCATTAATCTTTAATACACTGAATTACCCTTCTTAACTCGGTGCCACACAATTACCAACGAGCTTCCGATGAACAACAATTTCATTAGAGTGTTGTTGACACAGATGAAGTCTGTGAATAGATCCAATTATCAAGTCATGAACACCAGCACATACTACTCCTGAGTCTTCAACGAAATCCATTATCTCGATCCGACTTCTGGCGATTCCGAACTCGACCCAGAGTATTCGTTGGCTTCTCGAGGGTCTTAGAGCTCCATGGAGTCAGATCCGAGTGAGCTTTGGTCATTTGATCGGACGGTAATGGCTTCGATGATGATGAACTGACCATCTTCTTTGACTTGAACGAATCGAAAGGGTCTTTCCATTGTTGATGTTGGCAGTAGTAATGGATGGGGCTTTATAGATAGTTAGATAGATATATATGTATATATATATATAGAGAGAGAGAGAGAGATAATGTATATGTTTGGAGGACAGTGGTTTTCACTGAGTTCACAGATGCCACGCCACTACCATTAGAGAGAGAGAGAGAGATCGATTTAGGATTTTTTGAAATTGAAGACCTTCTTAGTTTATAATATTCTCAATTTTAATCATGAAAAAAATTGAGAAATTTATCAAAATTGATCATTATAAATTTCTTATTTTTGATAATATTTTCAGTTCATATTAGAAAAAAATTGAAAATTTTCTTAGTTTTGATAATTATAAATTGAGAACATTCTCAGTTTTGAAATTGAGAACATTCTCAATTTGGGGATTAAAGGGCAAAATGTCTTTTTATCTCTAAATGAGACTTTATTGGTTCAAAAACTTTTTGATAGGACCTAAGCTACCACCAAATATATAGATAAGACTTTTAGGTAATTATCTCTTATCTTTTTTGGATTTATTTTGAATTTTTTAAAAATATTTAGTGCGTTTGGTTTTAGTTTTTTGAATTTAGTTTTCTGAAAATTAAGTTTTTGGTTTTTCGTATTTTCTTGTTTTTAATGAATATTTTTAAAATTTTAAATAATTTTTTACTTTTTTTAGATGCATCTTACTTAAATGTATATAAATAGTAAGATATTTGTGAAAAAATATTTTTAAAATTAATAAATACACAAAAATACAAAAAATATATTGAATTTTTAGATTTTTTTTGTATTTTTGGTATTTAATGAATTTTTTAAAAAAAAATTCATAAATATTATATTTTTTAAGTGTATTTATGTTAGGTGTCAAAAATTTTTTTAAAAAATTGCTTAAAATATTAAAAAAAATTTCAGTGGAAATAAAAAAATATATGGAAAACAAAAAATTAAAATCTTCTGAAAAGTGAATTCTGAAAACTGAAACCAAACAAAGTGATTAATTTTTCGGTTCATCTTATCGAGTTAAATTTAGAAATCTATAACTTTTATAAAAAAATTAACTAAAGACAAAAATAAATACCAAAAAAAATAAAAAAAACAAAAACAAAAACAAAAATAACAAATGAAAAGTTACTCCCTAAAACACCATTTTTTCCTTATGCAACAGCAGCAGCTGCAGCTGCATGCTCCAGCAGACCACCCACATCTTCTTCCTCCAACAGCATTACAACTACCTTTTATCTTTCTCTTTTTTAAAATATTTTATTTTATTTTTATGGAAATAACCATGATTTTCTCGACTGAACTACCTATACATATATATAATTATATAGATATATACATATATAATCCAAAAACCATGGCTCTTCCCCTCTTTCAGTTCACTATCATGAAAACCAACACACATACATATTTCTACTTATATACTCATTGCATTGTATGCACAGGGAAATCATTACAACATGTTTAGGGAATATAATAGTGACCATTTGTATCTAACATTGGGTAATAACATAGTCTTTGACTCTGAGCATTAATTAAAAAATGAAAATTTATACTTTGATTGTGGGAAAAGTCTATAGTATATTTTATTTAAAAAATGTACGATACATAACAAAATCAATAGCTAAAATTGAGCCACATAATTAAAAGTAACCTACTAAACAGATCACTTTTTATAGTTATGAGCAATAATTATGTTTCTTCATAATTATAATCAAATTGATCTTAACTTAGTCATAACCACATCTCATAACCAATACTATTTTGGTCATAACTAATATCACATATTTCATAACCACATCTCATAATAAATACCGTTTTGTTCATAACTAATATCACATATTTCATAACCATAATCACATATCTCATAACCACATTTCATAACCAACCTCTTTGAGTCATAACCAACATCACATATCCCATAACCATTAGTCACATATCTCATAACTAACACCTTTTTTTTTTTCATAACTAACATCACATATCTCATAACTAACACGCTTTTGTTCATAACCACACCACTTTGATTATAACGAATATCACATATCTCATAACTATTACTCACATGAATCATAACCACATCTCATAACCAATTCCTTTGAGTCATAACCAACATCACATATCTCATAATCACTAGCCACATATCTCATAACTAATAACCCTTTTGCTCATAACCACACCATTTGATCATAACCAATATCTCATATCTCATAACCATTAACACATATAGCACAACCGAACACCCTTTGACAGCACTTTGCTCATAACCAGAATCACATATCTTATAATCACTAATCAAATATCTCATAACCATTACCCACATATATCATAACTACGAATCACATATCTTATAACCACACCACTTTAATCATAACCAACATTACATATCTCATAACCACTAATCATATATCTCATAACCAAACACCCTTTGACTTATAACTACACCACTCTGCTCATAATCAAAGTCACATATCTAATAATCACTAATCATATATCTCATAACCTTTACCCACTTATGTAATAACCACATCTCATAACCAACACCATTTGCCTCATAACCAACATCACATATATCATAACCACTAATCACATATCTCATAACCACTACCCACAAATAGGAGTTTAAATTTGGCCCATGAGCTTGCGGTACACCCCAAGTCCAGTCGCGCCGTAGGTGGGCCCATAACCGGTTACCAAAAAGAGGGTAAAGGAAATTAGAGGAGTCCAGGGGTTCCAATATCACATATCTCATAATCACTAGTCACATATCTCATAACCAATATCATATATTTTATAACCACTAGTTACATATCTCATAACCAATATCTTTTTTTCATAACCAACATCACATATCTTATAACCATCAGTCACATATTTCATAATTAACACCATTTTGCTCATAACCACACCACTTTGTTCATAACCAATATCACATATCTCATAACGATTGATCACATATCTCATAACCATTGATCACATATCTCATAACTATTACCCACATGAATTATAACCACATCTCATAACCAACCACTTTGAGTCATAACCAACATCACATATCTTATAATCACTAGTCATATATCTCATAACTAACAACCTTTTTGCTCATAACTACACTACTTTGATCATAACCAATATTTCATATCTCATAACCACTAACACATATAGCACAACCAAACACTCTTTGACACCACTTTGCTCATAACCAAAATCACATATCTTATAATTACTAATCAAATATCTCATAACCATTACCCTCATATCTCATAACCAACATTACATATATCATAACTACTAATCACATATCTCATAACCATACCACTTTAATCATAACCAACATTACGTATCTCATAACCACTAATCACATATCTTATAACCAAACACCCTTTGACTTATAATCACATCACTCTGCTTATAACCAAAATCACATATCTAATAATCACTAATAATATATCTCATAACGTTTATCTACTTATATCATAACCACATCTCATAACCAACACCATTTGCCTCATAACCAACATCACATATATCATAACCACTAATCACATATCTTATAACCATTACTCACATATGGGGGTGTAAATTTGGCCCACGAGCTCGCAGCACACCCCTAGTCCAAAAATTACTCTCTCTCTCTCTCTCTCTCTCTCTCTCTCTCTCGTTTGGGCTAAAGAAAGGGTCTAAGAATTTGTCAAAAATAATTAATGAGGGAATTTTAATTTTGACAAAATTTGGATGTTTGTTCCAAATTTTTGGAGAAAATGGTGCCGAAATTATGTAATAATCATTATAAAAAAATAAAATTAAAACATTTATGAATAGAGTCTTATAATAAAATAAATTATTACTTAACAATTTTGTCAATTTATACTTAAATTTTTTTAAAAAAATATAAATCCTTTATCTATTTTTATTTAGTAAAATTAATAAAAAAGACTATTTTACTCATCAACTACAAAATGTATAATCACACCATTAATTAGCGTAATAAAAATATTTAAAATTTTAGAAATCACAAATATCATAATCAAGTCACAAAGTTTTGTAATATAAAACACAAAATACATAATGCCATCATTAATTGGCGTAACAAAATTGTTTAAAATTATAGAAAATCACAAATGTCGTAACTAATTTCCAAAATTTCGTAACATTAACCAAAAATTATGTAACTATCCACTAATTGGTGTAACAAAAATATCTAAAAATTTTAAAACCACAAATGTCATAACCAACTCACAAAATTTAATAACATCAATTACAAACTAATTGCCATAATAAAAATAATCAAAATTTTTACAAATCACAAATGTCATAACCAACCCAAAAAATTCATAACATCAATCAGAAAATGCATAACAACACAACTAATTGATGTAGCAAAAATATATAAATATTTTATAAACCACAAATATTGTAATCAAGTAATAAAGTTGTATAACAATTATCATAAAATGACTAAACAAATCACTAAAAATCTTAAAATCACTAATCGGGATCTCTCATAATATAGAGAAAACAAAATATAATGACAATCATTAAATAATTTAATCAACGACTTAAAGCCATGGAATAGAAAATGAGAGATAGAGAAGATTAGCTAGTAGAGTGAGAGGAAAGGGAATATGAGAAAGAGAGATTGAACGGGCTTATTGCCTGTGAAATTGACGTCAAAGGTGTTGTCATTTCTGATAAGGAACATCGGAGATATCTACAATGACAGTAAAGAATGAGAGAGATGCTTAAGGGATGAAGAGGATTGAGAGAGCAGAACAGTACAACAAAATGCGTAACATTCATTTTTCAAAAGTTCTATAACACATGTACAAATTGATGATAACAAAACCTTTCAAATCATAACTACGGCCAAAGGTTTGTATATGTATGACATATTAGTGTGAAAGAGCTAGAGTTTCAAGATAGATGTATTTACTAGATAGAGAAATATCACCAAAATGAATAGTGCTGAAATAGACAAAGAGAGTAGTGACGAGTTCAAGGATCTATTGTAGAGACACACAATAAGAAAATACACATTTGGCGACCAGAATTGGCGACCAAAACAAATTTAGTCACCAAAAATATACCTTTTGGCGACTAAAAAAAATTAGTCGCCAAAGGTTCACAATTCAGCTACTATTTGAATTTAGTCGAGATATATTGTCTTTTTGGCGACTAAAAAAAAATTTAGTCACTAAATAGATAGTAATTGGCTACTAAATAATAATTAGTTGCCAAAATTTTAAATTTTACACTACTAATTGTAGGTTTAGTCGCCAAATATTATGGACATTTTTTACACCTTTTGGTGACAAAAAAATTTAGTAGCCGTATATTTAATTTTTACCGACGAAAAAAAAAATTAGTAGCCAAATGATACTTTTGGCTACCAATATATTAGTCGCTATTAATTAATCATTGGCTGCAAAACAGTTTTAGTTGTTATTTAGCACTATTTGGTGACAAAAAAATAATTTAGTCGCTAAACGTTGAATTTTTTTTTAAGAGGGAAAGCAATTGATTTTGGCGCCTGATATATATACTCTGTATGTTCTGTCTCTTACACACACGATATACACTGTTCTGTCTCAAAAGCTTTTTGCTTTCACCAAACCTCATGTCACGACCCAAACTCGCCCCTATAGGTTTAGCATCGTAACTAGCCACTAATCCTTGGATTACCAAAAGCCTCTTAACAGAATAACGTATAATCAAGGGACTGGGGAAGCAAATATACAAAATATACGTAATCCATTGAGCTGTGAAGACATACATGGGACAGATAATTTAAAACTTTTATAAACTTGCGATTGACGTCAAAAGATGTAGGGCTTGTTTGGTTTGTTTTTCTGAAAAAAATTTTGAAAAAATTCTCTACGAACAAATTTTCAAGAGTAATCAAACCAAACAAATTTTTGCAAAAAAAATCTCAAAATTTTGTTCGGTTACTTATTTTTCAAAATCACTCTCTCTCCCTCATACACATCAAATCAATCACTTTTTTTTAAAACTTTCTCTCCTAAAATAATTTTCCAAAACCATTTCTGAAAAAAGACAAACTAAACAAGTTTTCGTACTTTTTATCTCAAAAACTACTCTACAAATACAAACCAACCACACCCATAGTATTTACACATCACTCCATGAACATATTATTAGAAATCTTGCTCGTATATCAAAAGAAACAAAATCTAGTACATTCACAAAAACAGCCACTAAACTTGACTTCATCTGGAATCTCCTCGGGAGGCACAAAGTTTGGCTGACAAAAACTATGACGCTAAGTCTTCAACTCTGAGCCTGGTCACACGTCAGATCACCTACATACATAATATAAACAGTGAGCGGAATCCCAGTGAATAATAACGGAGTAAAGGATTTAATGAATGAAGTCCATACCAGGTTCAGAAATCATAATTTAGAGTTATAAACCGATTCATATTCATATTCATATTCTTGTTCAAATCATATACAGAAATCGGAGTTCATGCTTAATCATACGTGGTTGTAGACACCCCATTTTTGACCGACCTTAAGACTCAGACGTCACCGATTGAGCGCTTGGTGATGTTGCATATCGCTTTGTTCGAAGTTTGAGTCGCGTCATGCCGCCTCCGGACTTCCGAACCCTCTCTGTGCCTTGTCTCGGTTTGCGAACGGACTCGGTTTTCTGCTTTTTCCCGAGGAGAGAGGTCTAGCAGACCGTCAATGTCAGAGGGCTACATTTCATGGTCGAGGCCATTTTGCCCACTTCGAGTCCGGTTCGGTTTTCGGAGCCGTTAGCGTGTGCCTCGGTTCGGGACCGCCAACCATCTCTGTTTTCTCCGGTTTTTGGCATACATCTGTTTTATCCTTGTTAGGAACATCGGGGTCCGAGAACCCCACCGGTCCCAAGTACCACTCCGTTGCTTGGCCCATTTCGAACCCGAACCACGGTTTTGGTCCCCGGCGCCGTTCGTGTTGTTGTCGATCAACCTTGGAAGGTACCTCTGTTTTACCGCTAAGAAACACTGGGGTCCGAGAACCCCGCCGGTCCCAAGTACCACTCCTGACGGCCCATTTCGGAACCGAACCACGCGGTTTGGTCCCCGAGCTTCGTTTGTTGTTGTACGATCAATCTTGGCAGAACCTCTGTTTTCCCTCGCTAAGAAACACGGGGTCAAAACCCACTTCGGTCCCAAGTACCACTTGCTGCAGTGGCCCATTCAAATTTCCGAACCCTGGGTTTTGGTCCCCGCGTTTCGCGCGTTCGCATTGTTGTTTATTCATTTTGGCATACATCTTTGATTCAGCATTTTGAGGAACTCCGAGTGTCACTTAGTGGCACTTCTTCCTGCCCATTGCTTCCCGGACCGAACCTAACGGCGGTTTTTGGTCCCGAGCTCTCGTTTTGCATTAGTTTGCTCCGGTTTTGGCGGTACCTCTGTTTCATCCTTCTAAGGAACACTGGCCTCGATATCCTCGATATCCACCGAGCGTCGCTTTAATGTCTGCTGTCTCTTTTTTTTTCAACCGCGGTTACGGTCCCCGAGCTTTCGTTTTGCATCGTTGCGTTCAATTTTGGCAAGTGTACATTTTTATCATTACGAGGGACCTGGGCCTCTCGATGCCCACTCGGGGCGAACAAAATATCTCGATTTTGCCCTCAAAATATCTAGATATTTTGTCCTCAAAATATCTAGATATTTTGGCCTAGATATTTTCCATCTTCTTAGCCCTCTTTTGACCTCTCTCTTGTGCACAATGAAGGGCCGAACCAGCTGGTTGGAGAGAAGAAAAATGGCTTCAAGAGTTCCATAGCCAAAACCTTCATTTCCATAACCAAAAACCTTGAAACAACTCCAAGTCTTGTTTGATTTCTTCACCAACACCTAGCCTCACCACCACAAATTCGATTCCAGCAGCAAGGAAGTGAATTTCAGAGGTTGAGAAGCTACAAATCAAAGCCAAAAAGCAAAGAAAGACAAGTCTTCAAGGGTAAGTGTCTAAAACCAACTTTTAGGGCCTTTTCTTGATCTTTTTCTACACTCTAATTGGTTGAGAATTGGGGCTCCGACCCCTACTACTTTTTGTGCTCATTTTGAGCCCCTCTACAACATTGTAGAAGGGTCAACTCCATTTGGTATTTGTATATACTAGTTCCTTCAATATTCATCAAGATTGTCACATTTTGCATGCTAAAATTGACCTATTTGTGTTTGTTTTTGGGGCTCCGACCCCTACTGGTTTTGTGCTTAAAATGAGTCCCTCTACAACATTGTATCATAGCTCAACTTCATTTGGCCATTATATATACCATTTCATCAAGTGTGCCACTTTTTGTATGCAATTTTCGACCTATTTGTGTTTGTTTTAGGACTTCGACCCCTACTGGTTTTAGTCTTATTTTGACCCCCTTTACATGTTTCATGAAGAAGGTTTGGTCATTTGGTGTATAGATTACATGTCTCATGTTATACTCTCTTTTGGCTCCATTTTGCCTTCCATTTCTAGCATGTTTGTCTTATGAATTAGAGGCTTCCATTTACTGCATATATGCTTATTTTTGGGCCCTCTTTCATGTTGTAGAAGAGAGTTTGTTCATTTGGTGTTTGTATATGCCATCTTCCTTTGTAATGCTCTTTTGGCCACTAATCTTGTATGATTTTGTTGCCATGACTATGTCTACATTTTGGCCATGTTTGCTACTGAAATGAGCCATTCTTGGGACTGCCTTGCTACTGTTTTTGCTTCCATGTATCAATTGTGCATGTTTAGTGTGGCCATAAGCCATTTCGGGTGCACATTATCGCATTTCGGGATCATTTTTCGCTTTGGGTGCGCTTCGGTTGTGTTTTCGGGGCTGTTTTCCCCTCATGTAGCTGCTGAAATTTCATTACCATGCTTGCATATCATTACCCACGTTATTTTGTGCCTTAATGCATTGCCTCGGTTTGCGTGCCCAGTGCATTTCGAGGCTGCCGCTTTTCTCCGACGGCCTCCTATGTGAGTGAGCTGAGGCTCTCCCATGTTGGTGTAAGCCCATCGTTGCATTGCGTATGCCATTTGTATCATGTCTTGCATTGCCTCGGTTTGCGTGCTGTAGTGATTTGGCTTTGCCGTTTCTCCGACGGCCTCCTATGTGAGTGAGCTGAGGCTCTCCCATGTTGGTGTAAGCCCATCGTTGCATTTCGTATGCCATTTGTATCATTTTGCATTGCCTCGGTTTTGCGTGCTGTACGCATTTCGAGGCTGCCGTTTATCCGGCCTCCTATGTGAGTGGCCGAGGCTCCCATGTTGGTGTAAGCCCATCGTTGCATTTCGTATGCCATTTGTATCATTTTTGCATTGCCTCGGTTTGCGTGCCCGCGGGTACGCATTTCGAGGCACTTCGTTTTTATCCGACGGCCTCCTATGTGAGTGAGCTGAGGCTCTCCCATGTTGGTGTAAGCCCATCGTTGCATTTCGTATGCCATTTGTATCATTTTTGCATTGCCTCGGTTTGCGTGCCCGCGGGTACGCATTTCGAGGCACTTCGTTTTTATCCAACGGCATCTTATGTGAGTGCGACTGAGGTCCTCTCATGTTAGTGTAAGCCCAATCTGCATTTTCCATGTCATTGGCATTGCGTATGCCTCCGCCTCGGTTTGCGTGTCCGTGTGCACGCATTTCGAGGCACTTCAGTTTTATCCGATTTGCATTTCATCATCGCCTCGGTTTGCGTGCCTATGGGCGCGCATTTCGAGGCACTTCGGTTTTATCCGATTTTGCATCGCATATCATCGCCTCGGTTTGCGTACCTGTGGGCGCGCATTTCGAGGCACTTCGGTTTTATCCGATTTTACATCACATATCATCGCCTCGGTTTGCGTGTCCGCGGGCACGCATTTTGAGGCGCTTTATTTTACCCGATTTGCATTTCATCATTGTCTCGGTTTTGGTGCCAGTGGGCACGCATTTCGAGGCACCTCATTTTTATCATTCTGGCATCCCGTGTGAGTGTGGCTGGGGCCCTCTCATATTGGTGTAAGTCCATCGTTGCATTTCATGCCTTTATGTCATCGCCTCGGTTTGCGTGCCAGTGGGCACGCATTTCGAGGCATCTCATTTGCATCAGCATTGTGCATACTAGGTTGTATCTTAGTTGCATTTCATGCATCTCATGCATATTGCATCGTGTTCGGGATAGGAGTTAGCGCACGGAAACGAGGCACGCTCGACTGAGCGACTAACGGGTCTCCATCCCCAAGTCACCGACATTCCGGATTACCCATGATGGAGTTAGGTTTTTTGTAACATTCATCTGCATTCATCCCATATTGTTGCAATTCGATTCCTCGGCCATCATGCATCGGTATGCGTGATTGGTGGCGCGAGGATCGAGACATGCATACATTTGTGAAATACACTGCTGTGCCCTTTTCCTGCTCTCTGTTGCAGCAAAATTCAGAGTTGGCAACTTTCCGGAGCATGGCACGCGTTTCAAGGTAAATTGCAAACAGAGGCTAATTGGGGCATCCCAGTGGATTTCTGCGCCAGGCAGTTACAACATACATCATCCTTCAGAAGCAAGGCAGTCCCTGGCTTGCATGCCAGCTTTTATAGCTTTCATAGTTAATTTGTTTAATTAATTAGAAATTTGTAATATTTTGGACTGTAATATTTGGGACTGTATTATTCTTTTATTTATTCGACCCTCTGCGAGGGCACAAAGGGTAAAGGTGAGTGTGATGTATGTCTTCCAACCCCATTTCTTTCTCCTTTTATTTACGCTTTGAATGGTTAGATATAGGGCATACTTCAATTAGCATATAGTATGACAAAGATGTTTGCATCATTCATCTGCTTTTACGCATAAGACTCGGCGCAAGATCATACAAACTGCATTGTATTTTCAATTCCAAATTGAATACGTGTTAGTTGTAGCATTTCATATGCCATATTTAGAATAGCCGAGCCTGCTATAGTTTGCATTCTTGCATGTGTTGCATTAGGCATTTCTGTATACCTAGGATCATGCATGATTTCTAATCATTTTCTGTTTTGGCTTGGAGTACTCGGTGAGTTTTATGCTTTAGCATCCTTGCATGCGTGTGAGTGTTGCCATGATAGCATGCTTGCCATGAGGCTATGTGCTTATGTGATATAACTGCCTTGAATGCCTGTGGGTGGAGGTTGAGTTATGTGAATTGGAGCAATTCATCAATTGTTTGTTAAGCCCACTAGATTGTGGCAAAATCTGTATTTTAAGCCTACCTGCGGGTAGCAAACCATCTTTCACAAACAAACATGAAATGTTTTGTTCCAATTCAGACGGCCCAGTCTATACTTGTTTGCTGCGAGCATCACATAGTAACCTAGGCTAATAATCGGAATAAGAACGCACAAAGTTTTCAAAAACAGATATCATGGTTAGTAGAGGCCGGTCTTTGACCGGGCGAGAGGGGGTGCTCACGATGTGACCTTCCCTAATCGTACCCAAGTTCCCGAGCCAACTTTGGTGATGACGGACCGCGTGGCCTTTTAAGACCGAGTCGTGGTTTCCTAAATTTCTCATTTTAAAATATTTAGGTGGCGACTCATTATCCGCAAAGCGTCCATGTTTGGCACTTCTTTTCAAAAATCTGTTTTCCTTCAAAACGATTTGCGGATTTGGACTCTTTGGTTCGAGATTGAGAACCGCAACAAAAATCGAGTCCGAAGCGAGGCTCCCATGGGCGTTATTCTGCTTCTGGCGACTCTCGGGATTTAGAGAACTTGACTCGAACTCATGATATCTGTTTTGACTACACTTGTGTGTTTCTTTGCATTGCATTTGCATTGGTGCGCTTAGGACACCGTGTTTGCCATCCGCTATTCTCGAGCGGTTTCTTGGGAGGCTTGTCTTGTCAAGGCATGTCCATAAGGTCGACGTTCTGAGCTCTGCCAGTATGGGAACACAAACCCCGGTTTTACCGGGGCACCCTTTTTGACCATTCGACCTAGTGCATATTCGGATCCATAGTGACCATTCCAAACTAGGACAGGTTGCTTACCCGTTTATAGGTTGTTTGAGACCGCTGCGTGCGTAGTGAAACCCTAGTTCCTGACAAAATAGGACAGGGAAACCCTACCCCAACATAGGGGTGTTTTGGCTCTCACTTATCTGTTATGTGCTTGTTAGAGTGTGCCTCTACAGGGAATGCATGTATCAGTTTATGAGTTTGAGCATCAGGCCTACGGGCACCAGTTCAGTATTTTGGGAATCAGTTATATCTGCGGGTATCAGATTCAGTTTTGGGGGCAATAATTTTGGGAACAGTGATCAGTGGTCGAACACAGTTATTCAGTTATGTTCATGTCTGTATTGGTGGGATTGGGCTGAGATGTCAGATGTTTCTCTTCGGTTCGAAGACTCACCAGAGCAACCAGTGTTCTCCTTTGCTGAGGCAAGACAGGAAAAAACTCACCGGTTCATCAGATCCGTCAGTCACCAGTCCGGTCCATCTGATCCGTTAGTCACCAGTCCAGTCCATCTGATCCGTTAGTCACCAGTCACATCACCTCAGTTCAGTTAGTAGACTCGTGATGACGCAAAATTCGGAAGAAATTGTGGTTATGACAACCGCAATAGACCAAGGAATCATCTTGCAGGATGAGACCAATGTTGAGGTGCCACATCCACCTAGGTCGCCTGCCGCTCACCCGATCTGGACGCCCCAGTTGTTTCAAGCTCGTGAGCCCACCACATCTGAATTAATGGGAATGATTGGTGACCTTCAGAGGTCCGTGGCAGATCTGGCTTACGGAATGTCAGTTTCATCGCCAGCTGCATCATACGCCGGGAATTTTGCACCGCAGGAGCCCCCGCTATTGGGGCGAATTGTGATCGAGCTCAGCCAACCCGAGGCTGTCTTAAGCTATGGCAATGACATGTCAACAGCGACCCAAACCCATGATCCAGCTGAGGCTAAAAGTAAGAATGAAACGGCGCATACACCGATCCCATCAAGCAAGCTGCTGGCGTACCGAGGCTTTGAAAGCCGGGATGAACAAACAGAAGTATTTGCGGTCATGGCCAAAATTGTGGATGATGCTTTCTCCACTCCGAGGGCGCTTCAAGCGACAAACCGGGATAGGCCGTCACATGCCGCAGTTCCTTCCATCCCCAACTCGCATCCTAAAAGATCGAAGCCAAGACAATGCTGCCGACCCTTTCGCTAGTCGTCTAGCAAGAAGCCTCGGACTTGTATCCTCCTCAAGGGCGCAGAGTCTTTCATGCCCTCTATATGCCTCTGTCTAGGGCATTTCAAATTCGCTAACGAGGGCATCTTACACCCTCGAGCCTCGATCACGCTAAAGAATCTCCCTCTCACACACGATGCTACCTCAGATTGCGATACCACCAGACCGGTCCACGACCGACAGCTTGTTTTCGCCTCATGAAGTACAAGATTTGATCGACAATGAGGTTATCCTCCCACCCACCTCAAGAAAGTCTCGCCACCGAAAGTTGTTGGACTCGAGGATACCGCAAGTATGTGATCATGGGTTGGTCCACCATGGGCGGCGCTTGGTGTATTCAGATATGGCGTTTGCACGACTATGTTGAGCATCTGCGTATGCTAATTTTGTGATTTCGGCTTGGGTGTTGAGTCGATTTGTCGATTTTGTTTTGAGTCTTTCTCTTTGTTTTGAGTCGCTTTGCTTAAGGGTCCGCCTTGTTGTAGCAGTCGGCCCCATTGTATAGAGTCGGGTGATTAGGAGGTGTTACCTCGGCGTCCCCATTTTGTTTTGTGTTTGTGTTTTTGTTTGTTTTGAGTCTGTTTCTGCCAGGGAGCCAATTGTGCCAACAGATTTGAATGAAACAACAGTGACTTTCACACTCTCGCATTTGCTTCTGCCTTGTGCTAGTTTTTGCTGAAGTTCAATGAGACGATAGTATTTGACTAAGGACTCTTTTTCTCGCTCCTTGAAGTCATTGTAATGACCTAAGTTTTCCAAAACCTTTGAACATCGCGGTGAAAACGAAGAGGAAGGAATTCTGGATTTGCAAAACTTTGATCAATTGAGAGAAAGAGAGGCGCTAAGCCCTTAATGAATGAAATCATGCTTGTTAGCGTGAGTACCGAGAAGGACCCTAGCTTGATCCAGATCGTTTCAAGACTATCTTCAACGCGAGCGATTTGTCGCTTAAAACTTTCAAAAATGTTTTATGCAATTCTGCAAGACTGGTGGAATCGCTCTTGGGATTGTGCACTTAGGATCGCTCTCACCGAGACTCAACCCTTGCTTCTAAACCTTGAACTTGAATTCGAATGTTCAACGGTCAACTACAATGTGAGGCCTGTGGTCAGATTTGAAGCGGCCTCGAACAAGAGGCACCAAAGTCAATTCAAGAAGGTCGACCATCGGAAGAAGCTTGCAAAGCTAGAATGTAAGCACCTCTAACTAGGGGCAAAAATATCCGATGTGCTCAAGAGCCAAAGGTGCATCTTCGCAAGTCAATACAATGTACCACTCTCCGGATATAGAGGGCTTCAATCTCAGAACCATTTGGCATGGACTGGTTACATTTTTACCCTTTGAGAGGCTCGCTGGGCCGAAAACCCGGAAAGGGCGACCCAGGCAAAAGTTAGAGCAAGAAAAGATATATACACGAAAAGAAGAAAAAAAGAAAAGCAAAAAAAGAAATGAAAAAGAAAAAAGAAAAGAAGAAAAAAAGGAATGAAAAGAAAAGAATGAAAAAGAAAGAAGAACAAAGCTCGCAAGGTCGAAAACCTGCAACAGGCGCCTTGGCAAAAGTTAGAGCATAAAAAGGAGAGGTTAAATACCCGAGTGTACCTTAACCCCGAACTACGTAAGGCTTGATTCCCATGTTTGGGATACGTAGGCAACTTCATTCTGAAGTCCAGCCATAAACACTTCAAAATCAAGTGTGTCCATGTAATGGTTTTAACCATCCTTGCCTTCTCAGATCCGAGAGTTCGATTGCAATCATCGCCCGAGGATCGACCATAATGCGCCGGCTATCCAAACAAGGCAACTTTCCGTTGCCATTCAATATGCCGCAGCGTTGCTCAAACAAGGCAACTTTCCGCATGCGCTTCTTCAAGCACGGGCGCTTTTCCTTGATCCGAGGTTGTGCATCTCAGAGTAGGTTTCATGCTCGTTGAGCAAGTGTCCATTTGCAAAAATAGTTTTTGAGGATTTTACCGAGGTTGGCTAATTTTCTAAAATTGTTCCATCTTTTTCCAAAAACTAGGCCATTTCTTGGACCCAAAAAGGAAAATTTTCGCTCATAGCCCCGACTTGCATGATTTCAAATCAAAAATCGAACAAGCATGTTGATCTAACTCTCATTTTGGTCAAATTTTTAGGAGAAAACCAAAATAAAAAAAATGGTCAAAATGACGAACTAGGGGCACATTTGAGTCGTTCTCTGTTTTTTCCCCGTTATCAACATACTTGCCAAGAAGGGCACTCTACCTCCCAAAAGGCACAACCAAGGGCACAAAGAAGAGGGCGTAAAGCTCTCATCCTCCGACCAACGGCGAAGTATCAAGTGCTAAGCACAACCGAATGGATCAACATATTCCCATTCCCTCATCCGGGCAGATCTAACCATGTCCAAACTCCCAAATAGGCATCATCGATCGATGTCAAGAATGATCCGGCCAGACACCCAATTGTAACGCAGCCCCTCTGGGGAGAAACTCACTGCTAGAACAAGAAAGAGAATCTAGCGAATACTAGGGGCATGAGCCCGATCTTCTGCTTATCCATCAACCACCCAGGGAAGGGATAAAAAATGAGAGATTGAAGAATAAAGAGATGTGCGCTGAGAGAAAAAGTGAGAGAAAGGCTTTATCAGAAAAACAGAGCTTGAGAGCCGAGTGAAGAGAGAATCACAAATGAGTAAGGGTAGGAAGCACTACCCAGTGAAACAGTTCCCCTGCACGCCCGAGTGTCGTGGTCTTTTTGTTTTATCTCGCTTGTTTTGAGTCGCTTCGAGTGTTACTCGATGTGTCTAGGTTGTGTGCCTTTTATTTCCTTGTTGAGTCGTTTTTGTCAGGTTCAGTGGTAGGCTCAATACCTGGTCGAAAAACTCATCTCTCAATTTCAAAAACAAAATCATTTTGTGATCCAAGTGCCGTGCCGTTCTCCATATTTGTGAAAAACAGAATTTGTTCTTTCGTAAAGCCTCGTGGTCCACCTCGATAAGTGTGAATAGTAGAACCAGGCCTATCCGTCAGTGAGTTTCGAGCCGCAGCAAAAGCAAAAGAAAAAGGAAAATGTCGCATCCGAGTTTGTTTCAACTTCGCAAGTTCTTTGCCGTGATCCCGCCTGCTCGTAATGAGCTGTGTTCAAAATTAAAAGAATACTGTGTTATGAGCCATGTGTTCAGACGAGCGAAGTTGTGTTATGGGTCGTGGTTCACAATCAAAACGGGCCATGGTTCAGAAATTCAAAAGTTTGGGCTGGTGTTCAACCTTCTACAAAGTGTGTGCTGTGTTCACCTCAACAATGAAATTGTGTGTTCGACATCAAATGTTTGAGCTGTGTTCAGACTTCAAAGTGTGCCGTGGTGTTCACCTCAACAACGAGTGGTTCGACATCGAGATTTGAGCCGTGTTCAGACTTCAAAGTGTGCCGTGTGTTCACCCCAACAATGAGCTGTGTGTTCGACGTCAAATGTTTGAGCTGTGTGTTCAGACTTCAAAGTGTGCCGTGTGTTCACCCCAACAATGAGCTGTGTGTTCGACGTCAAATGTTTGAGCTGTGTGTTCAGACTTCAAAGTGTGCCGTGTGTTCACCTCAACAACGAGCTGTGTGTTCGACATCAGAGATTTGAGCCGTGTGTTCAGACTTCAAAGTGTGCCGTGTGTTCACCCCAACAATGAGTCAGGTGTTCGACGTCAAATGTTTGAGCTGTGGTTCAGACTTCAAAGTGTGCTGTGTTCACCTCAACAATGAGTCAGGTGTTCGACATCAAATGTTTGAGCTGTGTTCAGACTTCAAAGTGTGCCGTAGGTTCACCTCAACAACGAAGCTGTGGTGCTCCGAAAAAAGCTGCAGTCTAAAACGAGCTGTGGTGCTCAAAAATGAGCTGTGTGCCCAAAGAAAAAGGAGCTGTGCCCAAAGAATGAGCTGCAGGTGCCCAAAAGAAGTCAGTGCTCAAAACGAGCGAGCAGTTCAAAAACGAGCTGGTGTCTAAATGAGCTGTAGTTCAAAAACGAGTCAGGTGCCTAAAAATGAGCAGGTGTCTTAAAAAGGAGTCATGGTGCAGTTCAAAAACGAGCCGGTGCCCGAAAAACGAGCCGGTGGTGCCCAAAAAGGAGCTGTGGTTCAAAAAATGAGCTGCAGTTCAAAAACGAGCTGGTGCCCGGGAAAAAGGAGCTGGTGCCCAAAGAAGGAGTCAGGCGCAAAAAAACGAAGCCGGTGTCTTAAACGAGCTGTGGTAGTTCAAAAAGAAGCTGTAGCTCGAAAACGAGCAGTTCAAAACGAGCTGCAGTCTGAAATGAGCTGCAGTTCAGAAGGAGCTGTGCCCAAAGAATGAGCTGTGCCCAAAGAAAAAGGAGCTGTGGTGCCCTAAAAAGGAGCTGCAGTTCAAGAAGGAGCTGCATACCAAAAATGAGCTGTGGTGTCTTAAAAAGAAGCTGCAGTTCAAAAACGAGCTGTGCAGTCAAAACGAGCTGTGGTGCCCTTAAATGAGTCAGTTCAAAACGAGCTGCAGTGCCTTAAATGAGCTGCAGTTCAAAAGGAGCTGTGGTTCAAAAACGAGCTGGTGCTCAAATGAGTTAGGTGTCAAAAACGAGCTGTGTTCAGAATGAGCTGTGTGCCCAAAGAAAAGGAGCTGTGCTCAAAAAGGAGCTGGTTCAAGAAGGAGCTGGCGCCAAAAACAAGCTGTGTTCTAAAAGCGAAGTTGTGTGCTTAAATGAGCTGCAGTTCAAAAAGGAGCTGAAGCTCAAAAAACGAGCTGTGTGTCTAAATGAGCTGTAGGCTCAAAAACGAGCTGTGGTCCCGAAATGAGTCAGTGCCCGAATGAGGAGCTGCAGTTCAAGAAGGAGCTGTGTGCCTGAAGGAAGAGCTGTGTGCCCAAGAAGGAGCTGTGTGCTCGAAAGGAGCTGTGTGCCCGCAAATGAGCTGTGTGTCCGAAATGAACTTTGTGCCAAAAAGAGCTGTGTGCCCAGATAAAGTAGAGTGTTGTGTTTCGAACTGCGTGCCAAACGAACAAAATTCTGTCGTAAGCTGTGTGCCAAGTCTTGTCCTGTGCATTTCACCTCCATCGCACTATTTTGTGCAATCATCATTCGCGCTGTTTTTTTTTCGTACTTGCATTTTACTTACATTTCATCGTATTGTCTTGTGCACTCCCGGTCTAGGAGACCTTAAATCCTCTAAAGGTGCAATTCCTTTGGTGTTTGTCGTGTCTTAACGACTTAGATGGTCTGGTATAGCCACCTGCCTGTGTTTGCGGTGAGTTCCTAGGAGACCAACTGAGACGGTGGAAACTAGAGTTCGAATGGCTCATGCCTAGAACACAAAGGTTCGGGATTTCCGAGACTAAAGTCTGGTTTAAATACCCAGGGGTATATCCTCGGCTTGAAATCTGTATGGCAGCCCCATAGATTGAGATAGCATGTATATGCGCCTCAATTCTGGATACTGAATCAACCTAGTCTCACACCTGTTGGAGAATAGGAAAGCTGCAACCATAGTCAGGGAGAAAGGTAGTACCTGCAGTTCAATCAAGAAGAAGCGAGAGATCCCCAACAGCATGAGGCACGATATTGTATATATGGTTCATTTGAGGTCAGCACTGCATTTAATCGCAGCAGTATCGTATCTTCTCCGTGTGAGACGCGACGAGAATTAAATGATTCTCCGTGATTCTTAATCGCATGAAATGTAGTTGTTGCTTTGCATTCTTGCTTAAAAGCTGTTGCATCTATTGTAAATATGTGTTTCATTACGTTTTGCACGATTTGCATGATTATTGAGTTAGCCTCGGCTTCTTACATTGTCTGTTGCAATTTGCTCCCGCCGCTGTGGGCACACATCTCTTTCTGTCTTGTATGATTGTCTAAGTCTTCGGCCTTGTCAAAAATGGGTCGTCTCTGGGCTTTGACACTCACTCCCGTCATTGTTATGACTTCCGAGTTCTGTCAAAGAGGGGCAACTGTAGACACCCCATTTTTGACCGACCTTAAGACTCAGACGTCACCGATTGAGCGCTTGGTGATGTTGCATATCGCGCTTGTTCGGAAGTTTCAGAGTCGCGCCAGGCGCCCCGCCTCCGGACTTCGAACCTCTCTCAGGCCTTTGTCTCGGTTTGCGATAACCGCACTCGGTTTTCTCTGCTTTTCTTTCGAGGAGAGAGAGAGGTCTAGCAGATCGTCATCCAATGGTCAGAGGGCTACATTTCATGGTCGAGGCCATTTTGCCCACTTCGAGTCCGGTTCTGGTTTTGAGCCGTTAGGCCGTGTGCCTCGGTTCGGGACCGCCCAACCATCTCTGTTTTCTCCGGTTTTTGGCATACATCTCTGTTTTATCCTTGTTAGGAACACTGGGGTCCGAGAACCCCACTTCGGTCCCAAGTACCACTCCCGGTGCTTGACGGCCCATTTCCGGGAACCCGAACCACGCGGTTTTGGTCCCCGGGCGCTCGTTTCGTGTTGTTGTCTGATCAACCTTGGCAGGTACCTCTGTTTTACCCTGCTAAGAAACACTGGGGTCCGAGAACCCCACTTCGGTCCCAAGTACCACTCCCGGTGCTTGACGGCCCATTTCCGGGAACCCGAACCACGCGGTTTTGGTCCCCGAGCGCTCGTTTCGTGTTGTTGTCTGATCAATCTTGGCAGGAACCTCTGTTTTACCCTGCTAAGAAACACTGGGGTCCGAAAACCCCACTTCGGTCCCAAGTACCACTCCCGGTGCTTGACGGCCCATTTCCGGGAATCCGAACCACGCGGTTTTGGTCCCCGAGCGCTCGTTTCGCATTGTTGTTTATTCATTTTTGGCATACATCTTTGATTCAGCATTTTGAGGAACACTGGGGTCCGAACCCACTCGTGGCCGAGTGTCACTTCCTGCTTCATAGCCCATTTCGGACCGAACCACGGTTTTGGTCCCCGAGCTCGCTTTTGCATTAGTTTGCTCCGGTTTTTGGCGGTACCTTGCTTTCATCCTTCTAAGGAACACTGGGCCTCGATATCCACTTCGTGGCCAACGTCGCTTGTGTCTGCAGCTCTTTTTTCCGAACTGCGCGATTCTCGTCCCCGAGCTGCTTTTGCATCGTTTTCGCTCAATTTTGGCAAGTGCTTCTTTTATCATTCGAGGGACACTGGGCCTCGATGCCCACTGGGCCGAACAAAATATCTCGATTTTGCCCTCAAAATATCTAGATATTTTGTCCTCAAAATATCTAGATATTTTGGCCTAAATAATTTCCATCCTCTTTGGCTTTTTTTTTACCTCTCTCTTGTACACAATGAAGGACCGGACCAACTGGTTGGAGAGAAGAAAAATGGCTTCAAGAGTTCCATAGCCAAAACCTTCATTTCCATAACCAAAAACCTTGAAACAACTCCAAGTCTTGTTTGATTTCTTCA
This sequence comes from Camellia lanceoleosa, assembly GCA_025200525.1. NCBI lineage: Eukaryota > Viridiplantae > Streptophyta > Magnoliopsida > Ericales > Theaceae > Camellia > Camellia lanceoleosa. Next base: position 244,957 of record JANUSC010000162.1, on the reverse strand, counting down.
CCAACACCTAGCCTCACCACCACAAATTCGATTCCAGCAGCAAGGAAGTGAATTTCAGAGGTTGAGAAGCTACAAATCAAAGCCAAAAAGCAAAGAAAGACAAGTCTTCAAGGGTAAGTGTCTAAAACCAACTTTTAGGGCCTTTTCTTGATCTTTTTCTACACTCTAATTGGTTGAGAATTGGGGCTCCGACCCCTACTGCTTTTGTGCTCATTTTGAGCCCCTCTACAACATTGTAGAAGGGTCAACTCCATTTGGTATTTGTATATACTAGTTCCTTCAATATTCATCAAGATTGTCACATTTTTGCATGCTAAAATTGACCTATTTGTGTTTGTTTTGGGGCTGACCCCTACTGGTTTTGTGCTTAAAATGAGTCCCTCTACAACATTGTAGCATAGCTCAACTTCATTTGGCCATTATATATACCATTTCATCAAGTGTGCCACTTTTTGTATGCAATTTTCGACCTATTTGTGTTTGTTTTAGGACTTCGACCCCTACTGGTTTTAGTCTTATTTTGACCCCCTTTACATGTTTCATGAAGAAGGTTTGGTCATTTGGTGTATAGATTACATGTCTCATGTTATACTCTCTTGGCTCCATTTTGCCTTCCATTTCTAGCATGTTTGTCTTATGAATTAGAGGCTGCCATTTACTGCATATATGCTTATTTTTGGGCCCTCTTTCATGTTGTAGAAGAGAGTTTGTTCATTTGGTGTTTGTATATGCCATCTTCCTTTGTAATGCTCTTTTGGCCACTAATCTTGTATGATTTTGTTGCCATGACTATGTCTACATTTTGGCCATGTTTGCTACTGAAATGAGCCATTCTTGGGACTGCCTTGCTACTGTTTTTGCTTCCATGTATCAATTGTGCATGTTTAGTGTGGCCATAAGCCATTTCGGTGCACATTATCGCATTTCGATCATTTTTCGCTTTGGGTGCGCTTCGGTTGTGTTTTCGGGCTGTTTTCCCCTCATGTAGCTGCTGAAATTTCATTACCATGCTTGCATATCATTACCCACGTTATTTTGTGCCTTAATGCATTGCCTCGGTTATGCGTCTGCTGGCACGCATTTCGAGGCACTTGCTTTTCTCCGACGGCCTCCTATGTGAGTGAGCCGAGGCTCTCCCATGTTGGTGTAAGCCCATCGCTTGCATTTCAGATGCCATTTGTATCATGTTTGCATTGCCTCGGCTTATGCGTGCTGGCACGATTTCGAGGCACTTCGCTTTTCTCCGACGGCCCTATGTGAGTGAGCCGAGGCTCTCCCATGTTGGTGTAAGCCCATCGCTGCATTTCAGATGCCATTTGTATCATTTTGCATTGCCTCGGTTTGCGTCTGCTGGTACGCATTTCGAGGCAGCTTATTTTATCCGACGGCCTCCTATGTGAGTGAGCTGAGGCTCTCCCATGTTGGTGTAAGCCCATCGTTGCATTTCGTATGCCATTTGTATCATTTTTGCATTGCCTCGGTTTGCGTGCCCGCGGGTACGCATTTCGAGGCACTTCGTTTTTATCCGACGGCCTCCTATGTGAGTGAGCTGAGGCTCTCCCATGTTGGTGTAAGCCCATCGTTGCATTTCGTATGCCATTTGTATCATTTTTGCATTGCCTCGGTTTGCGTGCCCGCGGGTACGCATTTCGAGGCACTTCGTTCTTATCCAACGGCATCTTATGTGAGTGCGACTGAGGTCCTCTCATGTTAGTGTAAGCCCAATCTGTATTTTCCATGTCATTGGCATTGCGTATGCCTCCGCCTCGGTTTGCGTGTCCGTGTGCACGCATTTCAAGGCACTTCGGTTTTATCCGATTTTTGCATCGTACATCATCGCCTCGGTTTGCGTGCCCGTGTGCACGCATTTCGAGGCACTTTGCTTTTAGCGGATTTTGCATCGCATATCATCGTCTCGGTTTGCGTACCAGTGGGCGCGCATTTCGAGGCACTTCGGTCTTATCCGATTTTACATCACATATCATCGCCTCGGTTTTGCGTGTCCGCGCACGATTTTGAGGCGCTTTATTTACCCGATTTGCATTTCATCATTGATTCGGTTTGCGTGCGGTGGGCACGCATTTCGAGGCACCTCATTTTTATCATTCTGGCATCCCGTGTGAGTGTGGCTGGGGCCCTCTCATATTGGTGTAAGTCCATCGTTGCATTTCATGCCTTTATGTCATCGCCTCGGTTTGCGTGCCAGTGGGCACGCATTTCGAGGCATCTCATTTGCATCAGCATTGTGCATACTAGGTTGTATCTTCGTTGCATTTCATGCATCTCATGCATATTGCATCGTGTTCGGGATAGGAGTTAGCCCGGGCACGGGAAACGAGGCACGTTTCGTACTCTGAGCGACGGAACGGGTCTCCATCCCCAAGTCACCGACACTCCGGATTACCCATGATGGAGTTAGGTTTTGCTGTAGCATTCATCTGCATTCATCCCATATTAAGCTGTGCAATTCGATTCCTCGGCCATCATGCATCGGTATGCGTGATTGGTGGCGCGAGGATCGAGACATGCATACATTTGTGAAATACACTGCTGTGCCCTTTTCCTGCTCTCTGTTGCAGCAAAATTCAGAGTTGGCAACTTTCCGGAGCATGGCACGCGTTTCAAGGTAAATTGCAAACAGAGGCTAATTGGGGCATCCTGGATTCTGCGCCCAGTGCAACATACATCATCCTTGAAGCGGCAAGGCCCACGGCTTGCATGCCACTTTTGACTTTCATAGTTAATTTGTTTAATTAATTAGAAATTTGTAATATTTTGGACCGTAATATTTGGGATCAGATATTCTTTTATTCGGACCCTCTGTGAGGGCACAACCGTAATAAGGGTGGGTGAGTGTGATGTATGTCTTCCAACCCCATTTCTTTCTCCCTTTTATTTACCCGCTTTGAATGGTTAGATATAGGGCATACTTCAATTAGCATATAGTATGACAAAGATGTTTGCATCATTCATACATTTTGCACGCACTGCCTACAGATCATACAAATCGCATTGTATTTTCAATTCCAAATTGAATACGTGTTAGTTGTAGCATTTCATATGCCATATTTAGAATAGCCGAGCTGCTATAGTTTGCATTCTTGCATGTGTTGCATTAGGCATTTCTGTATACCTAGGATCATGCATGATTTCTAATCATTTTCTGTTTTGGCTTGGAGTACTCGGTGAGTTTTATGCTTTAGCATCCTTGCATGCGTGTGAGTGTTGCCATGATAGCATGCTTGCCATGAGGCTATGTGCTTATGTGATATAACTGCCTTGAATGCCTGTGGGTGGAGGTTGAGTTATGTGAATTGGAGCAATTCATCAATTGTTTGTTAAGCCCACTAGATTGTGGCAAAATCTGTATTTTAAGCCTACCTGCGGGTAGCAAACCATCTTTCACAAACAAACATGAAATGTTTTGTTCCAATTCAGACGCCCATTTATACTTGTTTGTCATGAGCATCACATAGTAACCTAGGCTAATAATCTAATAAGAACGCACAAAGTTTTCAAAACAGATATCATGGTTAGTAGAGGCGGTCTTTGACCGGCGAGAGAAGTGCTCACGATGTGACCTTCCCTAATCGTACCCAAGTTCCCGAGCCAACTTTGGTGATGACGGACACGTGGCCTTTTCGCACCGAGTCGGGGTTTCCTAAATTTCCCATTTTAAAATATTTAGGTGGCGACTACATTATCCGCAAAGCAGTCCATGTTTGGCACTTCTTTTCAAAAAAATCTGTTTTCCTTCAAAACGATTTGCCGGATTTGGACTCTTTAGTTCGAGATTGAGAACCGCAACAAAAATCGAGTCCGAGCTGTAGCGAGGCTCCCCGCGGGCGTGGTTACAGTGGTACATCCATTAGCACTAACAGAACAAATACAGAACAAATGCAGAACATATGGTGGTTATGAGTAACCAATTCCATAAAGGAACCTCCGAATCCGGGTAACAGAGAATAAACATGCTGAGCCCCATGATGGAGCCTCTGGCATGGGTAACAGATTACAGATATATTAAGTTCCATGATAGAACCTTCGATACCGGGTAACAGCTAATAGATATCACATGATGCTAAGGATGCCACGAATACATTATTAGAATTTGGACAATCATTCATTGTACAGAACATATCATTTCAGAAAATAGATCTTAATTCATTATACAAAAAAATAAATAAAGTTGAACATAACTTTACTAAGTTATTACTTACAGTTGGCTTTGAGTGTAGATAGACAGAGCAAACTAATCAAACGGTTTACGGCACATGACCTACATCAACACATAACAAATATACATTTGAAACACACGTTGGAACATACTTAACTTTTTACGTTCTATACATAGTGTGTTTCTACTCGCTATCCTCCTTCTTATGCCTTAATCTTGGCCTAGGAATGCCTATGATGGAATGAGGATGCAAAAATGCATTTGAAAACACTTGGTCAAATTTTCTGAAAATAGGGTCCGCGCTCGAGCATTTCTTGCTCAAGTGGACGGAAAAATGTGAGGGGACGCTCGAGCGCAACTTCCTCCGATCGAGCGTTCTGAAAATTTCGAACAAGTACTAGTTATTTGATTTTCACACTCGACGAACGCTCGATGATCGCTCGAGCATGAGACTCATTCCCTCACTCGAGTGCAACTCTTAGGAATGGCAACGGGGTAGGGTAGCGCGGGACCGGGGATCACACTCCTTGTCCTCGATCCCCAACGGGAAATCTATCACCGTCCCCATCCCCACCCCCTAACGGGGATCAGGTTTTCCCGATCCTGAAATTCCCCGGACCAAAAAAAAAACCAAATAGAGAGGAGAGAGATCATCAACATCACAAACAACATCCTCAACAACATCAAACGACGACATCACAAACAACATCCTCAACAACATCAAACAACATCAACAACAACATCATCAACATCAGAGAACGAGAGATCTGAGTAGAGTGAGGGAAAGAGAGATAGATCTGCTTATCGCAACATGATCAACACAAATAATGCAACACACATGTAATTAATTCATAATTTGATCTTAATAACTTATTAGACATATGAAATCATGGATTAACGTTAATCATGGGTCGGGGTTGTTATAGTCTTCCCCTCTTAAAGAGTTTGGTCCTCCAAACTCAAATTACCTTCATTATAAAAGAATACTGGGTCCAAAGGGAACAGTTCAGGGTATCTTTTCATCATGTCTTCTTCTGTTGCCCAAGTCGCATAGGTTTCTCTATGAGTCTGCCAATCGACCTTCACTAACGGAATTTCCTTGTTTCTCAATATTTTGATTTAGCGATTCACAATTTGCATTGGCCTCTTCTTGTATGTATAATCATCCTTTAGAAGTACATGAGTCAGCTTAATCACATGTAGTGGATCTCTCAAATACTCTTAAAGCATAGATACGTGAAAAACATTATGCATATGCTCCATGATCGAGGGTAAGGCTACTTGATATGTTATTGAATTGATCTTTTCAAGAATTTCATAAGGTTCGATGTATCTCGGTGCCAACTTGCCTTTCACTCTAAATTGTGTTTGCCCTTTCATTAGAGTCACTTTTATGAACACATGATCCCTGACTTCGTATTCTTTATCTCGCCTTCGGACATCTACATAACTCTTTTGGCGGCTTTGTGTAGTTTTCAACCTCTGTTGAATTAATTTCACATTTTAAGTTGTTTCTTGTACAAGTTCTGGTCCCAACAATGGTCTGTCACCTACTTTAGCCCAACAGATAGGAGAACAACATTTCCTTCCATACAGAGCTTTATAAGGAGCCATTCCAATATTTGAATGATAACTGTTATTGTATACAAACTCGGCTAAAGGTATATAAGTCTCCAAATTCCCTTGGAAGTCCAACGCACACATTCACAACATATCTTCCAAAGTCTGATTGGTTCTTTCAGATTGACCGTCTATCTGTGGATGGTAAGAATTACTCAATCGCAATTCGGTTCCCAAAGCCAGTTGCAAATTCTGCCAGAATCTTGATGTAAACTTCGAATCTTTGTCAGATACAATAGATATTGGTACATCATGTAAGCTCACAATTTCATTCATATACATATTAGCTAATTTGTCCGCATTATAAATGGTTTTAACAAGCAAAAAGTGGGCAGATTTAGTCAAATGATCATCTATGACCCAGATAGAATCCATACCTCGAGAAGAGCGAGACAGACCGACGATGAAATCCACAGTAATATGTTCCTGTGGACGCGCTCCCGGGAACTCCCTGACATCCGCGCACCTGCGAGGGCGGCACGAATCTCGTCTTGTTCTCTAAGCTACTATAGTTCGGACTCAAATGTCACGGTTCTGAATCTAATCTCACAATGTGCGATGTGAGACCGATAAATCACCAAAAAGTCCAAATCCGGCAAATCGTTTTGGAAAACTAATTTTTATAAAGAAGTGCCAAACATAGACTGCTTTGCTAGATACAGAGTCGCCACCTAAATATTTTATTCTGGGAGAATTTAGGAAACCCTGACTCGTGCTAAAGGCCACGTGTCCGTCATCACCAAAGTTGCCTCGGCTCGGGAACTTGGGTACGAGAGGGGAAGGTCATGCAATGAACACCCCCGCTCGCCCGATCAAAGATCGACCTGTACTAAGCATGATATTTCATTTTTAAAAACACATGTGCTCTTATTCGGGTTAATTAGCTAATCTTACTATATGATGCGCACAGCATACAAGTGTAGACTAGATCGCCTAATTTGGAACAAAACATTGCATATTCATTTTGAAAATGGTTTGGAGTTTGCTACTCGTAAGTAGGCTAAATCAGGGATTTTAATGAATTGTTCCAATTCAAGTAATCCAACCTTCACCCACAGGCATTCAGGCAGTTATATCAAATAAGCAGTTAGCCTCATGGCAAGCATGCTTTCATGGCAACATTAACACATATGCCATATGCTAAAGCGTAAACACTCACAGTGTACTCCGAGCCAAAACAAGGAACTAGTTAGAAATCATGTATGATCCTAGTTCATGTTAAGATGGCTAACGCAACACATGCGAGAATGCAGTTAAAATAGGCTCGGCTATTCTAATCATGTCATGTGAAATGCAACTTGATATATGTATTCAAATAGGTATTGAAATACAATGCAGTTAGTATGATGCGCTGAGCCCGGTGCATGCAAGATAGATGAATGGATGCACACATACAAAGCATAAGGTATGCTAAATGAAACGTGCCCTAAAACTAACCATCGTAAGCAGTTAAGTAAAAGGGAGAAAGAAATGGGGGTTGGAAGACATGCATCCCACACACGCACGCTTATTACAACAATTAGCCCTTTCGAGGGAGAGTCTGAATAAGAAGCTAACTAGTTAATCTAAGCTAATTAAAGTAATTATTACACAACAAATTAATTAACTAATCCTAGTTAACTAATTATTACAAAACAAATTGAAATGGCTAAACGCATTAACTATTAAAGGACAAACCAAAGCATAAGCGAGCTATCTAAGCATGGCAGCTAAGGAAGCAATAAAACAGGAGCTTCAGAAGGAGAAGAATGCATGCATGCCGAGTCGCCTTGTTCGGAAATCTGTCGCGATGCCCCAATTTGCCTCTGTTTTCAATTGTCCTCAGAACCTTGCACAAAGCTCCAGAAAGTTGAAACTCCACCTTGGGAACCTGAGGGAGGGTGGCCGACCACTTATTGGTGAAGGAGACCATCTGCCGACGATTTTCTGTGTTGAAAAACCAGAAAAAGTGGTCGGCCAGCTAGTAATACTGGTCGGCCGACCAGTTGTTGTTGTTGAATTCCAGTTTGCTGCAACAGAGAGCAAGAAAGGGCATGGAAATGTATTTGCAAGATATGTGTGCACAACCACCCTCCCTATCATTTCATAAGCTCAAGGGGGTGTGGTTCTCGACCCTCAGGCCACCAATCGCGCATTTCAATGCATGATGGTTGAGAGGTGAAGTTGCATAATTCAATATGGAATGAATGTAAAAGTAAATACATAAAGCCTAAAACTCTATCATGTATGATCAAGAGCGTCGAGGACCGGGAATTAAGACACATTTCATCACTTCAAGTATGAAACGTCCCTCTCTTCCCGTGTTTGGACTAACACCTATTCCAAATACAATGCAACACATAACATGGCATGCACAATGCTATGTAACATGGAATATGCAAAAATGCAATGCAACATGAACAACCCAACAAGGCTAATGGCATGCACAATGCATACTGCTAAGAATAACTAGCATACACAATGCAAATATCTATTAGCATGCACAATGTGATGTAACCTAAGCATGCAAACAACATGGCATACACAATGCAATGAATCAACATGCAATCAACATGGCATACTCAATGCTATGAACTACATGGCATGCTCAATGTTTAATGTAAGATAGCATTCTCAATGCAAGGAACAACTTGGCATGCACAACGCAAAGGACTACATAGCATACACAATGCGAAGTAAGATAAGCATGCAAGCAATATGTAAACAAACATGCTAAATGGACTTAAACCAAAAGGGGTAGACCTCAGTCATGCCGAAATCAGAGGCCAATGGTGATACAATGAAGGCACATGAAGCATATATAAGCATGCACAATGCAATGGCCTATCAAAGAGGCCTAAGAGCATTACCCTCAAAGCTAGTAAAGAGGACTACAAAGGAGGCATGCAATACATGGAAAATATGCATGAACCAACCATAAACAGAGCTCAAGTAGGTCAAAACAAGGACCTAAACATGCTGAGATAGAGGCTCAAGGACCTAGGCATGCAAGCATACACACTAGGCCATAAACTAGGCAACAATGCACAACACTCAAAGGCACTTAAAGAGTGAATGAAGTGGAAACATGGCAATGCTACATGCTTTGAAATGAAGTATTAAGTGATGCCAAATCATCGAAATAGCTCAAAGAGAGCATGCATGAGTCATCAAAACACAAGGCTAGCAAGGCCAATTGCACTACAACTATGTAATTCATGAAGCATGTGGCAAGAGCAACCCAAAACAATCCTAGAACATGTCAAAATGAGTCTAAAACACACATGGAAAGAAGCCAAAACATGCTAACGTGAAAGGCATAAAGCATAATGCATATACGGTAAATAAGGTGGATTACACTACATCTATTAAGACTAAGCATGGAATGACTTAACCAAAAAAAATTAGAGTTATATCATGGCATAATAACCCCAAAAACACACTGAAATGATGGCTCGCAAGCTAAGGCATGAAGGCATACGCAATGATTCATGTTAAGGCATAAAGGGGCAAACCCTCTAACGCATTGAATGAGTGATAAATGCAAGTGCATGATCATGAAACATGGGCTGAAATCACATAATAAATGATGCCAAATCATTCAAATAGTCCAAGTAATGCATGCTAGTGGACTTGATGCACAAAGCTAACAAGCTAGAATGCATTATAGCTATACAAAGCAAGGCATGCATGACCAAAACAACCAAAATCAGAGCTAAAGCATGTTAAAACATGGACAAAATCTTCTTAAAGTTAAGCCAAAAGCATGCTAGAATGACATGTTAAAGCATGAGACACACTAGGCTACTTCATGAAAATGCACTACAAGTGCATGAAGCATGTAAAGGCCAACCAAACCAAACCCTAACAGAGGTATGACATGGTGAAAAAGGCCCAAGAACATGTTGAAATGGACTCAACATAAGCTAGAATGACATGCTAATTCATGAAGCATACAAAGCCTAGTTTGTGTGATTTACATTGCAAGTGTATTATGCATGCATGGAGTGACAAAACCAAACAAAAACAGTGGTATGCCACAGCAAAATAACCACAAATACATGCTAAGAACAAGCTAACACAAGCTCAACAAACATACTCACACATGAGGCATTCAAAGTAAGTATTGAAGACACAACGAGACGGGATGACCCTCTCCTTTTTGGGACCTTAAAACACCCTTCCCACCACTGAAATTCCTCTAAGTTTCGGTGGTGAGAAGGCCAAAACAAGGTGGTCCCAAAGGCTTAAAATTAAGGCACAAAAGCAAGGCCAAATAAGGCCTAAGAGAGGGTAAACAACCCCAAATACAAAAGTGACCTAAACAAAGATCTTAAGCACCAAAAAGCAGAACTTTTTATAGTAGGAAGTGAAGCTCAAAATAGCATGCAAAAGGGTCCAAAAGCTTAAGTAAGAATAAGGGATTTAAGGGTTAGAAACTCACCCTTGAAGACCTTCTTCAAAGCTGTAACTCCAGTAGGTTTTTCAAGCTTAAACCAGTCCAAGAACTCCAAAAACAACCTCAAGGGACCTTAGTTCCAAGAGTATGGTGTTTGAGTGTGTGTTTGTGTACAAAAGTGAGACAAAGCTACATTTTTAGGCACAAAATAAGAACAAACAAGGAGATATAGATACAATGCTATATGTATCACTCAAACCTCCAAATTCTGAACCTAGAGGAGGGAGGAGGTGGTTCCCTCTTATAGAGAACCAAAAGCAAAGCTTCTTGAGGAAGCTAAGGTTCAAGGCAATCCCTCCATACACATGTGTGAAGGATGGCTTCAGTGCCCTCTAACTGTGCCAGCTGGAGGAAAATATCTCCAAAAAGGTGGCAAAAGTGGTTGGCCGACCACCACAAGTGGTCTCCCAAGACAACAAGTGGTCCGCCATGGTGGGAGATGATCGGCACACTAAAAACAAGCTAGGGGTGGGGTGGCCGACCAGAAAAGGTGACCAAAAAACCCAGGAGACCAGTTGTCAAATCAAAAAACTGGCTGGCGGGAAGAAAAATGGTCTCCAAGGGGAAATACTGGTCTCCCACCTTTGTACCACCTTCCAAACAAGGAAAACAAGGTTTGTACCAAAAACAAACCAAAACGGATGCAAGACGAAAGTTCGGGAGGCAAAGCGTGCAGCCGGGAGCCTCGAAAACTAGCCAACGAACACCAAAAGTGGTCTATAACCACAAAAGTGGTCTCCTGGACCACAGTGTCCCTCTAGGCAGAGGCAACAAGGTGTGGTTCAAAAACTACACCAAACGGAGAACGTTAAGCGGTCCCAAGACAAGGCATGCAGCCGAAGGCTCCGAAAATTGGAAACTGGTCTCCAAACGGGAAAAGTGGTCTACAACCACGAAAAGTGGTCTACGACCACAAAGAGGTGGTCTACAAGACCTTTCCCTCCCTCAGGCAAGAGAAACAGGGCTTGATCCACAAACCAAGCCAAAGCACAAAGAGTTCAGAGGCTCGAAGGCAAGGCACTCGGCCAAAACTTCGGAAACCCGTAACGAGCACAACATGCACAATCACCGAGCGCTCAATCAATGACGTTTGAGTCTTAAGGTCGGTCAAAAATTGGGTGTCTACAATTGCCCCTCTTTGACAGAACTCAAAAGTCATAAGTGACGGGAGTGAATATCAAAGCCCAGAGACGAGCTGTTTTTGACAAGGCCGAAGACTTAGACAAACAGGCAGGATAACAAAGAGATGTGCCCGCAGGTAGGGGCAAGATGCAAATAACAAGCAAGATGTCGAACATAACTTATGATCATGAAATGAAAGTTGTAATGAAGCAATTATACACAATAAATGCAACAATTTTAAGCGAGTGAATACAAATCAAACTACATTACATGCAGAAAGGATGTAAGAGAATTATACAATTCTCGCTACGTCTCACGTGGAGTACATACAATACCGTTCGGTTCGTCTGGTCGCGCCAGCTTCAAATGAACTGTACATACAATATCGTGCCTACAAAAGAAGGAAACTCAACAGGTACAACATCGTTAGAAACATGCATAACAATGCAAGTGAAAAGCGCGTGACAACGTAAGTGGAGGGGTGCATGACAAAGCAACCTAAGTGTGACGCATAACAATGCGAAAAGGGATGCATGACAATGCAACCTAAGTGTGACGCATAATAATGCAGAAAGGGATGCATAACAATGCGAGCAACATGAGCATAATGACGCAGATAAAGTGTGCATGACAATCCAACAAAAATGCGCATAATAATGCGACAAGTAGTGTGCATAACAAAGCAACAAGTGGTGGGCATAACAATGCAACGAGACGTGCACAATCAATGCAAGAAAAGTGCAACTTCAAAAGTATGTTCGAAACAGAATGCTGGATAAAGAAGTATGAGCCTTAAAAGGGGGCAATTTAACCGGAACCTCCGATTTACCTCTCGGAAGGGTCATAACATACTTAAAAAGGATACACCTCGCTCTCTGAATAAGTGACGATGAGCCATGCATCGAAGACTTGAATCGAAGTTCCGCGGGACATTTTCGCACCGAAAAAGTGTACTTTTCTTGTACTTTCTCGAGAGCCGAGGACTCCAATCATCACCAAAACACACAAGGAGAACAATGGAGCTCTGAAGATCACCCAGGAGGGTGGCCGACCAGTTGTTGCCTACCTAAGTGGTTGGCCGACCAGAAAAACTGATTGGCCGACTAGTTTATGTAAACAGGGGCAGTTTTGACTTTTCATGCTCGATTCTTTAAGTACACACCAAATCAGTTTTGCTCACACCTCTAAGGCCGAAATTAGTTTCTCTTCCTCCCTAGACCCTTTTCTCTCTCAGATCTGCACTTTATACGCGTTTTCCAACGCCCCACGCGAAGTTGTTTCGCAAAAACTTTTGATTCTCTTCGTTTTGAACCGATTAGAATTTGTTTTCAGAGCTTCTTTCTTCATTTCCACCACTTGAGGTAAGTTTGTCGCGAAGTTTGGCACCTTTTCCCGGGCGTTGACTCTTGTTGACTTTTTCTCTTTCTGAGAGTTGACTTTTGTTGACTTGTTGCAATTTTTGCTCATTTCGCTCATTTTTGCATCTTTCTTCAGATGGCTGATCATATTCCGTATGGTGGAGGCTGATCATATTCCATATGGTGGAGGCTTCCCAGGAGTACAGGATGAGCCCGACGTTATACCGTTGCCTCCGAGGATACGGCCATTCAACCCGAAGAGGTACCACCCGCAGGAGGATATCCTCCCTTCGAGTACTTTCTACCATTTCACCGATTTCGCGCGACGGGCACCTGCAGACTTGCTGCTACGAGAGCTTGAGTCTCATCTATCGCATCACGCGCGAGAGATACGTACTTCACTTTTACATTTTCCGCGAAGTATTTGATCTGCTTGTTCTAAACACATTCGCATACACAATGCTTCTGCTCATGCTTGAACACAACTTGCACACAGCATTTTGTCCACATGGCACGCAGCTTTCAACATAACACTTTGCTCATCTGGCACGCAGCTCTTGATATAGTGTTCCATTCATTTGGCACACAGCTTATTTAGGCGCACAGCTCATTTAGGCACACAGCTTATTTGCTCACGCAACTCATTTTGCGTACACTGCACATTTGGGCACACAGCTCATTTTAGGCACAGAGCTCGTAACACTGCTCAATCTGAACACACAGTTCATAACGCAGTTTTGCTCAATTTGAACACGCAGTCCATAGCGCAGTTTTTGCTCAATCTGAACACGCAGTCCATAACGTAATTTTGCTTAATCTGAACACCCAGTCTATAACGCAGTTTTTGCTCAATCTAGACACGCAATCCATAACGCAGTTTTGCTCAATCTGAACACACAGTCCATAATGCAGTTTTTGCTCAATCTGGACACACAATCCATAACGCAGTTTTGCTCAATCTGAACACACAGTCCATAACGCAGTTTTTGCTCAATTTGGACACGCAGTCCATAACGCAGTTTTGCTCAATCTGAACACACAGTCCATAATGCAGTTTTGCTCAATCTGGACACGTAGTCCATAACGCAGTTTTGCTTAATCTGGACACGTAGTCCATAACGCAGTTTTGCTCAATCTGGACACGTAGTCCATAACTCAGTTTTTTTTTATTTTTTTATTTTGCACGCAGCTCATAACATAGCACACCGTTCAATCTGAACACACAGTTCATAACACGGTATTCGGTTTAGAGCACACTGCTCAATTTGAACAAGCAGTCCATAACGCAGTACACTTTTTCATAACATAGCACACCGCTCAATCTAAACACGCAGTTTATAACACGGTATTCGGTTTATAGCACACTGCTCAATCTGAACACGCAGTCCATAACGTAGTACACTTTTTCATAACATAGCACATCGCTCAATCTGAACACGCAGTTCATAACACGGTATTCGGTTTATAGCACACTGCTCAATCTGAACACACAGGCCATAACGCAGTACACTTTTTCATAACATAGCACACCGCTCAATCTGAACACATAATTCATAACACGGTATTCGGTTTATAGCACACTGCTCAATCTGAACACGTAATCCATAACGCAGTACACTTTTTCATAACATAGCACACCGCTCAATCTGAACACACAGTTCATAACACGGTATTTGGTTTATAGCACACTGCTCAATCTGAACACGCAGTCTATAATGCAGTACACTTTTTCATTGGCACGCAGCTGATATTTTTTCATTTTGAACACACAGCCCACTTTTCATTCTGAACACACAGCTTATACTTTTCATTCTGAACACACAGCTCGCACTTTGATTCTGAACACACAGCTCATATATTTCGATTCTGAACACACAGCTCATATATTTCATTTTGAAACTGAATACACTGTTCATTCTGAATGCAGGTATCTTCCCGTTTCACACGGGGTTATGGATCTATTATTGCCAAGGAGTGGTACATGGAGCTCCCGAATCCTATTCAACATATTGTGGATGAGGCGGGATTTGGCCGATTCTGTATGGGGTTGTCGCATCATCCAGGGAGTAGGACCCTTATGGGCGCACTGGTAGAGAGATGGTGGGACACCACTAACTCTTTTCATTTCTAAGCTACCAGGGACATAATGATGACCCCTGTGGGAGCTAGAAAATTATAGGTATTAGCTTATAAGGCCCAACCCAAACAAAGCCTACAAAGGTCCAGCCCAAATAAATATCACACCCCCCATCTATATAAAGAGAGGGGCATCCCAAGTGAAAGGTATGTCTGTTCTCCCTCTACCACACACACACACCCCTTCTAATATAGATATATACTATTTCATGATTCAGGGACTGACTTCATCATCGGAGTACTCCCGGCCGGCAACCCCGGTTGGGTGGCACCAACTATGTTCCTCATTGCAGATCTACAGGGGTGCAGCTCTTCTCTTCGTTGGATCTCCACAACATCCATGTGAGAGGATATTTCATGGTCTCACAATTGGCGCCGTCTGTGGGAACGACTGAATGATATCAACGAAGAACACAAAAAATATACTGCTGTAAGTAAACATATATGGGTTGCTTTGAGGTTAGTACACTTTCCACAAAAGCAAAATCAATCCCAAGTAATACGGGCCACGGCTGGGTCTCATTTTTATTTTGATTCAACTTGATTCGCAATATGCATCTCTTCGTACATATAATATTATATCTATCTGTGATGTAAGTAAGCGCATGTTGGTGGGTTGTTTTTTGAATATCAATTTTTGCCTGCTAAAACCAACGAGAACAAAATCAAAACAGAGCATTTTCACTTTCTCTCTCCAAAACTGGGTTTCAGACTTTTGTTTATAGGAGTTTCATTTCGGCATGGTAACAAAGGGTAGCTCTGCCAAATCCACGCCTGTAATTGTTTCTTTATTTAGGAATTGTTTCTTTATTAGCTTTATATATTCCTATGTTGCTTTGGTAATCGTCCCGGCTGTTAGCGTAATCTTTGCACTCACAGGTAATTTAACATTTTTAATTCCATAGACTGCGAGAATATGAGCCAACCTATACGGCTCAGGTTAACGCCAATATATTAATATATATATATATACATACTTATATATATATATACAAATATAATAATAATATAAGAATAAAATTTGGTCAGACTAAGGCCATCTATGCGCCTCATATTATTCGGCAATATTATGTATTCGGCGTCGCCTTTGGCCCATCAACTTGCCAGTTCATGCCGAATAGATACCAACTTCTTGAACTCGCACAAATGTTGTTCAGAACCTGTTGACCATGTGCATGAAAATAATATTTATTGTAAAATAATAACTATTTGCATAAATATTAATATTGACTTGCATTGATACACGTATGTGAAAGATATTGTCATTAAATCTTGGCTGGGTCTTTCTTCTCTCTCTAGAAAAATTTCATGAGTTGTTATAGCACTTTATTGTCATCTTTTGACCGGCTATATATGAAGCTGATTAGAAACTTCACTTGTAACAAAGTATTCTTGATCAATTGTTACAGCTTTTTTATACATTTAGATGCAACGCTCCTGAATTCACTTGAGCATTCTAACTTTTTCTCTCTAAAGGTGGGTTTCCCATTTTCGTTTATGGAAGTTTCTTTTCGGCATTATATAAATGGTTGCTCGGCCGAACGCACTTCTAGAATCGTTTATTTATTTCTTCAGAGGTGTTTGTTTCAAATTGATTGTTGCTAATATACATGTTATTGAATTAAGGAATTATGTTTTGTGGCTCCCCAATTAAGAAACAAACGGCTCACGTATTTCCTTAATAAATTTTTGTATCTATGTTGTTTCGGCAACCATCCCCACTGTTGGAATTATCCGCACAAAGATATGATATTGGGCATATTATTACACCTTATTCGCAACTTTTATTTGGCATATTACCGACAAGGAGTTCGCAAATTATTGGTCTATTTGGCAATTTTATTTGCCTATTATCTACATAATTCTACATGTTATCAACTCGACTTATCCAACTTATTCATTTGTTCAAGAACTTGTTTCGCTAATCAAAGAACGGCAAATCATTACCATTGCAATTCGGCATATCATTCTACATGTTATCAACTCGGCTTCGGAATATTATTCGGCTTCTGCATTGCTTATCAACTTTGAATTATACATTAAATATCATCATATTTGTCCTCTGCAATTCGGCGGGCCATACTGTCAACTTGGCTTTGAAAATATCATTTGGCTTCGGCAATTTATTCGGCAAAAATTACTCAACATTTCTTATTCATCGTTGTAACTTACTCGGCTCTAATACCTCGGCATAGAATTAACAACTTGGCTTGCCGAAATCCACATTTGAACATACCACAGGATTCGTATCAGCTCAAAGAGTCCAAACCCAGCAACCCGAGGAGCCAAGAAGCAACCCAAGTCTGCCGAAAATTGTGAAACAGATCACACATGCCGCGAACTGAAATTTCAAAATCTATCAAACTCAAGTTTTGATCATACCAATGTGAAGTACTCATTGAGACGAGTCCAACGCAACAAACCGCGTCGAAATCGGAGCTAAAACGAAGCCGTACGAGCCAATTGAACTTTGCCCAGAAAATCACATATTATCTTGGGAGAAGACGACCCAGTGCGCATGGAAAATAAAAGAAATTATTCGGTGCACTATGGCTAAGCTACATCCCGTTGTTTTGACATGAAGACAGTAGCTGAACAAAAATCACTTCAAATATATAATTTGCGCCCATTAAACACGAAGCTTTGTTGTGGCACAGTGGTTTGAGCATTGATTATTCCTTGTCAGGCAAAAGTCTCAATCAATCTGAACCGTTAGATCCCTCTTGGCTACAAATACGCCATCAGGAGTCTGATCACAGCGATCCAACAGTCTTTTCCAGGTATTTGACGCATTCCGGGTCCATCCATAAGGTTAGAATTTGCAAATTCAGCTCAAAAATATATATATATATATATATCGATAAAAATTGCAGATTTTATTCGAAAATTGAGCGCCATGGCTCACTTCGCATATCACCAAGCACCCTACTTTATCTCGGCTTTTTTTCAATATCATCTCGGCACCACAGGGGCACAATCCGTTTCAAATTGTTATCGGCCTACTCGGCAATTTTTACCCAAGTCAATTTTATTCCTTCCGAATAACAAAACTTATTCAAAAGCAATAGGGCAAATATAGGCAGCCATTGCCAACCAAGTTCTTAGCAAATCCAACTCTGAAGGGATGCCGACACACCGTGAAGCTAAGAAAAATAGCCGACCAACTTTCTGGCAAAATCACATTATCTATGAAACGGACATCAACTTAATTCAACATTATGCATGATCATTATTCGGCTGTGCATCAACTCTATTCGGCTAAGCAACATTATGCATTGTCAAACTTTATGCAGCAACATTGGTCACAGTATTTGGCAACTTTATTCGTCTAACAACATTATTTGGCAAAACATTTGCCCACTGGGACATCAGTCAATTTTTCGCTCTCCAATTGGGGCACATCAACCAATCATCATCTCGGCACCTTTGATATGCATGCATACTCGGCTAACTTGGTACAAACATTACAATGACATTTACTTGAGTTACAAACTTCTGCTCCTTTTCACACAACTTCAAGCAAGCGCCTATTTTGGGGCAATACATTACACGCTTGGTAGTCGGCAGTCGGCAGTCTACATATTTTTGCGCACCGTCACTTTACCAAAGCCGAATCTTCCCTGCAACATAGGACAATGGGAATCTACATTCCTTTCGACTAACACCTGTCATTCGAAAGCAATGGGGCAAGTCTACCTCGGAATAAACGCAAACCGAGCAACTCGGCAATTAAATAGTTGGCCCAATATCTACTTGGCAAGTCCATATAAGCGGAGCAATATTATTGGTGATTAACACGTCCACTTTATTCGGTACAGGATACATTATTCAAAGTCCTTGCCACATTGGCACTTAGTTGCCACTTAAAATCAGCAAAAGTCTCCGAGTACAGCGCAATCTTCGCACCCGGCACAGAGCGCCGTTAGCAAAGGCCTACACCCTTGCCCGGGGTTATAATACCGCTGGTCTACACCCTTACCCAGAGGTAATAATACCGTGGTCCAATTTTTTTTTTTCACTGATATATCTATCTTATTTGGTTCAGGTAATCATTTCCGTGTTCAGCCTATAGAAGTATTTCTAGCTCGACATAAAAGTCCATATTTGGAAGCAATCTTTGCACTTGACAAAATACTGCACCCATGCCCGAGGGTTAGAATACTACGGCCTACGCCCATGCCCGGGGGTTAGAATACTGCGGCCTACGCCCATGCCCGGGGGTTAGAATACCGTGGCCTACGCCCATGCCCGGGGGTTAGAATACCGTGGCCTAAACCAATGCCCGGGGGTTAGAATACCGCGGCCTATCGTTATGATTTATTTGTATTCCTTTCTGGGTTTTAGCTTAACCCCCCACATCTTGTGATCAACATATATACATTTATACATACATTCACGACATACGTACATTTATACGTACATCGTACATTTATACATACATTCAAGACATACGTACATTTATGCATACATTCAAGCATACATTCACGCATACATGCAGACATTCATTCATACATTTTATTCATTTATCCAAAGTGTTCTTTATCAAAAAAACCTAACAGCTATTTGAACAGCGTAACTTGGCAAGAAAAAACTCACATTCCTTCTACCGCAGACAATGAAAGTTTTGGGGCAATTGTGGGAGCCAGAAAATTATAGGTATTAGCTTATAAGGCCCAACCCAAACAAAGCCTACAAAGGTCCAGCCCAAATAAATATCACACCCCCCATCTATATAAAGAGAGGGGCATCCCAAGTGAAAGGTATGTCTGTTCTCCCTCTACCACACACACACACCCCTTCTAATATAGATATATACTATTTCATGATTCAGGGACTGACTTCATCATCGGAGTACTCCCGGCCGGCAACCCCGGTTGGGTGGCACCGACTATGTTCCTCATTGCAGATCTACAGGGGTGCAGCTCTTCTCTTCGTTGGATCTCCACAACATCCATGTGAGAGGATATTTCATGGTCTCACAACCCCGTATGACTTCTCCATGCTGACGGGCCTCGACGTGGCGGGCCGGTCGATCCCATACGATGCAGATATGGGTGAGTGAGAGGCAGCTTAGGTTTATCTGCTCGGAGCTCGTTCGCCGATCAACAAATCATCAGGTAGGGTCAGGTACACCTGGTTTGCTGAGCATTATAGAGGGTCTATGCCGGAGACCTTCGAGGCCATACAATAGTATGCCCGGGGATTTTTGATGTTCCTGCTTGGGACCACTTTGTTCTCCGATAAGGGGAACACAGTTGGGCTTTATCTGCTTAGTGCTCTGGTAGACCTATTGTGATACCCCTGTTCTGTATTGTGCTAAACTGGTCCTTAATTTTGTTTATAGTTATGTGTTTAGCATGATTTTGTGTGCCATTATGTGATAATATGTGATTTTGAATTCATATCTGTTCGCCGTAGGAATATCTGTTGAGTAATCTGCTTTAAAAATTTAATTGAGGGCCTTATCGGCCATAGAACCCAAAATTGATTACGCCATTGTGATTAGCAAAATTTTTAGAGCCTACGGTGAAATTTAATTGAAAATTGATTCTGGTCAATTTAAACTGATTAAATTGATTAATTAAGTGCCCTATCACTTTTTATATTAAAATAATTGTTGGAGGGACTTTTTACTTATGGCCATATACTCTCTCTACTCCTTTTTGAACTCAAAATCTGAGTTAGACTGTGGAGAGGAAGAGAGAGTCGGCTGTAGAGAGAGGAGGAGAAGAGAATTGGGCAAACTTAGCTCAAAGCTTGGGAACCTTGAAGATTATCCAAGTTTTGATCATAGATTGTGAAGATTAGAGCTTCTAGGTAAGTGAACTCATGAATTTTGTTGTAAATGTGTGGATTCAAGTGTGTTTGAAGATCAAGAACATGAGATGAGTTGATTTTGATGATGTAATAACCCTTATGCACATGCATGTAAGAAATTGTTTTGAAATTGCATGCTTGAGTTTCAAACACATGATTTATGTGAGTTTTGAGTGAAGCTCATGTTATTATCACCAATTTTGTCATCTAAGATGGAAATGAAAGTAATACATCACATGCATGTACAATCTATGAGGATAGGAGCTTTGAATGCATGAATGTGTATGATAGAACTAAGTTTGGTGTCAATTGAGACATGCATGTGTTTGATCCTTGAAATTGAGCTTCCTAATGGTGTAATCTTGTAAGGGAACCATATTAGCATGATTATATTTGAGATTTGGGCCTTGCATGCAAGAATGGCAGCTGGGAAAATTGGTTTGAAGCTCAAGAACACACCCTGGATTTTCCAGAAATTTGAGTCCCGCTTCGGCGAAGGATCGCCGAGCGGAGAAAACGGGCTCCCAAAGATTTTTTCAGACATGGCTCCGCCGGCGAAGTTGACGCCGAGCGGGAGCTATGTAGGAGGTCCGGCGAGCAGATTTCACGCCGGCGGGAACTGAGGCAACCAGTACTTTTACAGACTTAAGGGTCCGCTCGAGCGGGGGATCCCACGCTCGAGCGGGGACCCTGTTTCCAGAAATTCTGTTTTTGCATCTTGTGTTCGGTTTTCCGTTCTCTTTCACTTGTGAGCACTCTTAGGCATATGTTAAGCATTGTAAATGAGTTAATGAGATAAGAATGAAGCCTAAAGAGGGAAATGTGAATTTTGAACGGATTGAATTGTTAATGACCCTTTTATGTTCATGGCATGTGTAGGGTCGAGTTCCAGGGCGAACCAATCAACCGATCACTGTGAGTAATATCTTGACAAGATATTTATAGTATGTCATTGTTAATTGTTACTTCTGTGTAAGATTTGCAATTCATTGAATAATTGGGCCTGAGGCCGATGGAATTGAATAATTGGGCCTGAGGCCGATGGAATTGAATAAATGGGGCCAAAGGCCGATTGACATGAATGATTGGGCCAAAGGCCGTTTGTTAAACTGTTCCAATAATTGCTTGTGTACTTGTTAAATTGATATTATTCACTGGGCATTCGCTCACGCTCATTCATGTCATTGTAGGTGAGCCAAGTGAGGACCAATCCCAGCTCCAGTGAAGTCAGCCAGGGACAGCAGGAGTTTTGAGAGAGTCAGCCTTGTGTCTCACGCACGAGACCAAACCTTGCCCTTTTTGTCACGTGTTTGTATTATGTCGCGTTGGCAAGGATCTTGTGTATATTGTATAGAGTTGCTGTGGGTTGACTTAGTCTAGATGATCCTGTCTGTAAAGAAGCTTATGCTACTGCACTTATGATGTGGGTTATTAACGTATATAGGTTTGGTTTGTTTTGGGGTGCATATAAACACAGCTCTATGGACAAAGTTTTAAATTTTTACTTCCGTTTGGCCCCTTTACTCTGATGAGTTACGTCTTATTTGTATGGAGGCCGTAGTTAATCTCAGCATTACCGGCCGGTTATGTCCTTAACCCTTAGGGGCGGGTTCGGGCCATGACACCTATCACAGGTCCGGGACTTTGATTGGGATGGCGCTGCCCTCGCTACCCTTTAGTGCTACATGAGCGTGACCTCCCGCGAGGGAGGACCATAGTTGGAGGCTACTGGCGAGCCTGGGAGGTACATTCTTCCCTCTTAATTTACATTTTTGCTTGTCATTACCTGTATACTGCACACAGCACTCCGCACTTAGCATTTTACATTTTTTTCATTTTCATTATCTCTACACTGCACACAGCATTCCGTACTCAGCATTCTGCACTCAGCATTCTATATTTTGACAGCCACTGTTTTGCCTTTCACAACTGTGGGTTTTTGTCTACTTTCTGACACTCGCTCCCGAGGTCGAGGTCGAGGCACCTCTTGAGATCCTTTACTCACGCAAATTTGAGGGTCGGTGCCGATCCAGGCCCCGAGAGACTCTGCCATATCTCCGGCAGTACTTTGACACTATGCAGGCATCTGAGGTAAACCAGAACTCTCAGTTCTTTATGTTTTTAGCTTTGATTCATCTCGCATATTTATGACATCTAATCAGTTTATGCACTTGCTATCCGCAGATTACTTGGTAGCCTTGGGTGGCGATGCCCGGGTTTTCACAGTTTCAGTTCCTTGGGGCATGGGCCGCCTCTCGATATAGGGTTCTATTTGAGGGACCAGCCGGCAGAGCCTGGTTTCTTGGGGATCGCTTCATGCATCAGACGATGGGCAATGCTGATCAGGAGGTCCCCTCAGCGCCTCCATTAGACATGCGGTCTACGGAGAAGCTCACTTCCCGGGAGGTCGAGGACCTTATGTTGGGTGTTGACGTAGTTCTGTTCCTGGAGGAGGGGGATTACGCAACATACCGCCACACATACCTGATGCCTCCATTGACAGGTGTCCGTACCCCTACGAGAAGGGTTGCTAATATGCCATTATCGAGTCGCGCTCGAGCTGCGGACGTCCCTTCCACTAGCAGGGCTGGTACATCGAGGGGTATGGCTAGAGGGATGCCCTCGACTTGTCATTATGCTGGGTGGCTAGATCTTCCGACCGAGCTGACGGGCTGGCAATACGGGACTTCTTACCCGATTCCACTGGAGCCTCCGATGCCCGACCATCGATACGTCAGTGACCCTGACTCACCACGGGTATGTTTTACAGTTTTCATTTATCACTCAGATATTTAAACATTCATTCATTCACTGATGACTTGAAATTGTATCTACAGCCTCCCAAAGATTATACTGAGGGGTTACTCGGAATGGTGGCCTCACTCGAGAGCATGGTCTTGCGGAAGGAGACGATGCTGTACGTTGCCGGCATACTGGTACTTTTCAGTTTCCTGGCATTTATCATACTTCTTATGACAAATTAAGACTGAACATTTCACTATATTGATTCATCGCATGTGTAGAGCATATCTGTCACATCACATCCACATACTATATCTGCGGGCACACACTTCACGCATCATACTTGCATCTGCTATACATACTCTGGCTGATATATTTAAATCGCCTTTTCAGTTCATTCATTGCCCGCCATCCAGCCTTCTGAGCGGCCGAGAGGGAGTTCGACTCGCGGCCGAGAGAGACGCAGAGCATCTGTCAGATACGTCGAGGAGTCCAACGAGGAGAAGGAGTCAACACATCCGCAGTCAAAGACATCTGCAGGCAGGGATGATGACTCCGGTTCCGGTTCTGAGGACGGAGGTGACGCCGAGGAGGATTCTGGGGATGATGACTCCGGTTCAGATGATGGTGGTGGCACAGAGGCTGCTCAGCCGAAGAGGACGAAGAGGGCCTCTCGGTCTTGAGCTTGACAGCTCTGATGCAGATGCTCCCTGCTTTATTTTTCTTTTTACATATAGTTGTAGCACATTGTACAGCTTAGGCAGTTTTATTATTTTTTTTTTCAAAACTTGTACCCTTTGTAAAATGTTGTAAAAAGAAGCTATGATGGAATGAAAACGGCTTTTTGTTCAAAAGTGTTGTACTTGTATTCTAAGCATCACATCGCACCATTTTGCACAAAAATGAGATTGAATGGAAATTGAACCCCGTATATTGCCAAGTTAGGTAATGAACCGACACAACAAACTAAACAACTTAACTTACTAAAAAAAAACAAAACCTTAGCAAGTTTACAACTCGATAAGCAACGAGCAACAACTCAATAAACAAAGAGCAACAACTCGATAATCAAAGAGCAACAACTCGATAAGCAAAACTTAACAACTCGATAAGCAAGACTTAACAACTCGATAAGCAAATGCATTTTAGACAAACAAAGCGACAGAACGCATCCGAAACAGAGATAAACTCGAACCTTCAGCACTCTCAGTACACAAGAAATCTAGAGACTCTCTTCTGCAGACTAGAAAAAGTTACAGGCCAGCATTTTGCACATGGCTGACCACCATAGGAGCTGGCCGACCACTTTCTTCTGCTGTAGGTCAGAAAAGTGGCTAGCCGACCAGGAAAAGTGGTCGGCCGACCAGTTGGCCCAGGAACCTCCAGTTTTGTGACACTTGTCCTCCAAACAGTGTCTTATCCTTTATAAAGGCTCCAGCTTCGTGGTTCCCTCATTCTAACTCAGTTTTGCACCAAAATGGAAGCGTTCTTCATCCAAAGTCCCACAAATTGGATTGCTTCTGTGACGCCCCAAAATTTGAGGACATCATAATAAGATTTAAAACTTAAAATCAATTTGCTTAATTAAAAATCCTCATCAATGTTGTCACCAAATTTACCATCATCCATTAATTTACAACACGGAAACTAAAAATTCTTAAATTACAACTCCAATCAAAATTTAAACTGTCTTAGTACACAAATATAAAAAGAACTAGAGAAAAACTAGAAAACTAAAAAAAAATGGTTCATGAAGTTTTGGCACGCTTCAAGCTAACCAGGGTTGAATGTTGCCTTCCTACACCTCGGTGTTTCCTTCGGTTTCTTGATTTTGGCATGAAACGCCAGAGTAATGGGAATGCCAATGAGCGAGCTCAATAAGATACTATAACCGAAAATACCCACCCGACAATAATACTCACAAGTAATAAACATTGTGTATTAATGAATAATAAGCGACATTTAATAAGCATAACAGAAGTGCCAACAATTAAAATAATAACAACCGATAAATAAATAAATAAAATGGCAAACGGAGATAGTGATTCATCATAAGGAAAATGCACACTTTTTCTTTTTAAAGTCACATAGATTTAGTTCATCAGATAAGTTTAAGTAACTCCCCGCGGAGTACTATTTCCACTCAACCGCTAAACAATGGCCACGGGCAATTCTGACTCCCCCTTGGTCAAATATTCAAATGTTACTTACAGTAACTACCAATGATGCCCACGCACCAGGGTTACATACCCGAGTCGTGACATCACGGTCTGCCCCAAGGGAACGGTCTATGTTGTGACGCCCGCACCACCAACCTTATATCGCCTCTACACCGAATAAGAGCCGAAATACCTTCCCGTGCCATGTTAGGGTTCGCAACTCACTTGCGCAAAATTCTAAACTGGGCTCACCCCATCACTTTTAAATTTTAATGTATCTATTCGATTTCATGTCCCTTTACGTTGTACAATTCACATGTTGATGCATGTACGAGTTTTAGTTTGAAAACTACAGTGACATAATGTTTAAATAGAACAACACAATTGTATATGACAACCAAAATAAATATGATAGAGTGTCTTAGGATTTATCACAAAATTTCTTAGGAATTCACACACTACTTCTGTCAGCGCTGTATATAAAAAAAAAATATGAAACCCATACCAAATGATGTTCAATCATTACAATATTTTAACTAGTGCTAATTCATTGAGTTAGGAAAATATTCCGAGAAGAATACCAGAGCCAAAAATGATTTTTAAAGGGAGAAATAAATTTTGGAAGAAAACTGGTTTTTCTGTGACAGTGAACTATAGTACTTCCAGCACAGGTAATCTGTGTTGGAAAAATAAGAGCGGCCTCAAACGGTGTCAAAAGAAGGTATGGTTAGAACGGCATGTTAGATCCTCGAGTTTAGAACATGTTTCCAGAAGGATTCGAAGACTGAAGTTCGACAGAAGGTGGTCAAATAATTTTTCTAAGAAAACTGGACAGATCTTGTCGTATTTTGGAAAAATTTGCATTTCTCTCTCAAAACTTAATAAAAAATTATGAAACCAGCGGCGTTTGAAAGGTAACTTAAAAATCTTACTTTTCCAATTTGAACCACTTGAAAATTTATCTTGTGGAATAAACAGTGACCTGGTAAAGTCAGAGTTGCTGCTGCCTCCAAACAGCAATGGAGTAAAAAGATATACTCAGGCCATGAAAATGTCAGCACTGGTGTTCTATGTTCGAAAAATAAAAAGGGTCCTCAAATGGTGTCAAAAAGAGGGATGGTCAGAACGGTTTGCTAAATTTTTGAGTTTAGAACATATTTCCAGAAGAGTGTGAAGACTGAAAATCAGTCGAAGGAGGTCAAATAATTTTTGTAAGAAAACTGGACAGATTCTGTCACATTTTGGAAAATTTGGCGTTTCTCTCTCAATACTTAATGAAAAACTATGAAACTAGCGGCGTTTGAAAGGTAACTTAAAAATCTTACTTTTCCAAGTGGTCGTGCAGAAAAATACCATTTGTAGAGAAAATGGGACCTGTTTGAAGCTACTGCTTCTGCTGTGTCGTACGCGACACTTACGGAAAATATTCGTTTCGGTAAGAAAATGGTGTTCAATTATTTTATAAAAATTTTACACAGTGTATAACACCTACATATACTTCCAGTATACACAGATTTTTAATATCAATTAATTTCAATTTATTAGAGCTCTCTTTTCACCCGATAAAGTGTAAAACAGTGAGAAAAATCTATGCTTCAAGTAAAGGGGGCCATTCTTATCTCATTTTACTCTTTTACAAGATCATTTCAACAATGGAGAATATTAAATACATAAAAACAACAGTAGCTAAGCCATATATTTATATCAAGAAGGAATATGAAATTATAGCACAATGAAATTCTTATCCTATCAAAGTTTTAAACATGCATGGACTATTTTGCTATAGATGACTTAACCATGCTTAGTCTTGCATATATATTATATAAATTCAGTTAGAGGAATCTAAGGGAGGATAGAGGTGATGTATTCTTACCTTAAGAGCCTTTGCAAACACTTCTCAAAAATTTGTTTTGAATTGGAGACCACCAAATACCCTCTCCTCTCCTTTCCTTCTTTTCTACTCTTTCTCCCTTTACTTTTCTTTGCTCAGCCGTGGAGAAGCAAAGAAAAGTGGCTGGATTGTCTTCTATATGTAGGAGCTTTGGAGAATTTATTTTATCTTATTTTATTTCCTCCTCTTGGCTTGAAGTATAGGCTAGGGTTTAGAGTATGCTTGCATGCCATAGCATGCCTTGGCAATGACTTTATTGGGAAGAAGGCGACCAAACACTTCATCTTCTTACTTAGGAATTCTCATCTAAGGCTTAGATGATGACCAGTGCATTGCATGGCTGCCTCAAACAAGGCTAAAAAGGCCATCTATGCATGCTTACTTCCCTAGGGAGGATTGAGTGTGAGCTTGGAGAAACAGCTTGCAAGCAGCCTAGGTAAAAAGGAAGTGGCAGCCACTTTCCTTGCAACTTTATCACTCTTTCTTTTCTTTTTTTTTCTTTTTTTTTTTTTTTTGAATTGAATTGAAATTGGTGCCAATACAATATTAATATATATATAACCTTATATATATATATATATGATTTTGAGTCACTTTAACATTAGAATATTATTTTATGTAACTAAAAGACATGAGATTGAACCAATTAATCTCCATGGGTAAATTTGCTTGTACTCAAATTATTAATGTAAAACTTTATATAGAATAATATATATTAAGTGTTAGGACCTTTTGTTGTCAAATACCATGGATCAAAACCAAGGTTGTAACAAGAGTTCTTTAAGAAGTTGGTTTCTTTCAAAAACAGGATTACTTTGGAGTTCTGCAAGAAGTTGGTTTTCTACAAGAAGTTGGTTTTCTTTCCCAACTAGGATTGTTTTGGTTTTCTATAAATAGTTGGGTTTCTCCCAAGTCTAGGCTATTCATTGATTCATTCATTGAATCTCTCCAGATCTTCTTTTTGGTTCTTAAGGATTATATCTGGGGATATTTTGTTATTTTTTTCTTTGATGTTTTATTGAGTATTCAATTCGTGGTTTAAAGAGAGTACATCAAAGGTTTGTTTGTTATACACAAAAGAGAGAGTTGTTCTTCAGTTGTGAATTCTGAAGAATTCGAGCCTGAAGCTTTGGTGGAATCCGGAGTGGCTCATCAGAAAGACAATTCCGTGCTGAAGATGGGGTTGGAAGAGGCACATAGAGGTTGGTTCAATTAGGCGTTGTGGATTCGCTAGATAATTGAGAGTGATACCTGTGTAATTCCTTTAAATCTTCTTAGTGGATTGTTCTTGTGGCAGTTGCCCGTGGTTTTTTGATCACAATTGGAAGGTGTCCAATTGTGGTTTTTCCACGTAAAATCTTTGTGTCTCTTTCTCTTGATTGTTTGATTGGGATTGTTTTATTCTGCTTAAAATTTATACATAATCACAAATTAACATCTAGAATGTTTCTAGATTTTTCATTAAGAATTAGATTTGTGTAGTCATAAAAGTGACGATGACAAGGACAACAATAATAATACTATGAAAATAAAAATTACACTAATTAAATAATTAAAAGTTAATTATAGAATTGCATCACAAAATGTTGTTATGGAATTAGATTATACATGTTGATTACAAAATTTAAGTAGCTAAATATAATTACCAAAATAATTTAATATGCAAAAAAATACGGGTTCTCACAGCTTCCTTGGATGGCTCGGAAAAGGTGAATTTCCAGGGCTTCGGCATAAGTGCACTATTCACGCTGAGTTGCACCTCGCTGCGTTTTCCGTTTCTTCATGCCGTGGCAAGATTTTTGGAATTCGGTAACACACGTCTTTAGCTTCGGCGAACAAGAGGTATGTCATACATTCGAAGACTTCCAAGCTCTAATGGAATTCGAGCGCGATGAAGAAATTTTTCCGCAATTCCGCTTTGGCCACACCCAAGCCTTAGGACGGATGTGCGGGCTTACCATGCATGACGCTCAGTCTTTGATCCGCGATGGAGCATTAGGCATCCCCAGCTTAGTTCATCAGTTTTCTGATGCCGATGACCGCGAAGATCATCACTGGCAGGGTTTTCGGCGACATGCGCTTTGCTTGTGCATACTATCTCATTTCTTGTTTGCCTCAGGCTTCGAAGGGTCTAGCATCCGTTTGATTGAGATCGCCGGGGGCTTGAGATAGGGCAAGAGCTACATCGCCATGACACTAGCTGAGACCTTGATGGGTTTAGATGCTTTTCATCGCCGAGAGAAGACCAGATTCACGGGGAGTCCACTACTATTGTAGGTAATGTTTCCCACCCCATCTCACGTATATTCCTCACATCACTCGGCCCTCAGGCTCAGTTTTTCTCTCAAAACCCTTTTCTTACTTTTCTCTCAACGTACACCTCTCTATTCTTTAATCTCTCATTTTTTTGTCCTTCCCCAGATATGGTTGATGGACAAATTGAAGGTTATGGACTCATGCCCAGCATACTCAGCTCGCGGCTATTTCTTCCGGCGATGTCTAGTTGATGCCCTTGATGAGGGTTGGTGGTGTGACTGGATGTGCAGTTTGTCCGTAGACCGCATTGCTTGGCGCTGTCCTTGGCTTAATCTACCGGCGATGAGTTACAGCATGTCCTGGTAGATCGGGATTCAGTTGATTGGCCTGACACACTACGTGTTCTACTTTCCTTTCCGATTTTGGTGTCAGTTCGGACATGATCAGACTTGCCCAACAAAGGGGATAGAGTACCCAGTTGCATTTCCTGTTCGAAGCATGCAGCTGGCTCGGTAAGCCATAGCATGGAGGACTAGAGAGCCTTTGGCCCCCACTCCCACTTTCAGTTGCACCCTCTCTGATGAGTGCACAGCTTGGCTTGATGAGGAGGCACAGGTTGGGCCCACTTATATATCAGAGGCTTCGACCAGCTCTGGGAGGGGGCGTAGGAACACTTGACTTATCCATACCCCGAATTTATTGCTTTATCAGTACTTTCAAGTTTTCTTTATGAATGTAATAAAAGCAACTTCAATTTGTATTCAAGAGTAGGAGAACTCTGTGTTGAAATCAATGAAATTGAAGATTGTGGGTACCGAAAATTTTCCGTTTGGTCCAAAAATGGTCTAAGTTGTAAAAAGATTAATTTGAGCAAAATCAACTTTTATTAAAACTTTTCAAAACCATTTTCGATATGGATCAGAACTGGACACGCCTGAAATCTGTCACTGAGATGCACAACCCCGAATTCCAACAACTGGAAAGTTGCCACTAGTCTAAATAACACTGCACTGAAGGTCACAACCGAGCCCTTGGATGCAAAACAAACAAAGATGACCAAACATGATCACATGGACAAAGTTGATCGGGGAAGTGTTTACAGCTGGACTTCAGGATGAAGTTGCCTACGTATCCCAAAGATGGGAATCAAGCCTTACGTAATTGGGTTCACTCGTGTATTAACACTCTCCTTTTGCGCTCTAACTTTTGCCAATGCTACCTTTTTTGGGTTTTCAACCTTGCGAGCTCAGTTTTTATTATTTTCAAATTTTTCATACTCTAACTTTTGCCTAGGTCGCCCTTTCGGGTTTTCGGCCTAGCGAGCCACTCAGGGATAATATTTCTTCAACTAGTCCATGTTGATCGGCTGGGAGAACTCTAGGCCATCTAGGTCTATCAGAACGACAGCTCCACCCGACCAGATAGACTTGATGATGTAAGGGCCAGTCCAATTAGGTCTGAACTTACCCTTGGGGTCGTGAATGGGAGCTCTGTTGTCTTTGAGCACCAGATCCCCTTCTTTCAAATTCCTGGACTTAACCTTCTTGTTGAAAGCCTTGGCAATTCTTCGTTGATAACCCTGAACATGGTACAGTGCCTTTAGCCTTCTCTCGTCAAATAGCATGAGTTCTTCGAACTTGCTTTGCTGCCAATCTGCCTTAGCTATCTAACACTCAGCCAATACTCGCAATAACGAAACCTCAACTTCGATAGGCAGAACAGCCTCCATCCCATAAACCAAGGAATACGAAGTCGCTCCAGTAGAAGTTCGAATTGACGTTCGGTAGCCCCACAGAGCGAATGGCAACTTATCTAGCTAGTCCCGGTAGGTCTCCACCATCTTTTGCAGAATGTGCTTGATGTTCTTGTTGGCGGCCTCAACTGCTTCGTTGGTCTGCGGCCGATATGTAGATGACTTATGAAAAGCCACGTTATACTTCTCCAAGAAGTCGATCACTTCCTTCTTGAAGTGAGAACCATTATCTGAAATAATCTCGTTTGGGACCCTATAACGACAGATGATGTTGTTTCTGATGAACTTGGCGACATGCGAAGCCTTCAACATTGCGTAAGATTGGGCCTCAACCCACTTTGTGAAGTAGTCTATCGCTACGAGAATGTACTCACACCCGTTGGACCCCTTCGGGGTGACAGCTCCAATCACATCAATCCCCCATACTGAAAACGGCCATGGCGAAGTCATGTTGTACAACTTTGATGGAGGAATGTTCATGCGGCTTGCATGGATCTGACATTTGTGGCATCGCCGGACAAAACTAATACAATCCTCCTCCATGTTGGACCAATAATAACCCTGCCTAAGGATCTTCCGGGCTAGCATCACCCCGTTCATGTGCACTCCGCACTCTTCTCCATGGATGGCCTCCATCAGGCGCTTCGATTCTTCAACATCAACACACAGCTTATGCATCCTGAGATGACCTCTCTTGTACAGTTTACCCCCACAGACGAGGAACTGAGCAGCCATTTTTCTAATTGCCCTCTTATCTTTGGCATTTGCCCCTGGTGGATACGCTTCCTTCTCCAAGAAGTTCCAGACATCGTAATACCAAGGATTCTCATCTTGTACTTCATCTATGGCAGCAATCAGCTCGTAGGCTGGCACAAATTTCTATTCGATGATGATCGGACGCATCCAGACTCCGAAAAGGATATCTATCATAGAAGATAGAGTTGCTAATGAATTTGCGAACCTGTTGTTCTCTCTTAATAGATGGGTGATATTCAGCTTCTCAAACCGAGGAATCAACACGTCCAAGGTCTGGTGATAAATTCTCATCTTTTCTTCTTTCACTTTCCAATCTCCTTTTGCTTGAGATACAACAAGGTTCGAGCCCCCGATGACGTCCAATCGTTTTGCCCCTAGTTCTAGGACAGCTTCTAAACTGGCAATACATGCCTCATATTCTGCCTCATTGTTCGATACTTTGAACCGGAGTTTGAATGCTAAAGATATGCGAGAATTGTCGGGTGCTATTAGCAATACCCCTATCCCATACCCATATTGGTTTGACGCCCCATCAAAGTACATCGTCCAAGTTTCGTCTTCAACATGCAGAATGGCCTCGTCTGGGAATAGGTACTCAACTGCTTTATCCCCTTCAACTGGGTGATCAACTAGGAACTTCGCTACCGCTCTTCCTTTCACTGACTTGCGCGTCACGTACTTCAGATCAAATTCGAAAAGCAGAAGCAACCAACGGGCTGGCCTACCTGTAAGTGCTAGTTTCTCGAAGAGATATTTGATGGGATCTAATCTTGAAACCAGTATTACAGAGTGAGCTAACAGGTAGTGCCGTAGCTTCCTGGTAGCCCATACCAAGGCCAAACAAGTCTTCTCCAGCGGAGTATAACGGGTCTCGTACTCCAGCATTTTCTTGCTCAGATAGTAGATAGCTCTCTCCACTTTGTCCTCAGACTCTTGTGCGAGCATGCAGCCCATTGTAGTTTCAGTCACTGAAAGATACAGAATCAACGGTTTCCTCGGCTCAGGTGGTGACAACACAGATGGGTTCTGTAGATATTGTTTGATCTATTCAAAAGCAGCTTGGCATTGGCCATCCCATTAGAACTTCCTTCCTTTCTTCAGGAGACCAAAAAGTGGTTCACACGTCAAGATTAATTTTGAAATAAACCGTCTTATGAATTGTACTTTACCCAGAAAGCCTCGCACCTCCTTTTTGGTCCTTGGTGGTGGCATTTCTAAGATGGCCTTGATTTTGGAAGGATCGACCTCGATACCTCTCTGCGTGATCAAGAACCCCAGCATTTTCCCTGCTGTAACATCGAACGTACACTTCTAAGGATTCAGTCACAACCGATACTCTCTAATCCATTGAAAGAACTTCTGCAAGGCTGTGTAGTGGCCCTCTCTTTCCTTGGACTTGACAATCATGTCGTCGACGTACACCTCGACCTCTTTATGGATCATGTCGTGTAATATTGTGGTCGCAGCCCGTTGATACGTAGCCCCAGCGTTCTTCAGCCTAAACGGCATCACCCTATAACAATAGGTTCCCCACAGGGTGGTGAAAGTGGTTTTCTCCCAGTCTTCGGGTGCCATCAATATCCGATTGTAGCCTGAAAACCCGTCCATGAATGAGAGCAACGCATGCCCAGTAGTGAAGTCTACGAACTCATCGATATGCGGCAGAGGAAAGTCATCCTTCGGACTGGCTTTATTCAAATCCTTGAAGTCCACACATACCCGAATCTTTCCGTCCTTCTTTGGCACTGGAACTATATTGGCCAACCAAGTTGGGTATTCAGATACCAGCAGGAACCCTGCATCAATTTGCTTAGTGACCTCTTCTTTAATCTTGAGAGCCCAGTTTGGGCGGATCCTTCTGAGCTTTTGCTTAATAGGTCGGGCCTCTGGGTCAAGAGGGATCCGGTGCTGTACAATCTCAGGATCGATCCCAGGCATGTCTTTGTAGGACCACGCGAAAACATCTTTAAAATATTTTAACAAAGCGACTAAGTGCTCGCACTCCTCCGAAGACAACGTGCACCCGATCTGGACCAGTCGCGGGTCCTTCTCAATACCAATATTAATTTGGATGATTTCATCAACCAAGGGTTTTACGAACCTCTCCTGCTCTTGATCAAGTAAATATTGCAAAATCGGAGGAATTTCTTTCTCGTCGTTTTCATCAAAATTTTGGAAATCCTAATTAATGCAATAAATTAAGGGCACAGAAAAGTATTCGAAGGCCACAGCCGCACAATTCTTATTAATCACTTCCACATCGTCTGATTCCTCTGTTACAACAGACTCAAAGGAAAAAGAAAAAGACGATCTAGACAGGACTGTGGCATCCGGGTTGTCACCCCCAAGAATACCGAACTCAGACTCAGACGAGCTGGAACTTGATTCCAACTCTACGGACTCAGTGGAATCAAATTTCGGCTCACTACCTGACCCGGTGCTGCTCGATAAGAATCCTTCCTCGTATTGCCAAACAAGGGAGAGTGCAATGGATGCATCTAGAATGTTTGAAGATGGGCTCGTAGCCGTTTCATTCCCGATCATGGACACCGAGAAGTTATCCCCCAAGCACTCATGTACGATCGGAGGATCTAAAAGTAGATAAGCCAGTGTTACCCCCATTTTAATCTCTGCGCTCTGGGAATCCTCCTCCCTGCACTGCTCAACCTTAACTAGTGGGTCTGTCTATTCCTTAGCAATATCATCCCCAGACTAATGCAAGTCAAAGAATATCTCAAACCCCGGCAACCGTCGCCTTTCTGCGTTTAGCCATGGCTCTAGGAAGCCGCAGAATGGGAAATCTTCCCCCTCCCGGACAAAGCATCCGTTCAGGGTACCTTGGATGGGCCGATGCACCAACTCATAAGGCTTCCCGACTCGCTTAGCTTTGGCCCTTCCGGCCATCTCCTTGCCTTTCCTCATCCAGTCCTCTTTGGTAGGCAGATAACCTAAACCAAAGATATGCGGGTTATACGGCACTTCGGCCGATACTGCAACGCCTTTCTGGCCACTTTTCCCTAATCGTATCCCGGGGATGTGTTGGAGCTTGTTCATGAGGTACACAGACTATGCACTGACATATAACCCCTCGTCAATAGCTAGTAAGTTTTGTACAACCCAAGCCTCAGCTAGGGTAAATCCTGACAGGAACACATCCTCCGCGCCATGTTCGATCTCCAGAACTGGCGTAGATACCTCTGGCGGCGCATGGATTGAGGAATTTCCAAAAACTATAGCCCCCCCTTCCTGTAGGGGTACTTCAACATCTGATGCAGGGTAGAAGAGACTGCCTTTACCTGGTGCAGCCATGGCCGCCCTAGGAGTAGATTAAAGGTTACGGGAACATCTAAGACATGGAAGTCAATATTGTGTTGTCCTGGACCGACCCTAGTCTGAATCTGCATAGTTCCCATCACTTCTCTGCTGGTATTGTCATATGCCCGAATCACCTGGGCAGTGGGTACGAAGTCCGCGGGTTTCAACCCGATTACATATGCTGTCCTCGACGGACATACGTTGATGGCGGATCCTGTATCGACAAAAACTACTGGTACCCATTTGTCTCTACACTCCACAGAGATGTAGAGTGGTTTGTTATGGTTTGAGCCCTCAGGCGGCAACTCCTTGTCAATGAAGGTTAACATCAGGGAAGCACATCCCGGGAAGACTAACCCTACCAGCTGTTTAGGCGTGGTATCAATTAAAAGTTTGGTTTTGTCCACTGCAGAAAGGATAGCCTGTCTATGAACTCTTGAGGCCATAAGCAGTCCCCAGATGGAGATGTCTGCTTGTATCTTCTAAAGCTGTTTCAGCACAGCCTCCTCTTCGAGTAGTTTTTCTTTCTGCCTTTCTACCTCTTTGTCCTTCCCGGACGCCTCTGGTTGATCTAGGTGTGGGGGTTTGAAGTACCGCCCACTCCTAGTCATGTGATCTACCTCTCCAAGATACCAGGTATCATCTGGTTGATTGTTTCCCCAATCTTCATCTGTATGGGCGAGACACAGGTCGTCATCCTCCCACCACATTCCGTCGGCCATCGACAAACAGCTATATGGTTTTGTTACAACTGTTCCTATGCCCACAGCACATTCTGTTCTCGTGCTCACAGCACATTCTGTCCCCATAGGGGCTTTGGCCTTTCTAGCCCTTTCCGGATCTCTGATCTTTTCCTGCTCAAACCGTTTTAGTGTAGCCTACTGCTCAACATCTTCTGTACTCAAACTGTTCTGATCCCGAGCACAATTCTTATCACCGGTGCTCTCCGACGGTTCTCTCTATTCCTCGGCCATCCCGGCCACTATTGATGTCCCTGTTTCTGACGGACCCTGTTCCGGCTAAGACTGTTCAACAACATCTGGCTCGTCGCTGAGCCATCTAATAGTTTCCGCTGACTCTTCCGGATCGAACCAGTTGACAGTCATGTCTCCCAGATCCTGTTCATTGAAGAATTGTAGATTCGCGATATCCTCCTTCAATTCTGCTAGGTCATCTAGCCCCTGATTAGGTCCATCCTCCCTAACTACACTAATCTCTGCCTCCACTGGCAATTCCACCTCTGGCCTAACCTGTCCTGCTAACGTAATGTAACCACTCGGGTTATGCTCAAGGCTTGCAGACCCCTCAGGCTCTGAATCATCGTTCTTTTCTGCTTCCAAAATGATCCCTGTTCTATCTTCGATAGTCACCACCACTGATTCTGGTTAGGTTTGGGAGGTGCTCAGCATGCACAAATCCGTGCTTTCTGGAACGAACACCTCCGGCTTGGGTAGGTGAGAAGGGGTGATATCTATGCTAGGGTCATATGACACAACCCTAGTTTGGATTAGGTTGATGCGTTTGGGAGGTGGAGCTTGGTTATGTGGTGGGAGAGGGTTGGTTGTGACGTTCGGCTTTTCCGGGGGCATAATCACCCTATTGTCGATGAGATCCTGAATCTCATGACGCAATAGAAAGCACTGGTCGGTTTCGTGACCATGTTGCTGGTGATAGGCATAGTACTTTGCCGGGTTATGGGTAGGAGGAAGTTTTTCTGGCAATGGTCACGACTCTAGGGGCTTCAAGTGCCCTTTCTTGATCAAAACCCCCAAAGCCTTGGACAAGGGCATGTATAGTGTAGGGTGAAGGTTCTTTGGCCTCTGGGCGCATACCTGGCTGTTTGCAAGCTACTTCCTGACATACCAGTAAAGGGTGTAGCTGCAAGGGTTTTTGAAAGGGGTGGTGGTGACCATTCCCACATCTGAAGATCTGGCAGTTGTTGCACTGCTTGTGCCTGCACTCGTACTGCGATTGAATGCCCTCTTGGACTGCTCTTTTTCATAGTCAATCAAACCTTGTTTCATCGCATCCTCGATCTGCACCCCAATCTCATGTAAGTCTGCAAGGGTGGGGAGGGGGAAAACGATCATCTTTTGCATGAGCTTGGGCTGGAGGTTGAGCATAACCATCCGGATCTGATCTTTGTCAACGGGTCTAATGGTCATCATCGAGGCTTTAGCCCTCCAGCGGGTCACAAAATCAGAGAAGCTCTCCTTTGGTTCTTGCCTGGTGGTCTCGAGATCACGAGTTTTGACCTCGATCTGTGTATTGTAGGAGTATTGCGCTATGAAGGCCTCAGCCATCTCCTCCCAACTTCTTTTAACAGAGTCCTCTAGTTTTGCATACCAAATGGCCTCTACACCTGATAGGGTCCGGCCAAACAGGGAAAGCTTCTGTAGTCTGGTGAGGCCCATTGGCCTTAAAATGTCTGAAAACAGCCGCAGGTGCACCATAGGGTTTCCAGATCCATCAAAACGGTCGATGTGCAGCATTTTAAATCGGTCTGGCAAAGTCACGACTGAGTCGGTATATCCATCCTCTATATCCGGAATGGATTTCACACCTTAGGACTTCTTGAAAAGCTTTTCCAGCTTACTCACTTTTAGTACCGTCGGATCCACCTCGAACTCAAACGGTGAATCAACTAGGTTGGTGGGCGCTTTGGATAGCTGGGGTAAGATTGGAAGCAGAGCTGGCCCTATTAGAATGTCTGTATTTTCCTGGACATTTGGCGTCTCCCCGAGTATTGGAACTCTGGGTGGGGGAGGAGGTGTGTGTAAAGCAGATGCCCCGGTTTGCTGCTGTAGTCTGGCAATTAACTCTGTCTGTTGGGTCACTACCTCAGCTTGATGTGTAGACACTTTTGCCTGACGGGCAGCATCTTGCTGCATGGCTTTCATGCTTTCCTGGAGTTGACACATCATCTCTTCCATATCTGCCATACTGTCTTGATCTAACTGAATAACCGGTATATCTAACTTTGCAGTAGAAACTGAGACCTCAGCTTGACTGTTTAAGGACCGCTGATCTGGCAATCTCTGTACTGATACACTGCGTCTTCTTGACCTCTGCCTAGCAATTGGGGATAAAGAAAGAAACACTGCTTGTCCGTCTATCAGATCCCTGGATCAATTAAGTCTTCGACCTCGAACCCAGAGTGCTCGGGGAATATCTGCTTGGTCGGATGCAATTGTGCTAAACTACCTTGCAAAAAGATAATAAAGCATAATAAATAAACAAACAACCCGAACATGTAGTGTGCTATGTTATGAGCTAGATAAATTAAAGACAACACACAGTTGGAAAACACAAGGTGCAATAACTGTTCTCAACCACTGATCACTGTTCCCCAAATTACTACCTCAAAACTGAATCTGATACCCTCAGGCAAAACTGATTCTCAAATACTGATGCTCTCAGGCTTGATACCCAGACTTGCAAACTGATACGTGCATTCCTGTAGAGGTACACTCTAAAAGCACATAACAAGCAAATGAGAGCCAAAACACCCCTATGTTGGGGTAGGGTTTCCCTGTCCTATTTTGTCAGGAGCTAGGGTTTCACTACGCACACAGCGGTTTCAAACAATCTACAACTGGGTAAGCAACCTGTCCTAGTTTGGAATAGTCACTATGGATTTCGATATGTACTAGGTCGAATGGTCAAAAAGGGTGCCCCGGTAAAAACCGGGGTTTGTGTTCCCATCATGGTAGAGCTCGTAACCGGTCAACCTTATGGCATACAGCCTTAGGCTAACCATTCAGGAATAGCAGACGGCGAACACAGTGACTTAGGCGTACCAATGCAAATGCAATGCAAAGAGACACATAAGTGTAGTCAAAACAAGATATCATGAGTTCGAGTCAAGTTCTCTAACTCCCCAATGAGTTAAGAAAGCGTGGGCGCTCGAAAACTCCCGACATCCAGCGGCGCTGCGGCGCGAATCTCGTCTTGTTCTCTGAGCTACTACAGTTCGGACTCAAATGTCACGGTTCTGAATCTAATCTCACAATGTGCAATGTGAGACCGATAAATCACTAAAGAGTCCAAATACGGCAAATCGTTTTGGAAAACTGATTTTTATAAAGAAGTGCCAAACATGGACTGCTTTGCCAGATACAGAGTTGCCACCTAAATATTTTATTTTGGGAGAATTTAGGAAACCCTGACTCGTGCCAAAGGCCACGTGTCCGTTATCACCAAAGTTGCCTCGGCTCGGGAACTTGGGTACGAGAGGGGAAGGTCATGCAATGAGCACCCCCGCTCGCCCGATCAAAGATCAGCCTGTACTAAGCATGATATTTCATTTTTGAAAACACATGTGCTCTTATTCGGGTTAATTAGCTAATCTTACTACGTGATGTGCACAACATACAAGTATAGACTAGATCGCCTAATTTGGAACAAAACATTGTATATTCATTTTGAAAATGGTTTGGAGTTTGCTATTCGTAAGTAGGCTAAATCAGGGATTTTAATGAATTGTTCCAATTCAAATAATCCAACATCACCCATAGGCATTCAAGTAGTTATATTAAATAAGCAGTCAGCCTCATGGCAAGCATGCTTTCAAGGCAACATTAACACACATGCGGTATGCTAAAGCGTAAACACTCACAGTGTACTCCGAGCCAAAACAAGGAACTAGTTAGAAATCATGTATGATCCTAGTTCATGTTAAGATGGCTAATGCAACACATGCGAGAATGCAGTTAAAATAGGCTCGACAATTCTAATCATGTCATGTGAAATGCAACTTGATATATGTACTCAAATAGGTATTGAAATACAACGTAGTTAGTATGATGCGCCGAGCTCGGTGCATGCAAGACAGATGAATGGATGCACACATGCAAAGCACAAGGTATGCTAAATGAAACGTGCCCTAAAACTAACCATCGTAAGCAGTTAAGTAAAAGAGAGAAAGAAATGGGGGTTGGAAGACATGCATCCCACACACGCACGCTTATTACAACAATTAGCCCTCTCGAGGGAGAGTCCGAATAAGAAGCTAACTAGCTAATCTAAGCTAATTAAACTAATTATTACACAAAAAATTAATTAACTAATCCTAGTTAACTAATTATTACAAAACAAATTGAAATAGCTAAACGCATTAACTATTAAAGGACAAACCAAAGCATAAGCTAGCTATCTAAGCATGGCAGCTAAGGAAAACAATAAAACAAGAGCTTCAAAAGGAGAAGAATGCAAGCATGCCAGGTCGCCTCGTTCGGAAATCCGTCTTTATGCCCCAATTTGCCTCTGTTTTCAATTGTCCTCAGAACCTTGCACAAAGCTCCAGAAAGCTGAAACTCCACCTTGGGAACCTGAGGGAGGGTGGCCGACCACTTTCTGTGCTGAAAAACCAGAAAAAGTGGTCGGCCAGCTAGTAATACTGGTCGGCCGACCAGTTGTTGTTGCTGAATTCTAGTTTGCTGCAACAGAGAGCAAGAAAGGGCATGGCAATGTATTTGCAAGATATGTGTGCACAACCACCCTCTCTATCATTTCATAAGCTCAAGGGGGGTGGTTTTCGACCCTCGGGCCACCAATCGCACATTTCAATGCATGATGGTCGAGAGGCGAAGTTGCACAATTCAATATGGAATGAATGCAAAAGTAAATACATAAAGCCTAAAACTCCATCATGTATGATCAAGAGCGTCAGTGACCGGGAATTAAGG
The DNA here is from genome assembly GCA_025200525.1 of Camellia lanceoleosa. Lineage (NCBI taxonomy): Eukaryota > Viridiplantae > Streptophyta > Magnoliopsida > Ericales > Theaceae > Camellia > Camellia lanceoleosa. The sequence goes on along the minus strand of JANUSC010000162.1, from coordinate 203,730 downwards.
CACGTTTTATCACTTCAAGTATGAAATGTCCCTCTCTTCCCGTGTTTGGACTAACACCTATTCCAAACACAATGCAACACATAACATGGCATGCACAATGCTATGTAACATGAAATATGCAAAAATCCAATGCAACATGAACAACCCAACAAGGCTAATGGCATGCGCAATGCACAATGCTAAGAACAACTAGCATACACAATGCAAATATCTATTAGCATGCACAATGCGATGTAACCTAAGCATGCAAACAACATGGCATACACAATGCAATGAATCAACATGCAATCAACATGGCATACTCAATGCTATGAACTACATGGCATGCTCAATGTTCAATGTAAGATAGCATTCTCAATGCAAGGAACAACTTGGCATGCACAATGCAAAGGACTACATAGCATACACAATGCGAAGTAAGATAAGTATGCAAGCAATATGTAAACAAACATGCTAAATGGACTTAAACCAAAAGGGGTAGACCTTAGTCATGCCGAAATCAGAGGCCAATGGTGATACAATGAAGGCACATGAAGCATATATAAGCATGCACAATGCAATGGCTTATCAAAGAGGCCTAAGAGCATAACCCTCAAGAGTGCTCAAAGAGTGACAAATGTGGAAGTGTAACAACACTAAGTGCACTGAAATTAGACAAGAAATGATGCCAAATCACTTAAACAATGCAAGTAAAGCATGCTAGGGTCCTTAAAGCATTAAAGCTAGTAAAGAGGACTACAAAGGAGGCATGCAATACATGGAAAATATGCATGAACCAACCATAAACAGAGCTCAAGTAGGTCAAAACAAGGACCTAAACATGCTGAGATGTAGGCTCAAGGACCTAGGCATGCAAGCATACATATTAGGCCATAAACTAGGCAACAATGCACAACACTCAAAGGCACTTAAAGAGTGAATGAAGTGGCAACATGGAAATGCTACATGCTCTGAAATGAAGTATTAAGTGATGCCAAATCATCTAAATAGCTCAAAGAGAGCATGCATGAGTCATCAAAACACAAGGCTAACAAGGCCAATTGCACTACAACTATGTAATTCATGAAGCATGTGGCAAGAGCAACCCAAAATAATCCTACAACATGTCAAAATGAGTCTAAAACATGCATGGAAGGAAGCCAAAACATGCTAACATGAGAGGCATAAAGCATAATGTATACAAGATAAATAAGGTGGATTACACTACACCTATTAAGACCAAGCATGGAATGACTTAACCAACAAAAATCAAAGTTATATCATGGCATAATAACCCCAAAAACACACGGAAATGATGGCTCGCAAGCTAAGGCATGAAGGCATACGCAATTATTCATGTTAAGGCATAAAGGAGCAAACCCTCCAATGCATTGAATGAGTGATAAATGCAAGTGCATGATCATGAAACATGGATTAAAATCACATAATAAATGATGCCAAATAGTCCAAGTAATGCATGCTAGTGGATTTGATGCACAAAGCTAACAAGCTAGAATGCATTATAGCTATACAAAGCAAGGCATGCATAACCAAAACAACAAAAATCAGAGCTAAAGCATGTTAAAATATGGATAAAAGCTTCTTGAAGTTAAGCCAAAAGTATGCTAGAATGACATGTTAAAGCATGAGACACATTAGGCTACTTCATGGAAATGCACTACAAGTGCATGAAGCATGCAAAGGCCAACCAAACCAAACCCTAATAGAGGTATGACATGGTGAAACAAGCCCAAGAACATGCTGAAATGGGCTCAACATAAGCTAGAATGACATGCCACTTCATGAAGCATACAAAGCCTAGTTTGTGTGATTTACACTACAAGTGTATTATGCATGCATGGAGAGACAAAACCAAACAAAAATAGTGGCATGCCACAGCAAAATAACCACAAATACATGCTAAGAACAAGCTAACACAAGCTTAACAAACATACTCACACATGAGGCATTCAAAGCAAGTATTGAAGACACAAGGAGAGGGGATGACCCTCTGCTTTTTGGGACCTCAAAACTCCCTTCCCACCACTAAAATTCCTCTGAGTTTCAGTGATGAGAAGGCCAAAACAAGGTGGTCCGAAAGGCTTAAAAAGAAGGCACAAAAGCAAGGCCAAACAAGGCCTAAGAGGGGGTAAACAACCCCAAATACAAAAGTGACTTTAAACAAAGATCTTTTTTTTTTGGGTGAATAAAAACAAAGATCTTAAACATCAAAAAATAGAACTTTTTATAGTAGGAAGTTAAGCTCAAAACAACATGCAAAAGGGTCCAAAAGCTTAAGCAAGAATGAGGGATTTAAGGGTTAGAAACTCACCCTTGAAGACCTTCTTCAAAGCTGTAACTCCAGCAGATTTTTCAAGCTTAAACTAGTCCAAAAACTCCAAAAATAACCTTAAGGGACCTCAGTTCCAAGAGTATGGTGTTTGAGTGTGTGTTTGTGTACAAAAGTGAGACAAAGCTACACTTTTAGGCATAAAATAAGAACAAACAAGGAGATATAGATACAAAGCTATATATATCACTCAAACCTCCAAATTCTGAACCTAGAGGAGGGAGGAGGTGGTTCCCTCTTATAGAGAACCAAAAGCAAAGCTTCTTGAGGAAGCTAAGGTTCAAGGCAATACCTCCATACACATGTATGGAGGATGGCTTCAGTGCCCTCCAGCTAGCTGGAGAAAAATATCTCCAAAAAGGTGGCAAAAAGCAGCCGACCACCACAAGTGGTCTCCCAAGACAACAAGTGGTCGGCCATGGTGGGAGATGATCAGCACACTAAAAACAAGCTAGGGGTGGGGTGGCCGACCAGAAAAGGTGGCCCAAAAACCCAGGAGACCAGTTGTCAGATTAGAAAACTGGCTGGCGGGAAGAAAAGTGGTCTCCAAGGGGAAACACTGGTCTCCCACCCTTGTACCACCTTCCAAACAAGGAAAACAAGGTTTGTACCAAAAACAAACCAAAACGGATGCAAGACGAAAGTTCGGGAGGCAAAGCGTGCAGCCGGGAGCCTCAAAAACTAGCCGACGAGCACCAAAAGTGGTCTCCTGGACCACAGTGTCCCTCTAGGCAGAGGCAACAAGGTGTGGTTCAAAAACCACACCAAACGGAGAACGTTAAGCGGTCCCGAGACAAAGCGTGCGGCCGAAGGCTCCGAAAATCGAAAACTGATCTCCAAACGGAAAAAGTGGTCTACAACCACAAAGAGATGGTCTACAAGACCTTTCCCTCCCTCAGGCAAGAGAAACAGGGCTTGATCCACAAACCGAGCCAAAGCACAAAGAGTTCAGAGGCCCGGAGGCAAGACACTAGGCCAAAACTCCGGAAACTCGAAACGAGCACAACATGTGCAATCACCGAGCGCTCAATCAATTACGTCTGAGTTTTAAGTTCGGTCAAAAATAGGGTGTCTATAGTTCCCACTTCCATTCCGATATTGGAAGCGGCTGAAGTAATCCAACGGGTTGTTGATGTTTAGCTTTAACTTGTTGGTAGTACAAACATTTAGCTACAAAGTCGGTAATGCTTTTTTTCATTCCAGGCCACCAGAAGTTCTGTCTTAAGTCATGATACATCTTTGTGTTCCCCAGATGCATGACAAATTTGGAGTTGTGAGCTTCAATCATAACACGCTTTCTTAAATCAAAGGAATTTGGTACACAAAGTGTATTATGAAATTTCAACACATTATTCTCAAACACAAACCCCGGCCTCGGCTTTGAGTCAAATTCTTCCACAATCTTTTTCAAGAACTCATCTTCAAGTTATTTCTCTCTAATTTCTTCAATGATTGCAGGTTGAGCAGAAATGATAGCTAAGATTATGCCTTGTTTGCGCAGTACAACTTTAATTTCATTTCTTTCTAAGTCACATATCAAGTCTCTTTGACCAGTGAGTAAGCACAACAATTTACCCATGGATTTGCGACTCAAAGTATCAATAACTGTGTTTGCTTTTTCTGGATGGTACAAAATCTGTAAGTCATAATCTTTAATCAATTCTAACCATCTTCACTGTCTCATGTTCAATTCCTTTTGGGTGAAGAAATATTTCAAACTTTTATGATCCGTATATACTTCACAAGTCACACCATATAGATAATGTCGCCAAATCTTCAAAGCAAAAACGACAGCTGCCAATTCTAGGTCATGAGTTGGGTAATTCTTTTCATGTGGACGAAATTGCTGAGAGGCATAAGCAATTACCTTCCCATTCTGCATTAGTACACAACCCAACTCTTTATACAAAGCGTCACTGTAAATCTAGAACCCATCAGTACCATTAGGTAGAGTTAAGATTGGTGCAGTCACCAATCTGGTTTTCAACTCTTGAAAAGCTATTTCACGTTGTTAATTCCAATCAAATGGCACATTTTTCTGTGTCAGCTGTGTCAATGGCATAGTAAGTTTCGAGAAATCTTTCACAAACTTTCTGTAGTAACCTGTAAGTCTTAGAAAACTTCTCACTTCTGACACATTAGTTGGTCTTAGCCAGTTCACAATGGCTTCAATTTTCTGAGGGTCAACCGAAATACCATCTCTGTTGATTACATGCCCCAGAAACGCTACACTGTCAAGCCAAAATTCACATTTGGAGAATTTTGCATATAATTTCTTTTCTCTTAGAATTTGTAACATGGTTCTCAAGTGATTCTCATGATTTTCCATGCTTTTGGAGTAAATCAAAATATCATCAATAAATAAAACAACAAATTCATCTAGATATGATTTAAACACCCTGTTCATAAGGTCCATAAAGGCAGTAGGTGCATTAGTTACCCCAAACGGCATTACCAAAAATGCATAATGTCCGTATCTAGTTCTGAATGCAATTTTCTCTATGTCTTTTGCCTTGACTTTTAACTGGTGATACCCGGATCTAAGGTCAATCATGGAAAACACTTGGGCTCCCTGATGTTGGTCAAACAAGTCATCTATTCGAGGTAGAGGGTATTTGTTCTTGATAGTTGCTTTGTTTAATTCCCAATAATCTATACATAACCTTAAAAATCCATCTTCCTTCTTGACAAATAGGACTGGAGCACCCCAAGGTGAAGTGCTCGGATGGATGAATTTCTTGTTTAACAGTTCTTGAAGTTGAGTTTTCAATTCTTTCAATTCTGAGGTTGACATTCTATAGGGGCGCTAGGAAATAGGTTGTGTTCTCGAAGTTACTTCAATAGTGAATTCAATTTCTCTATCAACTAAGTCTCCAGGCAAGTCATTCGGAAACACATCGAGAAATTCACAAGCAACAGGAATAGTTTTCACATTAGCATTATCAGATGATGTAGTCAGTATACAACACAAGTAGCCCCTATATCCCTTCCTAAGCAATTTAACAGCTTTCATGGCCGAAATCAAGTATGGGGGAGGAATTACCCCATTTCCAGTAAAAATAAATTTAGGCATACCAGGTGGTCTAAACACAACAGATTTACTTGCACAATCAATGGTGGCACAATATTTAGTCAACCAGTCCATACCCAGAATATAATCAAATTGATCAATGTTCAAGGGCAACGAGTCAACATACAATGTCATATCACTAATCATAATATCACATGCCGAATAAACCCCAGACAGTATAGATACAGATAACACATATGTCATAGGTTCTAGTGGTCTAGTTAATTTTTGAGAGAAAGCATGCGATACGAAAGAATGCGTAGAACCAGAATCTATCAGTACACATACATTTTGAGAACATATAGGGAGTATACCTGACACCACAACTTCGGTGTTCTGTACGTCACCAGGCACTAAGGCAAACACTCGACCTTGTCTTAGAGGTTCTTTCCCAGTATTAGCTTTTGTATTTGTTTTGATTGTAGAAGCGAACCCAGCTGAACTCGCCATAGGGCGGTTGGCATTATCAGACCTAAGCAGACAGTCTTTCACTACGTGACCTGTCTTGCCACATCGGAAACAAGCACCGGATGCTCAATAACACACTCCTATGCCTCCTTCCACAATCAGGGCAAATTGGAATAAACTCACTGCTCTGACTCGAACTGCTTGTAGACCCCGTGTTCTGCTTTTTACTTACATAAGAACGGCCCTTTCTAAAACTATACCTAGACCTTTTTCCTCTCCATTCAGTTGTTGTTATTGCTAGGGCCTTATTTTGTCTCATAGCGGCTAGGGTGGCTTCCGCCATTAAGGATCTGTCAAGAAGTTGCACATATGTTGGCAACTTTAATATGCCTACTCGATCAAATATGTCTAAGTCCAATCCTCCTTCAAATTTGTGGGCTTTCTTATAGTCCATGTCTGCCATGTGAGAAGCAAATCTGGCTAGCTTAGTGAACTTAGCCTCGTATTCAACTACGAACAATCTGCCGTGCTTAAGTTCTTGGAATTCAGACACTTTTTGGTCTCGAAAACACAGAGGGAAATACTTTTCATAAAAGATTTCATTGAATCGAGCCTATGTCATGTTTTCATTGGCATTTCGAATAAGTAACCACCACTTCCGAGCTTCGTCTTTAAGAGTATAGGTGGCCAATAAAACCTTTTGAGTCTCGGTACAGGGAAAAACTTTAAACAACTTTTCCATCTCAAGCAACCATGTTTCCGCTTTCAACGGTTCAATCCCACCCAAGAAAGTTGGCGGTTTGATCTTCATGAATTTCTGTGTTAGGTTGATAATGTCATTATTATCGAGGTTCAACTTGTACCGGCAGAAGCGAAGGGAGCAAAGGTTATTGTCTTTGCTGTTGTGTCATAGCTTTGGCCAATGCTGCAAGCATCTGTTCCCTTCAGTTCATGCGAGCCTCTAAGGATTCACTTGTATCAGTTCCCCTTGCATTCTTCATGTTGCTATAGAGACACCAAATAATAATAAACATAGGAATAATCTCGTTCATTTCTTTTAATTTAATTGTCCAGATTTCAAATTCAGTTTTCACATTTTTGAAGATTACCACACACTCATACATGCAGATGGAATGCCCCTACTTCTTACTAGGACATCCTAAGTTCATATGGACTTGTGTGTGCGGTAGAACACGTGCTCTAATACCACTCTGTCACGACCCAAACCCACCCCTATAGGTTTAGCGTTGTAACCGGCAGTAATCCTTGGATTACCAAAGGCCTCTTAATAGAACAACGTATAATCAAGGGGCTACGGAAGCAAATATACAAAATATACGTAGTCCATTAAGCTGTGAAGACATACATGGGACAAATAATTTAAAACTTTTATAAACTTGTGAGTGACGTCAAAAGATACAGTATTTACACATCACTCCATGAACATATTATCAGAAATCTTGCCCGTAAATCAAAAGAAACAAAGTCTAGTACATTCACAAAAATAGCCACTAAACTTGACTTAATCTGGAACCTCCTTGGGAGGCACAAAGGTTGGCTGACAAAAACTGAGACGCCAGGTCCTCAACTCTGAGCCTGGTCACATGCCAGATCACCTATATACAGAATATAAATAGTGAGTAGAAACCTAGTGAATAATAATGGAGTAAAGGATTTAATGAATGAAGTCCATTCTAGGTTTAGAAATCATAATTCAGATTTATAAACCCATTCATATTCATATTCTTGTTCAAATCATATACAAAAATCAGAGTTCATGCTTAATCATACGTGGTACATCCATTAGCGCTAACAGAACAGATACAGAACAGATGTAGAACATATGGTGGTTATGAGTAACCAGTTCCATAAAGGAACCTCCGCATCCGGGTAACAGAGAATAAACATGCTGAGCCCTATGATGGAGCCTTCGGTATAGGTAACAGATTGTAGACATATTAAGTTCCATGATGGAACCTCCGATACCGGATAACAGTTAATAGATATCACATGATGCTAAGGATGCCACGAATACATTATTAGAATTTGGACAATCATTCATTGTACATGACATATTATTTCAGAAAATAGATCTTAATTTATTATACAAAAAAATAAATAAAGTTGAACATAACTTTACTAAGTTATTACTCACAGTTGACTTCGGGTGCAGACAGACAGAGCAGAGCAGACTAATCAAACAGTTTACGGCACGTGACCTACATCAACACATAACAAATACACATTTGAAACACACGTTGGAACATACTTAACTCTTTACGTTCTATACGTAGTGTGTTTCTACACGCTATCCTCCTTATTATGCCTTAATCTTGACTAGGAATGCCTAGGATGGAATGAGGATATAAAAATGCATTTGAAAACACTTGGTCAAATTTTCTGAAAATAGGGTCTATGCTCAAGCGGGCGTAAAAATGTGAGGGGACGCTCGAACGCAACTTCCTTCGCTCGAGCGTTCTAAAAATTTCGAACAAGTACTGGTTATGTGATTTTCACGCTTGACGAATGCTCGATGGTCGCTTGAACGTGAGACTCATTCCTCTGCTCGAGCGCAACTCTTGCTGTAACAACCCAGATTTTTAATTATTCTGTAAAATTTATATTAATATTATTTAATCACAGTTAAGAAAATATATAATTTATTATATATTATTATGTGTAATTTTGTAAAACAATATAATTATTAAAAGTTTAGGGGTCAAAATATAAATAAATAATTAATTTACTGTTAGTATATAGTAAAGTGTAATTTAATTAGGAATTAAATTATTTATATAATTATATTAAAAACTTGGGTCAAAATGTAATTATCTTAAATATTTATTAAAGATTAGAATGAATCTATATAATTTATTATCGAATCTGTGGGAAAGATACGCGTAGCCACGTGTTGGGCTGCGGACGTGCTCACCTCCCTATTTATAGGGAGGAGGCATTCACCTGGAAAGAAAAGGGGAAAAGAAAGATGGAAAAAAAGGAAAGAAAGGAAAAAAAGGAAGGGAAAATAATGGAAGTTGAGAAGGTCATTGATAATGGAAAGAAAGAGTAAGATATTAAAGTTAAGGTGAGTTATATTAGACCTTGAGTTACCATAATGTATTTTACGTATGTTTTGACTTACCATATTTATTTTATATAAGTTATGTTTTATAAATTATTATAAACTATATTATTATTTCAGTTATGTGGATTATTTTCTGAACCCTATTTGTTAAAAGGAAACCCATGGATATGTTTGTTTTATATTTTAAGAATATTTGACTATAATCTTATAAACAATTATGTTTTGTAAGTACCACCACGGGAGTCCCATACTTTGAAGGACTTAAATAACCATTGGCCTCTGTTGACCACTTTGTGGTCCTCTGTTTGTCATGGATCCATTGACCTCTATTCTGTGCAGAGATAAGTGCTACACTATTGTGGGAGCCACTTCTATAATTCGTACGAGCCATCTCTTGAGTCCGTACCTCTATTCTGACTGTCACTCGTGTGACCTCTGTTCTATTCTGTTCTGTACCGTGATTATGGTTATTTATTTACATAATTTATGTATTTCAGTTTCTGCCACCAATGATTTATTTACCAAACTGAGTTATGTAAATGTTTTGGCCTAATTAACTATCTATGGTTATTTCATGTCTCTTATACTATTGGTATAATATTTCTCACTCTGCCATGTGCTTATAGCTGTTTACCAATTTTCAGGAAACAATGCAATTCAGAAAAAGCTTTTGGAAAGTCTTAGACGTGGGGTTGCGGAATAGACACACACAGCACTTTTATAATATTTTTTTCTATATAAATATCGGCTTTTTTGGTCAATAAATTTTGTAATAAAAATAGAAGCTCCGATGATTATTTTGGTATCCTTACTTAAATATTACTTCCACTCGCGTTTATTAATTTGTTTATGAATTGACCGTGTAACAACCCAGATTTTTAATTATTCTGTATAATTTATACTAATATTATTTAATCTCAATTAAGAAAATATATAATTTGCTATATATTATTATGTGTAATTTTGTAAAATAATATAATTAGTAAAAGTTTAGGGGTCAAAATATAAATAATAATAATATAGATAATATTAATAATAATAATAATGAGTGTGGTATTAAAATAAATAATTAATTTTATGTTGGTATACGATAAAATGTAATTTACTTAAGAATTAAATTATTTATATAATTATATTAAAATATTGGGTCAAATGGTAATTATCTTAAATATTTATTTAGGATAAGATTGAATCTATATATATTTATGACGAATCTGGAGGGAGAGAGATGGCTCGACCACGTGTTGGCCGATGAATGGCGTCGGCTCCCTATAAATAGGGAGAGTGATCAATCTGGAGAAGAGAAAGGAAAGAAGAAAAGAAGAAAGACAAAGAAAGGAAAGAAAAGAAAAAAAAAAGAGAGAGAAGAAAGGAAAGAAGAAAAGAGATGAGAGAAAGAAAGGAAAAATAATGGAAGCTGGAAGGGTCTTTGATAGTGGAAAGAAAGAGTAAGGTATTTAAGTTAAGGTGAGTTATATTATACCTTGAGTCACCAAAATGTATTTTACATATGTCTTGACTTACCAAAATCTATTTTATACAAGTATGTTTATTAGTATATTAATAAAAGTTATGTTTTATAAAGATTTCAGTTACGTGGTTTAATTTCTGAACCCTATTTCTGAAAATGAAACCCGTGGATATGTTTGTTTATATTTTAAGGAATATTTGGCTAAGACTTTATAAACAATTATGTTTTGTAAGTACTACCACGGGAGTCCCATGCCTTGGGGGACTTAAATAACCATTGGCCTTTGTTTGACCACTTTGTGGTCCTCTGTTTGTCATGGATCCATTGACCTCTGTTTTGTGCGGGCCAAAGTGCTGTGCGGAGCTAAGTGCTACACTATTGTGGGAGCCACCTGTTGAATCCATACCTCTGTTTTGTGCGGACCAAAGTGTTGTGCGGAACTAAGTGCTACACTATTATGGGAGCCATCTCTAGAATCCGTACGAGCCACCTCTTGAATCCGTACCTCGATTACATTGTCACTTCATAACCTCTATTACATTCATTGCATCGTGGTTATGGTTATATATTTACATAATTTATGTATTTCAGTTTCTGCCACTTACATGAAAATAATTTCAGTTTTACTACTTAAAAGATTATTTGTTCTGACTAAATTATCTTAAATGTTTTGACCTAACTAACTATCCATGGTTATTTTGTGTCCCTTATACTCTTGGTATAATATTTCTCACTATGTCATGTGCTTATAGTTATTTACCAATTTTCAAGAAACATACAATTCAGAAATAGCTTTTGGAAAGTCTTAGATGCGAGGCTGCGGAGTAGACACACATAGCACTTTTATTGATATTTTTATATGTAAATAACGACCTTTTTGGTCAATATAATTTTGTAATAAAAATAGAAGATCCGATGATTATTTTGGTACCCTCATTTAAATATTTCTTCCACTTGTGTTTATTAATTTGTTTATGATTTGGCCGGAGGTAACCTCAGTTACTGACCATCACGATGCTTAACCCTTGGGTACGGGGAGCGGGTCGTGACAGACCAAAGGTAACTTCAGTTACTGGCCATTACGATGCTTAACCCTTGGGTACGGGGAGCTGGTCGTGACACTTGCCGCTCGAGCGGTCTGCAAAAACATGTAACTTCTGGGAGCATGCAATTCACGCTCGAGCAAACTTCTGGTCGCTTGAGCGGAGATACAAAAACAAAGGTGGCCACTCAAGCGCGGAATCTCACACTCGAGCGAAGAACAAAATTCTGGAATTTCCAGATTGTTCGTCTTTGCTCAAAACTCGAATTCCACATCTCAAAACTCATATTCTTGGGCCAAAATTCTGGAAAACATGTAGGAACTTGTAAAATGTTATGATTTGAAGATCATTTCATGAAATCAAGGCCCAAGAGTATGTCAAACATGCAAAAATTTAACTTGAAATGTAAGAACATGATATGAACTTGTCATGCATATATTCACTTAAGTTCTTAGCTTCCAAAACATGATCAAATGAGGTCCAATGGTGAGAAATGTTATAAACTCTTCAAACCATGCTAGAATTACAACATGCATGTGAGAGAAGGTTTGAAAACAACTTTAAAATGCTAGGAAACATGCATGCATGTATGGAATGAATTAGCTTTCTCCAATTCTAGCCCAATTCCCACATGAATTCACCTATTTTACTTGTATTCATGTGCTAAATGACTCAATTCCAAGGTTGCAAGGTTGAGCTCTTACCTAGGCTACCCAATTGAGCTTCAATTAGTCAAAATCTTGAGTAAATTTCCAAATCTCCTAGCAAATTCCTTGTTGAAGACTTGTCCCTAGTCTCTCCCTCTCTACACGTTGTGTGTGTGTGTGTGTGTGTGTGTGTAAGAGAGCTCAAAATATGTTAGAATGAAGAAAAAAGTGAGTGAAAGCACATAAGAAGCCTTATACAGGCTTATCAAATGATAGTTAATTAAGGCTAATTAAGTGGCATTAAATTAATCCAATTTAATCGTTTCGAATCGAATTTCAATTAAGCCTACTATAAAATCCCAAAAATTCCAACTAACACAAAAACTAAGTCAATTTCTGAATCGAATGCCGATAAGGCCTTCAATTTGCAAAATTAAAATAGAAACATGAACAGATTTTCCTACGTTAAACATATATAAACACAAATAAAGCAACACGCATGTAATTAATTCAGAATTTGATCTTAATAACTTATTAGACATATGAAATCATGGATTAATGTTAATCACGGGTCGGGGTTGTTACACCTCACCCCCTCTCACCACTGACGCTCGCCACCGTCGCACATCGCCACTTGCAAATCACCAGCGCCACTTAATCACAGGTATTTTTCTCCCGCTTTGTCTCTCTCGGTCTCTTCCTGTTTGTTGCTCTCAGTCTCGATCCCTTTTTGTCGATCTCGATCTCGCTCTCGCTCTCTCTCCCTCTCCCTTTCTCTCTCTGTCCATCTCAGTTTCTCTCTCTCTCTCTCTTTCTCTCTCTCCCTTCCTCTATTTTCCCATTTCTTACTCGTAGCTCTAGGGTTTTATATGATTTTTGTTATTTGATTTTGTGTTGATTTCTTAACTCAAAATCCAGATTTTTGTGTTCATTTTGTGTTAATTTCCTATACTTGCTATAGGGTTTGTGTTAATTTGTAGACAGAAATCCCAAATTTGAGCTCTTGAGCTTAATTTGATTTTAGAAATATATTAGCTTAATGTGTGAGTTGTAAGAGATTTGGGTTTTGTTTGTACTGGGATGCTCATTGTACTATTGAAATGTTGATGATGTACATCTTTTTACTGTAATTCTCTTGTAAATTAGTGAGTAATGTTTGGTTTTTTTGTAGGCACTGTTATTGTTGAGTCAAACTACTGGTTGATCTTTTATTTGTTTATAGTTCCCTTTTCTTTTATTTTAAAAAAATAAATAAATAAATATTCTGAACTTTTATATAAACAATTTTTTGTTTTTATTTTGCTAGTTTTTAAAGTTTTATTTTTTGGGTCTTCAAGTTATGGTTTCTTGGATGAAGCTGTAAACTGGATGCACCTCTCCCTGTTTGGAAAGTTACATTTTTTTTTTTTGGCACCAAAAATTATTTGCTGCTTTATTAAATTTCTGAACTTGGATCCTAATTTGTTTAGATGTTGAGAAAAGACAATAAATAGTGTTGCAATGTAGCATGTTTGGGTGGCTGCTGAAGAGGAAATCGTAAATTTTTACCAAATTCAAACTTCATGTAAATGTGGCATGGAAACTTGTGTGGTTGGTTGACAAGTGGTGTCAAATTTGAAATCTTTAAGTAATGTGTTGTAAATGTGAGCCAAAAGCCCCCTACCAGTGCCAAATATGTAGCCAAAATTTGGCTTTGCCAAGTTTGCCACATCAGCAAAGGCAATAATCAACACTAGGTGCTTTTTGAGAAATTGCTCCAATGGTAAAAATTGGTATAAGATTGTGCAGATAGCATGGGATGAGAATCAATGGAGTAGTATAGATAAAAAAATGTTTTTTTTTTGGAGCACTATAGCAAGCAAAAAAAATGGATTTGGGTTTTTACCATTGGAGGCTTCTCAGTTATAATTGATTTTATGGGGATGCCATTTAATTGTCTCAAGAAACTTGTACTATTATTTTTTTGCTGTTTGTCCTTGAAAAAAACAACATATATTGAATTATCTGAACTAGCCTATTTTAGTACTGAGGTGTTGAATTCTTGATTCAATTCTTCATTCTTTCAGTATTCCAAATATACTGTTGTGACTTATTATTTTAATATGAAATACCATATGAATTGGTGTCTGGCTGTGCTGGTTACTGAAGTACTTAACCTTTGTTTTGTGTAATAAACACTCTGGCATTATGTTTATTAAATGATAGTATTATTTTATATGTCACTCTGTTTACTGATATATATATATATATATATATATTCTTTTAATGTACATGCAGTTGGGGCTTTGTCAATTAAAATTGGTAAATGCTGGTTCTATGCTCTTATTGGAAGTATCACCTATAGGACTTGATCCGTTTGTTGGAATTTCATTGATGTTCATATTTTTCAATGGAAAAAAAGGGGATCGATTTCTTGTTAATTTATATTACTATCTATGTTTTGATTCAGACACCTATACAGAAAAGCTTTTATCCATCTCTCTCTCTCTCTCTCTCTCTCTCTCTCTCTCTCTCTCTCTCTCTATATATATATATATATATGGATGTAGGACTTCAATTCTGCATTCCTTGTGTTGTGGGAATTGTATGCAATTGCCAATAATTTAAGTTGATTGTTTCCACCTTGTGGATTAATTAATTAATTATTTTTTTTTAATAATCGGCAAAAATCACTTATCAGATTAGTACCTATGAAAGTTAGTCTCCCCACCCCTTGCCCCCTTAATTCAACTCTCACTACGGAGAGTTAAATTGATGACCTCCCTTTAGGGACTAAACCCTTAGAAAAGTCAATGGTGGCATTTAATATGATGACTCTCCCTTTACGGATTTGATAAGTTGTTAATGTGATGGAAAAAATGACTCTCTCTTAATCTAATGAACATTTAATAAAATGATTTAGAGATGAATTTTTAATACTTTTTTTTATTTTATAAAATTTAAATTTAATAAAAAATAAAAGAAAACATGAAGATAGGAAATGTTGTAGATAGAACCTCTCATGTTCCTTAAGTGAATTCTAGCATGTTGTCCTGATGGGCCCTAACACAAAGCAAAATAATTGTTCAACCCGTTTGGGTCACCTAAAAGGCTTGTCTTTCGGATCGAAAGGTATTGTTCATTTTTACCAGCTCACTACGTGTCTTATTTTGATAATTTGAATTATAATTTTTGTAGTGTTCTAAATTTTCAACAGAAAATTATTAACTGTTTGTAGTGCAAATTAGTTTGATTTGAAAAATTAGTTAGGCAAGGATGGTGAGAAAGTGAAGGATTATACTAACTGATAGACATAATTGAAATGCTATAATAGGTTATTGTTGTTGCTACACAATCAGATTAGAATCTATGCAATTGACTTTGGCACTTAGAGATTGATTTTTATTTAAATTGTTTGTTATGACATGCTACCCGACTACCATTTATTTTTTTATTCGTTTAATTATGACATGCTAAATCTTGTTGTCAAGATTTCATACCAACAGAGGACCTGTAGTTCGGACACTCCGAAGAACTTCATTCTGACATGGAAAAGGTAAGCACATGGTTTCTATGAAATATTCATTTTCCTCGAATTGATGACGAATAGGGACAATTACTTTATCAATTATGAAATGGTTGAACAGAGTACCTAAATGGTTGGGTTTGACATAGATTCATTTAATTTAATTGAAAAATGCCTTGAACTTAGGTTTCACATAAGTTGGGAGTTGGAGTAAAAAAGCCTTAAGTGTCTCGTGTTTTGTGTTAAATTTTCATAACTATGGCTTGAATTTGTTACCACTGCATATTGCTTAATTATTCTTCCTAAATTGGCACAACCAAAGCTTCTTGATTTTTCTTTCAATTATATGAAAATTACTGTGGTAAAGCTACACCAGGCTAACAAATTTTAGTAACTGATTGAAAATTACTTGCTGTTTAGATAGATGGTGTTGAGTCACTGAACAATGTTTTGCTGATTGGAATGACCAACATGAAGGATTTGCTTGATGAAGCACTTTTGAGGTGACTTCTATAGTGCATACCTCTTCTCTGTTGTGCTAAATAAGATTATTTCATTGTGGTTAGCTAGTATAAAATTGCTGAATGTTTGACATTTTAGTAAAACTTATTTTATATGGACAAGTTCCTAAATAAAGATTTCTTACTAAATTATATTTTGTTTCTTCTCTTTCCTCTTATTGAATTAAATTTTGACTCTTTTCTTTTCAAGCTTGGACATTTGGAAGTCCACGTGGAGATAAGCCCTCCTGATGAGCATAGTTGCTTACAAATTCTTCAGATTCATACAAATAAGATGAAAGAAAATTCTTTTCTTGCTTCGGATGTGAACTTGCAGGAGCTTGGTATGTGAGTTTTGTATTTTGTTAGTTATTGTTATTGCCATGATAGATCATTCAATGATTGGTTCTGCATTTTGTTAGTCATTGTTGTTGCCATGATAGATCATCCAATGATTGTTATCCTTTTCCACTTTAATTGTCTTTTCTCAAACTGGAATGATACTATATCCAAGTATTGTTAGTTAAGATTTTCTGAGTATTTGTTCTAAGATTTTTTGTGGTTGGAAGTGTATAGTGAATACAATTATTTATTGGAGAAGCAGAGTAATGAAAAATTAAGCAAAAAATATTCAGAAACCCATATTAACTCATTTTAAGCCTTGTTATATTATATTAATTTTTTGAATATACACAAGTGTGTTATATTATATTTAATATTTTATACAAGTATCAAACTCTGAATGGTGTTTCTAAGGCCATGTTGCAAATGAGATATCAAGTATTCTTTCTTTGATGAACCATTTATAGGTGTCTCAACATGCATTTTTACATATTTCCTTTTGTGATTGAACTTTATTTTTGTTATTATTTTTCTCACATGTTCTAATATCCTGAATGAAATCGCACTGACAGACATTAATAAGTAGGGATAGTTTTATATCCGATCTAATGATTCAAGTGCCTTTTGCAAACAATTAATGAGAAAGTTGTTAAAAAGAATACTTTCTATTCACATTGAGCTTTGATATTAGTTTAGCCACAAAATTTGGATAGATGTTGCATACAAATGGAAGACTGTTACATTAGCTTTATGCTAGTAATGACAGATTTACTAATGATTGTTCTGCATTTAACAATGTTTCTTATAACAAAAGACTTTAGAAAGACTGATAATTGGTTCATCATGGAAGGTTGCTTTTTTGAAATGTTATTTGTCACTTATTACCAAATTCATTCATAAAGTTGGACACTTTTGCATTTCTGTTAGTGTTGTAGAACAGGAATGGTCATTAAACCGCTTCTTGTAATTGCTAAAAAAAAGAAGAAGGAAGAAATAAGAAAAAAAAAACTACAGTAAGTGATTAGCACGTGTAGGTTGGGAGTGGTCATTAAACCGCTGCTCGTGACATCAAATAGGACTTGTTGCAAACCAGCCCTTGACCACTAAATGCATGTCACCGAAAGCTTCCTCGTGACAAATAGGACTTGTTGCAATAGATTGAATGTAATTAGAACGTATAGGTTGGGAGTTGGAGCCGAAAACACCTTAAACTTAGTCAAAAAATGGCGTTTGGAGGGAGAAAAATGCAAACCAGCCCTCGACCACTAAATGCATGTCATGGAAAGATTTTTCATAACAAATAGGACCTATTGCAATAGACGGAATGTAATTAGCATGCGTAGGTTGGGAGTTAGAGCCGAAAACACCTTAAACTTAGTTCAGAAAGAGCGTTTGGAGGACAAAAAATGTAAACCAGCCCCTGACCACTAAATGCATGTCATGGAAAGCTTTTTCATGACAAATAGGACCTTTTTCAACAGACCGAATGTAATTAGCATGCGTAGGTTGGGAATTAGAGCTGAAAATGCCTTAAACCTAGTTGAAAAAGGGCGTTTGGAGGGTGAAAAATGCAAACCAGCCCCTGACCACTAATGCATGTCACAAAAAGCTTCCTCATGAGAAATAGGACCTGTTGCAATAGACGGAATGTAATTAGCACGCGTAGATTGGGAGTTACAGCTGAAAACGCCGTAAACTTAGTCGAAAAAGAGCGTTCGAGGGGCGAAAAATGCAAACTAGCCCCTAACCACTAAATGCATGTCACGAAAAGCTTTCTTGTGACAAATAGGACCTATTGCAATAGACAGAATGTAATTAGCACGTGTAGGTTGGGAGTTACAGCCAAAAATGCCTTAAACTTGGTCGAAAAAGGGCGTCTGGAGGTCGAAAAATGCAAGCCAGCCCCCAACCACTAAATACATGTCACGGAAAGATTCCTTGTGACAAATAGGACCTATTGCAATAGACGGAATGTAATTAGCATGCGTGGGTTGGGAGTTAGAGCCGAAAATGCTAAAAACTTAGTCGAAAAAAGCGTTTAGGGGACGAAAAATGCAAACCAACCCCCAACCACTAAATGTATTGCACGGCCAGCTTTCTCATGACACATAGGACCTGTTGCAACAGACAAAATGTAATTAGCAAGCGTAGGTTGGGAGTTAGACCAGAAAACACCTTAAACTTAGTCGAAAAATGGCGTTCGGAGGCCGAAAAATGCAAAATAGCCCCTGACCACTAAATGCATGTCACAACCAGCTTCCTCATGACAAATAGGACCTGTTGCAACAGATAGAATATAATTAGCATGTGTAGGTTGGGAGTTGGAGCCGAAAACGCCTTAAACTTAGTCGGAAAAGAGCATTTGGAGGGCGAAAATGCAAAACAGCCCTTGAACCACTATATTCATGTCACGACAAGATTCCTCGTGACAAATAGGACCTGTTGCAATAGACAGAATGTAATTAGCACGGGTAAGTTGGGAGTTAGAGCCAAAAACACCTTAAACTTAGTCGAAAAAGGCGATATGTGACGATTAAATTCTACAGCAAATGAAAAGGTTAATGGAGTAAGTGTTAACCTTGTCAGTATTGGAAGTTAAATTTTATGATGTAGTTTTGAACTTGGTATGGAATAGGCCACTCAAAATGAAATTACAAGTGTACTTTGCCCTTTATTATGTTATGAGACTCTACATTTCGTGACAAAGCTTCAACCTGTTGGGGGTTAAAATAACCATAGATTCATAGCATTTTCTTGTAATTTATGTTAGCATTTTCTAGTCAGTTATGGGTTGATATCTGAGCAATAGTTCATTAGATTTATGCTCTGTTTTGCTATACACAATCCATATTACATCATCACAAGTACATATTCCACAACAATTTTCTTTAATAGACTTTCACTATAAGTTCATGGTAAAATCTCTTTAGTAGACTCAAGTCTTATTTCAACTTTCAGAAATGCAAATGCACCTTGTTCATTTGGGATAAAACAAAAATAAAATACATCAGTTATCTGTTCTTAATGATACATATTCTACATGATATGGATGTTGATTATTCGTAATTACTATTTTTCGAATCTAATTAATGCACTCTTTCACTGTATGATGTAAATAAAGATAAGTATCGTAGCAGATAGTAATATTGATTGATTAACTTGTGTTCTTTTGTCAATGGGGAATTAAATTCAAACTTCAAATAAGTGCACATTCAAGATACATATATTTATAAAAAATAAAAAATAAATAAAAATATGACTTCATATATATATATATATGATTTTATGTCCAACAAGGCATTCATAGGTTAAACCTAACTTAATTGCATGTTAAAAAAATTTTTGTACGGCTGATTGAACTAAGATTTTCTAATGAGTGCAATTTTTTTGTTTTTTGTTTTTTGTAGATGGCTTTTAGTGTAGACTTGTAGATAATCCATTTTTGTGTATAGAGGGCAATTTACACTTTTGTACATTCTTGCTAATTTTGTACAGAGGGCTTAATTTTTGTATGCTTCTCTGTTTTGTATGGAATTAATATTCCAGTTTGGACTATAGTTGGTTTGTATAGAATTTGACATTTAAAGTTATTCCTTTTTGGATAGTTGGAAGTGAAATGGATGCAGCTTGTGGAATGATTGATAATATACGTATTGTTTTGTTTATATACATGCTACAGGTTGCACAGAATAAATACAGGTTGAACAGAATGCATACAGGTTGTGGAGAAATTATAATTTTGAGAGAAAACATACAATCATGTTTTTGGCTTGATATGACACTAAGGAAATAATGTTTTATCGACTAAATAGTTAATAACTAAAAAAAATAAATACAATGGAAAAAGCTTTTGGTGACTAAAAGTTTAGTAGCCAAATACCAATAAGATTTTAGGCAACTAAACTGTTTAGTAGCTGATGCACAGCCAAAGATTTTTGGCGACTAAAAGTTTATTAGGGAAAAAGGTTAGACTTTAGGTGACTAAAAAATTAATAGCTAAAAACCAATCAAACTTTAGGCGACCACAATATTTAGTAGCTAAAAAAGACAAGCTAGACAACAAAAACATTTTTTGGCGACTAAAAGTTTAGTAGGGAAAAAGCTGAGACTTTAAGCGACTAAAATATTAGTAGCCAAAAAATTAATCAGCCTTTATCCAACTACAATATTTAGTAGCTAAAATCATTTTTGGCAACTAAAAGTTTAGTAGCCCAAAACAATATGACTTTACGAGACTAATAACTTTAGTAGCTAAAGAAATTAGAATGAAAAAAAAAACCCTTTTGGCGACTAAAAATTTAGTCACTGAAAATGTCATATTTAATTTTATGTCAATGCATTTGGCAATAGTCGGCAATTTACTACTTTTGGCGACTAAATTTGTTTTAGTCACGAATTACCTTTCTCGACAAGTCTTCAGCGACTAAGAAGTCGACCAAAAATTTTAGTCGCTAAAAACCTTCGGCAACTAAAATTTGACTTTTGGTGACTAAAAATTTAGTCGCCAAAAGTGCAATTTCTTGTAATGACACAAGAGTAGAGAGAGGAAGAATTCAGTGAAGAAGCATTATCAACAATGGTCGTTCGATAATTTGAGCGAAAGAGAGAAGTTTGAGTAAGAAATAGAGAGAGCTGAGGCACAACTAGGACAAATCAAGGGAAAGAAAATAGAGTAAAGAAAAAAACGAAGAAAAGTTGGGGAAAAAAATTAGGAGAAAATTTATTTAGTAAAACAAAATAAAATCACGACATAGATATTTTTTTTCAACATATTTTTCATTAAAATTTAGTTAAATTATATATATATATATATATATATATTTGTCTATAAATGTATATAGATATTTTAAAAAGAATATCGATTGCATATTACTATTTCTATTATATTTAATGAAGATATTATGACTAAAAATAAATCTAAAATAGAGATAGGTGATCAATTGCAATTGTCACTTAGAGATAACACTTCAAAATTAATTGAAAGAGTTGAGAGTTCAGAGATAATGAGAGTTTGAGAGACAGATTTGTTTGTGAGAAATAAAATGAGAGAGGGGTGGTATTTATAGGACTTGGGAGAGAGGGGTTAATTTATATATATAAAAATAAAAAAAAAAAATTGGATGTTGGTGGAATTAACAGTTATATAACCGTTTTAATATTTTTTTAAAATTTTTGATACCGTTGCACTAATAGGGAAACAAGGAGCCGTTGGGGTTGGATCGGGCCAGATGGGGAAAAAAATTTCGAGTTGAGCTCATGAGATGGGTCACTCTCCATAACACACCAGAGTCGGGCCGGGCTCTAGAACACATAGCCCAGGGTTTTAGGTTGGGCTTAGGCTTAAGCCTGGTGGGGATAATGTGCAATGACGAAAAGGATAGATGAGATAGGTTCCGCTGCCGCTGTTTTTCGACGGAGGAAGGAGGAAGAATAAAAGAAAACAAAAATAAAAAAACAAAAATAAAAAAGAGGTCAAAAATGTCATTTCCTAGTTTTAGAACGGACGCTCGAGCTTAGCTGCGGTTTGGCAAGAGGGTTGGATTTGAATTGAGACTAAAGTCTCGTTTGGGAACAAGTTTTTTTTTAAATTAAATTATGTTTGGTTTTGACTTTTTGGTTAAAAAAACACAAACAACAAAATTTATTACATAAGTTGTAACAAGCCCGCGAGGGGACCTCGCTACAGCTCGGACTCGATTTGTGTTACGGTTCTTAATCTTGAACCAAAAAGTCCAAATCCGACAAATCGTTTTGAGAAAACAGATTTTTGAAAGAAATGCCAAACATGGACTGCTTTGCCAGATACAGAGTCGCCACCTAAATATTTTATTTTTGGGAAATTTAGGAAACTCTGACTCGTTTTCCTAAGGCCACGTGTCCGTCATCACCAAAGTTGCCTCGGCTCGGGAACTTGGGTACGATTGGGGAAGGTTACTTCGTGAGCACCCCCGCTCGCCCGATCAAAGATCGGCCTCTACTAACCATGATATCTAGTTTTGAAAATATTGTGCGTTCTTATTCCGGTTATTAGCCTAGATTTACTATGTGATGCGCACTGCATACAAGTATAGACCGGGTCGCCTGAATTGGAACAAAACATTTCATGTTTGTTTTTGAAAGATGGTTTGCTACCCGCAGGTAGGCTTAAAATGCAGGTTTTGCCACCCTCAGGTGGGCTTAGAAAAGATGGTTTTGCCACTATCTAGTGGGCTTAAAACTCACAATTGATGATTTGTCCCAATCCAAATAACCCAACCTTCACCTACAGGCATTCAAGGCAGTTATATCACATAAGCAGTTAGCCTCATGGTAAGCATGCTATTCATGACAGTCACTCACACGCATGCAAGGATGCTAAAGCATAAAACTCACCGAGTACTCCAAGCCAAAACAGAAACTGATTAGAAATCCATGCATGATCCTAACTATACAGAAATGCCTAATGCAACACATGCAAAATACAATTATATCAGGCTCGACTATTCTAAAGATGGCATGTGAAATGCTATAACTAACAAGTATTCAACTTGAAATTGAAATACGAATGCAGTTAGTATGATGCACCGAGCTCGGTGCATGCAAGACAGATGAATAAATGCAAACATGCTATCATACTGTATGCTAATTGAAACATGCCCTAATCTAACCATCATAAGCTGGTAAATAAAAGGGAAGAAAGACGTGGGATTGGAAGACATACATCACACTCACGCACACTTATTACAATTATGCCCTCGCACAGAGGGTCCGAATAAAATAATATACAGTTCCAAATGAATAGTACAATCCAAATGAATAATACAGTCCAAATATGTACAAATCCCTAATTAATTAACAAATTAACTAAGGAAAGCAATAAACTAGCATGCAAGCTAGGGACTGCCTTGACTCTTCTCCAGATGATGAATGATACATGTCCAGGTTGCCTTGCGCGGAAATCCATGGCGATGCCCCAATTAGCCTCTGTTTGCACTTATTCTTAGAATGCGTGCCAAGCTTCGGAAGGCTGCTGATTCTTGTTTTGTTACAACAGAGAGCAACAAAGGGGCATGGCAATGTATTTTCACAATATGTATACATGCCTCGATCCTCGTGCCACCAATCACGCATCTCGATGCATGATGGCCGAGGAGTCGAATTGCACAACTCAATAAGGAATGAATGCACATGAAAATACAACTAAGACCTAACTCCACCATGGACAATCCGGAGTGTCGGTGACGAGGGAATTGAGACACGTTCCGTCACTCGGAGTATGAAACGTACCTCGTTTCCCGTGCTCGGGCTAACTCCTATCCCAAACACAATGCAATATGCATGATATGCATGGATGCAACTAAGATACAACCTAACATGCACAATGCTATGAAATGGCATACACGATGCACGAGGTAACATAGCATACACAATGCGCTAACATACAACCTAGCATACACAATGCTATGAAATGAAATAGCATACACAACGCATAATGGACTTACACCAACACAAATGGACCTCGGCCACACTCATATAAGAGGCCATTAGATGAAAATGAGACACTCGAGATGCGTGCACACGTGCACGCAAACCGAGGACCGACCCTAAGGCACCAAATGCCACTCTAACAAAGCATGGCAAGGCATGGAATATGGCATACTAGCATGCAAATTTTAGCGCTAAAATATGATGCAAAACAGCCCCGAATCATGGAAACATGGCACCCGATGCATGAAATGAGACTCGAAACTAGGCGCATAGAATGACTTATAGCTATACAAAGCATGGATTATTTGAACATGAAGCATAAAGATAAAATCAAGGCAGTCCCAAAAAAATGCATATTTCTAGTTTCAAGCAAGTCCAAAAGGTGAACACAAATAGGGCTAAGTTAACATGCAAAAATGGCCCCAAAAGAGAGATAAAGAAGCAAGTAACAGCTGCTGGCCCTAAATGGCAAAGAGCCCTTCAACAAAGTTAAAGAGAGGCTCAAAATGAAGCACTTTACAGTTTACATCAAGCCACGAAAATAAACACAAGCAAGCCTAAAACATTATGCAAGAAAAAGGCCAAAAGAGGGACAAAGAAGCAAGTGATGGCTGCTGGCCTCAAAGAGAAGAGGGCCCTTCAACAATGTTGAAGAGGGGCCCAAAAAATGATATTTTACAGTTTATAACCAAGCCCAAAACAGTGCATAAGCAAGCTTAAAATACTATACAAAATAAGGCATAAAAGAGAGCTTTAACACAAAGAGCAAAAAGGAAGCCTCAAACAGTGAAAGACCCTTAATCAAACATGAAGAGTGGGTCAAAATATGACTATTTACAGTTCGGACCAGAGCTCAAAAAATACAAGCAGAAGGAGCTAAAAAAGCATGCAAATATAGGGCCAAAAGAAAGATAAAGAGGCAAGTGACAGATGAAAGTCTCAAACAGTGAAGAGTCCTTCAACAATGTTGAAGAAGGGATCAAAATAAGCCTCTTTGTAGTTTATGACCAAGCTCAAAACAGTTTAAAAATAGGCCTAAAATACTATGCAAAAATAGGCCTAAAAGAGGGTTTAAACACAAAGGGTAAGAAGAAAGCCTCAAACAGGGAAAAGCCCTTAATCAAACATGAAAATGAGGTCAAAATATGACTATTTTTAGTTCGGGTCGGAGCCCAAAAATGTAAGCACAAAAAGTTAAGAAAGCATGCAAAAATAGGCTCAAAAGAGGGAAAATGGGACTCACCCTTGTAGAACCAAGCTTCAACAACTTTTGGACCAGGTTTGGGAGCTCTTGACCTCTGGAAGACAGCCTCAAGTTGCTGGAATGGATGTTGGAGGTGTGATGCTATGAGTTGTAGTGTAAAATGGTGTAGGACTTGAGAGGTTTTGATGCTTGGAAGAGAGAGAGAGGGAGCTTTAATGCAAGAGCTCCAAAACAAATTTTTTTCATCCCCTAAAATGCAGCTGGAGCTGCTGGTTTTATAGGCAAAAGAGTGGAGGAAAAGAGGGAAATTGAAATTCAAATTTCCCCTCAAAATAAGCCTAAAAGAAAGATAAAGAGACAAGTGGTAGCTGCCGGCCTCAAACCGAAGAGAGCCCTTCAACAAAGTTGAAGAGGGGCTCAAAACAAGACATTTTACAGTTTATGACCAAGTCCAAAACATCTCACAAGTAAGCCTAAAATACGATGCAAAAATAGGCCTAAAAGAGAGTTAAAGAGGCAAGTGATAGTAGGAGACCTCAAACAGTAAAAGGTCCTTAATCAAACATAAAAATGAGCTCAAAATATGACTATTTACAGTTTGGGTCGAAGCCCAACAATGCTTGCAAGCAAGGCTTAGATATAGAGCATGATAGGAACAAAAATGAGGAAAAAGAAGCTTACCCTTGAAGACCAATGAACCAGCAGCTTTTGGACCAAGAAGAGAAGCTCCTAGCCTCTGGAAAACAGCCTCAAAGTGTTGTAATGGAGGATGGAGGTGTATACCAAAAACCG
Organism: Camellia lanceoleosa; assembly: GCA_025200525.1. Classification (NCBI taxonomy): domain Eukaryota; kingdom Viridiplantae; phylum Streptophyta; class Magnoliopsida; order Ericales; family Theaceae; genus Camellia; species Camellia lanceoleosa. Next base: position 177,867 of record JANUSC010000162.1, on the reverse strand, counting down.
GAGCAAACGGAGGTGGTTAAGCGGTCCCGAACCGAGGCACTACCGTCGGCTCAAAAATCGTAAACGGACTCCAAACGGGAAAAATGGCCTACGACCACGAAACATAGCCTACGGCCACTGAGAGATGATCTACGAGATCTCTCCTTCCCTTCGGAAAGAGAAAACAGAGAAAACGGAGCCTGATTCGCAAACCGAGGCAAGACACAAAAGAGCCCGGAAGTCCGCAGGCAAGGCTCGCAGCTGAGACTCTAAAACTTTCGCACGAGCACAATATGCAATATCACCGAACGCTCAATCGGTGACGTCTGAGTCTTAAGGTCGGTCAAAAATGGGGTGTCTACATAAGTCAATAAGATAAAATGTCACATCTAAACCATAATTATTATATTTTTTTTTTTACAAAAGTCAAAAAACTAAATGAAGCTAAAACAGTCAAGTTAAAATAGCCAAAAAATCAAGCTATTTTATCTCTTCCCATATGAAGACTAAAATAGACTAAATAAATTAATAAGACAAAATGTAACATCTAAACTATAATTTTTTTTTTTTTTTACTTACAAAAAAGTAAAAAAAATCAAAACAATTAAAAAAAAAAATTTAAACGGAACTAATTTTACCAAGTTAAATTAATCAAAAATTTAAAAAGTCTAGTTAAAAAGAGTTCTTTCTACACGAATCCTAAAATAATGCATCTGATGCACGCACTGTTACATACAGATTTATAACTTTTACATGTGTTTTTGAAAACTAAAAAGGAGGATAATGTGTTTTTGAAATAAATTATATGGGGATGAAGTTTAATTAACCCTCTATTTGTTTAGGCGGTGATTCGACAATGAATTTGACTAAATAATTTTTTTTAAAATAAAGAAACAATTTAAATTATATTTTATTTTAAAAAAATTATCTAAATTTATGATCTAAATAAATAATAATAATAATTTAATCAAAAAAATAATCAAAAATTTAGCATAATAGAATTGATATTTTTTAATAAAATTAAAGTAAAATTAATACAAATGGTGCATAAATATATATGAATAAATAGAAGTAATTTTTGTATAAGAAATAAACAACATTCACTCCGCCTGGTTTTGGTTTTGGACTTCATAATTCACTCTTTAGAGAATTGTTTTTTTTTTATTTTTCATATTTTTTATTTTTACTGAATTTTTTTAACTTTTAGACACACCTAACATAAATATACTTAAAAAGTATAATTTTTGTGAAAAAAAATCTTTAAAAAATTCACTAAATATCAAAAATACAAAAAAAATGAAAATTTAAAAAATATTCACTAAAAACAAAAAAAAATCAATTTTCAAATAATTAAATCAAAAAATTGAAACCAAACACACTGATTATTGTTCTATTCATATGATTAATAAATTGTTAAAATTATTTTTTGCCTTTAATCAAAATTTTATTCAACTTTGAATAAAAAAATTCATTTAATTTGAACCAATAAAATGGATAAACTAGGATTAAAGTATAAATTTGAGTAAAACTTAATAAGTGATAGAATAATAAATTTAACCGTTTTGAGTAAACATTTGAGTCTTGGGTAAAAATTCAGGTAAAATTCATTTGATATTAGTTTGGATAAAGAAGTGAAAGTTGTTTTACTTTCTAGTTTTTAAGAATAATAAATCTGCTAACTCAGATTTATCTATACAAATTATTTTTATGAGTAATTGTATGGTAAAGATTAAATTTGTGTAGTGTGAAATCTATATGTAAAATTAATTTGAATTACAATATTATAATTCTTGATAATTTCTAATATTACTGTTTTAAGAATGTTTTTGTACTTTTTTATTTTTTGAAAATTAATAATTATAAATATTTTCTCTCAATTTCTCAACAATTAATTTCTTTCATCTTAGGTAAATTAGTAATTGGGCGAAAATGGTCCCTATACGTTAGGACTTGTGTTGGTTTAGTTCTTGACTTTTTAATTGTGATATATTTGACTTTAAATTTTGAATCTTGTTTCAAATGAGGATAATTGAAGACATTGTTACTTTATTTTAAAGGTAAAGTCGTCAATTTAATAAAATATAAATTAATTTGACAAAAATAAAAGTTAAAAAATTATTTTAAAATTTTTAAAAATTATTTTTATTCACCAAAGATAAAATTATATAAAAATGATACATCTTTTACATTTTTATTTTTTTAATTTTTTATCAAATAAATTTTTAGTACTCTGTGTATTTGGATTATGATCATGTAATAGGTAGTTATTTTTATTGATATTTTTAGATGGTTATCTTATAATAAATGGTTATATTTGTTATTAACAGATATTTTTTTACGATTTTTATTTAATGGATAGTTATTAGGTTTTTAATGTATAATCAATATGTTTAATATATGAAATGTTTTTAGTTTTGAATTTTTAGTCCTCATTTAATGGGTTGGTTTAATAATGCAATCAAAATTATTGTCATGTTTGACTTTTGAAAAAATAAAACTAATTTGACGAAAATAAATATAATTTTTTTATTCATATCCTCTCAAAAGATAAAATTATATAAAAATAATATGTTTTAATTTTTTTCACCAATTTAATTTTTAGTTTTCTAGAAAAAAAAAAATTCTTAAATAAATTTTGAAAACCAAATCAAACAAAACTTTATAACCAAAAAAAATCAACATTATTTATTAAAAAAAAGGTCATTATATTTCAAACAACATATAAATTAACAAATACAAAATAAGTTATATAACAACTTTACTTTTCAAATGAAATAACAATATTTTTAATTATTTTTATTTAAAACAAAATTTATAATTTATAATTAAATATATTATAATTAAAATATTAAAAATTAAAATAATATAAGTCTCAAACTATAACGGCGGCCAGTCAAATTCATCCTTACGAGGAGTTAGATAAGGGATTCATTGAAACGGCGTCACTTTGTTAGCTATTTGTCTCCTCCAATGGCTAACCATCATCAGAAAATGTCAAACTACTAGTGTGCTTACTGGAAAACTGGTAGTTGTATCCGTTCTAGTCTCTATCTTCTACCCCTTTTCCTCAATTACAGTTAGGGTTTTACATTCATCTCTCTCAACTCTTTTCCATACGAATTCCTCAACTTTCTCATCTCTTCTCTGTTTTCCAATTCTCTGTATCAACATCATCTATGCAGCTCTAGATCCAGATTCATCATCAATGTCATCTCCGCCCAATCACACCTCCGGTGCCGGAATCTTCTCAAGAGTCAGAGCCAACGCGCAACCGCTCTTCGCCACGCGCCGCCCATGGCGCGAGCTCCTTGGCGGCGCTCCGTCGTCGCGGTGGTCCTCCTTCGCTCGTCCCTACACTCTCGGCGAAGCCACGTTTCGCCTGAAGCGAAACCTCAACTACTTCCGAGTTAACTACGCCATGTTCATGTTGCTAATACTCTTCCTCGGCCTCCTCTGGCACCCAATCTCCATGATCGTCTTCCTCCTCGTCTTCGCAGCCTGGCTCTTCCTCTACTTCTGTCGCGACGAGCCTCTTATGGTTTTCAATCGCATCGTCGACGATCGCGCGGTGTTAATTGTTCTCGGTTTGATCACGATCGTCGCTCTGGTCTTGAGTCGTGTGTGGTTGAATGTGTTGGTTTCGGTTTTGATTGGAATGTTGGTGGTTGGTTTGCACGCGGTTTTTAGGGTTCCGGATGATCTGTTTCTTGATGAGGAAGAAGCGGCCAATGGTGGCTTGCTTTCAGTCGTTCGATGATTCTTCTACTGATGATATGGTTTTGGGTATATATGTTAAGACTGGTTTCCCCAATTCCGCAATGCCATTGAAGCTTTCAGGCAATCAGGTTTGTTTACAGATTAGTATTATTATTAGAATTAGATGATGATGATGATGATGATGCTGATGTTGATGTTGGAGTTCTCTGTCTTTGTCAATGAGTCGATTCATGCTCAGCTTCACATCAATTCAATTGTTCGTGCAATTTAGCTCAGGTTGCAGTTAAAACACTTGTGATTCTGTATTTGTCAATGGAAATCTTTGGCAGTTTTTGCAAAATCAATGATTTCTTCTATCACATACACATTGCCTCTTTAATTGATTTCTGGAACCCATATTGGGCCTCTTGGTTCTAACTTTCTTCTTCTTTAGGTTCTCATTTTCATGTTAGATCACCATTAGAGAGTATATAAAAGCAGAGACTGGCAGAGATGCTTGGTATTCAACAGGAGAAAGAAAGCGTGATGCTTGAGGGGTTTGGGTGGGTGCGGATCGAACTCACTTGTGGACCCTTTGCAACTGGAAATGCGACACACCAATTAACCCTTACAAAAGCAGCAGAGATAGTCCTCTCCCAGAGAAATAATGTACATATAAATGGTTGTACTTGTCATCACTGTTTCTGTTCGGTTTAGGGCTTCTTAGCAGATGAATCTTTTTATCTTTGGAATTAAGGAAAAAGATATTTGTTGCCTCATAAATATGATTTTTTTTCTTTTTTCTCTTCTTATGTGAATTCTTACAGTATGTAAATGTAGAACCGACTATAGCCATCATATATCTCATTATTTTATTTTATTTTTATATATGACGGGCCCTATATATAATGTGTTTGCTGTATAAATTCATTACCTAGGATTGAGAATTTGTTCTTGTAGGAATGGATGTACTGATTCACAGATTTAAGAGGTCGGGTGATTTCTTTGGCCTTATGGATTGTCAACAGTAATTTTCTTTGTATTGTCACCCACAAAAATGTCAAATGTTTACCTGTGTCTGAAAGTGTGTTTGTACCTTGTATACATAACACACAGTTTCATTTTTTTGATTCCATGTGAATAACCCATCATTTATGCGTTAATCAATGTAACGTTTGTTTGCATATGTTTTTAGTCAAGCACATTGTGATGGACAGGGCCTTAATTTTTGTGGCTCAAATGGTTTAAATTTGCCAAAACGACGTCGTTTTGAGGCCAAAACGACGTCGTTTTGAGTACAAAACAACATCAAAATTGCCAAAACGACGTCGTTTTGACAATTTTGAATCATTTGAACTACAAAAATTAGGGCCCCAAACATTTTTTGTGGACAGGTAGTGGTTTGTTTGCATATGGTTTTGGTCAAGCACAATGTGTTGGTGGTTTGTTTCCGGCTGTTTGTTTGAATATGTTTTTAGTCAAGCACATTGTGGTGGACAGGTATTGGTTTGTTTGCAGATGGTTTTGGTCAAGCACAATGTGTTCGTGGTCTGTTTCCAGCTGTAAGCAAATTGTGGAGAGAGAGAGAGAGAGTTTGTTTTGGGTGGGGGGGCGCTCTCGAGCTCAGCTTAACTGAGAGAATCAAGCCAATTCCTTCTTTAAGATTTAAAAATTCTGATAATAAACAAGCGCGGAAAGCAGACTAACCACAATTGTACGGATGAATTTAGATGGGTACAGGGAAACCAAGGACAAAAGGACCTAAACAACAAGACAATAAACTTCCCTCAGTTGACTATGATTAAGATCAGGATTTTAGAAGTAAATTCCTAAAATACATAGTTAATTACAAACAAGTCGAAGAAGGTGATAGATAAAAAGTGACCATTGTCAAAATTCACAAACATTGAACAATGAAAGATACCAATGGATAGCAAAGCTAGACATCTCAACAAAGATTGAGATAACCCAAGCAGTTGCCAACTCAGTACACCGCAATAATAAGTATGGACACCACAGCATACTATAACTCGCAACACAGTGATTGTAACAGTTGTAAGAAAGCTGCATAATGGAAATGCATGCTCACGAGGTACGTGCTTGGAATCCGACGGATATAGGTGGTTGAGGAATCCAGAGGTTAAAACAACAGAGGAAATATGTTTTAGGAAGGTGGAACTTTGCGAGCATAAGCCAACACCATCACAAAATCTTTTGCCGAGGAACCAATTGATGCTGGAATCCTTTGCGATGTTGAATCAATTTGTAGCCACAAATCAACCAAATTATTCAGTTCCAATGTGGGAAGCACTGATTGACCCATACATTTGATCTCAACCTGCATAAAAATGAAACGAACAATCAGCTAAATGTGGAAACACAATCACTAAATTTACAGTGGAAATGATGGTATGGCTGTTCTACAGAATATTAAACTGATAAATAATAAGCATCGCTTCATATTTCAAATTTAAAAAACACCAGACATTCACTTTCTTCTAATCACTTTCAATGATGTATAGGGATTTAAAATTGGTTTGGCAGGGAAGTTGCCACAACCAATATGAAACCAGATAGCACGAGTCTGGGAGCTTTTACTCTAAAGCAGCAAGCCTCCCTCAGTTAGAAACTTCGATACATAATTTTTTCTTTCCCGTTGATTCACGAAAAAACCTAAATTCATGGAAAACAGACCGGTTTTACGGGTTTGGAGGATTAATTTTCCAGCAAAACACGTTTCTTTTTTGGAATGAATTCAATGTTTCTTGGGCCCTCTGTAGAAGCTTTGCCACTCTATTGTTGACTGAAATGTATTTTGTCCAAATCTTTTATCTATTCAATGACATTACACGAAAAGCTATTTAGTTTCCAACCATGGTTTCTCAATTTTTTTGTTTTTTTATTCTGTCTGTGGGCATTCTAGAAAATAGAGGCCCTAATTTTTCATACATAAATATACCTATGTTCTTGAGCTGAGCTAGGGTCAGCTCGAGCTCGTTCTAAAAATTTTACTCAAGATGTTCATCTATCAAACGACCAGAGCTCAAACAAGCATTAAATAAGCCAAGCTCAAGCTTGCAACCCTACTCAAAGAGGCTTTGTTTTGAGTTGTTAGCCGCTAGTAAATGGCATCCAATATTTTTCACAAAACATTTGCATTGGTTTCTTAGCAACATGAGAAAAACACTATGAGCAATCCCTTACCAGATAGTGGCAACGGTTTTCCTATACATTGTATCCTAGTTTTTATCAGACTAGCTACCAGGTTTACTTTTATCGCCATGAATGGGCTTATACAAGTCTTTGCAATATTAAATATCCTCCATCCTTGCTTTCAAATTGAATAAATTCAATGAGGTTAATTCTATCATGCCACCTAAAAACTAGACCAGGCTCAAATGAACACACATAACTCAACCAAAGCGATGCAAAGAGAAAAAACAATATAAAGAGACAAATTTTTATGTGAAAAAACCCGCAAAGGGGAAAAACCACCAACTGTAGTCCGATTTCAAGCTTCCACTATATCAAAAATAATGGGCTTACTCCAATTTTTCCTCTTTAGGTATAAGTTATAACTAGAAGATAACAATACCAAGAACAAAATATTTCGGTTAACACCAATAAATTTCTTCACTTGAAGGTGGATCCAATCCAGCACAACAATATCAAGTCACAATTTCAATCTCACAGATTTGAACTGAAGGGGTCCAGCAGAGAAATCGTTGGAAGAGTGTCCAATCAAAAATCTAAACAATGGATGGGCTGAACTTCCACTCAACATGAGAGGTTTTTACTTCTCTAAGTTCCTTCCTCACATAAGACACACTCTGCACCCACCAACCCTCTAAAGTGAACTTGTATATAATGGCTTCCTTGAGAAGCCTTGTTCCAATGCTAAACTTGTTTCTTCCTTAACATATATATATATAAATGATTTACGTTTTACATAACTTCAGACGCCCACATGGAGCGGACACAAGCCCACACTGGCAGTGTCTGATAATCAGATTTGGCAAAGTCTAAAACTATTTGAAGCCATTATAGAAAAATCAGATAATTATACTAATCATAATTTAAGACCCAAAATAGAAAATTAAAAGTTATGTTTTCTAACAAACATGAAACTATTCAAGTTACCTTCACAATAGCCAACCCAAATGAAGAAGCATAAGGTCAAAAAGGATTTTTACACTTGTTAACAATCAAACATAACTCTACAAGCTCAGCCTTAAGTTATTTCCTTTGATACAAGATCTTACTAGATTAATAAACAAAATATACTATTTGAAAACTAGAAAAAAACGATTCACTTACCTCATCTTAAACGCAAGATCTAGTTTCCTCATCAGGTATTTTTGGATAAAAGAAACAGGTACATTCCCATCCCTGTGACAGAACGAAATACATATAACATTATGACATAGAACATATAAAGCTAATTAAGATAAGGCCAAGAATGAATATACATAATTTCCTTTTGCAACTTTTCCATGAGTTTGACCTGAATCTTGTTTTACCAGTACATGTCATTAATATCTTGGCCCTTCACTAAAATGAGACCAACATTGAACATATAGAAATATTTGTAATATACATAAAATGTAACTTTAGCAAAAGTGGAACTAAAAATGAGAAAACACGAAGATTGAAGGCAAAAAGACACCAAAGAGTGATCATTTTCATCATGTAGTTTGATAATCCATGCGGAGGGAGATATCACCAAGGACGTTGCTGACAAAATATAGGCAGTATTAAGTGAAGAAATGCCATTTTGAGATCACTAGTGTACACTATAAATTCAAGGGTAACTTCGTAAGATGGCTATAAAGCGTAAAGAAACCATGTTAAGTAGGAAAGAATGCTGGCCAATAAAGAAAAACTATGTCCGTGGAGTCCTAAAAACATTAATCAACCTTAGGGCTTAAACTTACAAATTCAAGTACATATTCATAATAACTCACGGCGTCATACATTATCTAAATTAATTATTAAGAATGTAAATAAACTTTGTTACCCAAAATCAAAGAACAGTAGCTACAAGATAATCTTACAAAGAAATGAATTAAGTTAAAAGGAACTCACTTTATTCTCAAGTAACTTGAAGATATCTGAGGCAGTGCTGCATGTCCGTCCCTGAAATATGTATCAAAATCAGAAAATGAAGGTGGCAAACAAGATTAACAAAATTTAGTCTACATAAAAGAGTAAATTTTCATAATATAGAGCTGAAAAGTATATTCTCACTGATCTTCAGAAGCCACAAGTGAGAACCAAATTGGACCAATTCTTCTTTCGCATTTCGCACTAGCAGCATCTAGCACAGCTTGGGGTGAAACTCCAAATTCCCCAAAAGCAGTTGCCTTTTTTGTACGAATCCTACGCAACTTTTTAGGTTTGATGGTATCCAGAGAGACAGGATCGGCGCTCTCCTTTTCATCTTTGACTCTGGATTTAGCTTTGTGTTCCTTAACTTTAGTTTTGCGAATATGTCTTTCGATGTCAGTAGCATGTAAAGGCTCTGATTTAGCAACAGACCCTTGTGAAGTATACTTTGAAGACTTACTCCTATTTGCAACTTCCACCAAAAAATTTAAAGGTTTCCACAGATCAACTTTCCCTTCCCATGTTTCCGCACCATTTTCTGTTACTTTTTCAGGTTCGAGGCGCCTAGATGTCTCAGCATTAGAAGAATTCTGTACCATTTAAATGATTAAAATCATTAAAAAGAAGTCCATGTGTAATCATATGCACCCTGCTTCAAGGCCAGATGCTAACAAAAAGTACTGATAACCTAAATAAAGAGTGCTCAGACAACTTGCCATCTTCCTTTACCTGCCTTATATTCTGAGTTAATTTGGTTAAAGTCTCGGGTGAGCTCAAGCTCTCTGGATGATCTTCCACAGAATCTTCCTCTTTCTTAACAGGCTTTTCAGTGGGAAAACTGGAACTTCGTACAGAAGATGCCTTTCTTGCAATAGCTTTTGACCTTCTTCCTGTCATGGCAGTCTGTGTTGATACTCTGGGAGTACTGACCACCAATGATGAGAGTGATCTCTCCTTTCTTCTCACTGGTAATGTAACAGAAGCTGCAACTTCTGGTGCCTTCACCTTTCTTCTTTTGAAAGGGAAGATATTGATTCTTACATCTTGCAAGTTGTGGTCTGGCCTGATAACCAAAAATTACATGCTTTACAACAGAGTTCCATGAATTTCTAGATGTATGGTATACGTGCAATAATTTATGTGCATTTATGCAAAAGGAGCAAAAGTCCCAATGTGGTCCATAAACAAATTTGAGAGATAAACTAAGGAATATATGTGCCACATGCCACATGTAGATTTTCAAATCAACATACTACAGCGGGAGATAGATTGCGGAGTGTAGCAATGACTGAAGGCCGCAAACATGCATGCATGTGAGCAAGCACATAAGGGCAGGCAGCATGAGCATGGGACAATTTTCTTGATGTTTTACACAGAGCGCTAGAGTGATGTCGCATGGTAGAGTAAATTGGAAAAAGGTAATAAAAGAAATTATGAAATAGCAAAAACTGAATTCAATATTATTCTCAATATCAAGGGTGCTTCTTAATAACAATAAGCCTAATATTTATAAGCCAACCTGAAAAGTCCAAATATGGAAATAGACAATAAATCCAACATTAAACTGAAGCATATAATTATCTCCTAAAATTAAGAAATCCTAAAATCAAGCATAACCAAAATAAATCAATTCCGAATCTTCCACCCCGTCTCATATAGGTGTGATGAATGGCATATCTCATGTGATCCCCATCATAGATTTATAAAAAATAATAATAATAATAATAAAAATTTAAGGGAAAAAAAAACTATGTCCAAAAAGCTCAAACGGCAAGAACAGAAGCCTCAAAACCTTATAACCACCAACAACTATAACATTGCAAAACCAAGGAAATAAATAGACAAACTAAAAACAACAAAACCGTTTTCTTTTCTTTTTTTAAGTCATGGACTTCACCATCCCAATAGGCTATGCACAAGAGGTAGTATAAGAGGATTTCAATAATGATCTTTGGGAAAATATTAAAATAAGTCCACTTTAAAAAGCTCAAAGCGCAAGAAAGGAGCCTCATAAACTCCTCCATATGGCACTATAAAACTGCATAACCTAAATTATGAATGGAATAATCTGAGAGCAAAAAATAAATCTTCACATTTATATCATAATTCTTCCACCATCTGATAGGCCAGTTAGTCGTTAGGGACAAACTAAACAATTTGAGTCTCCAGGTCAACAAAACCTGAGGCATCAATGACAAAAAACTAAATTTTATAAAGATATGACCAATCAGCAACTCACCACAAAAATGCAATACAGACATCAACTAAAAACTCTTAACCAGTACTCAAAGTATTAATAAGTCCATCAATGAGCTGTTCGTGCCAGATATATTTGCTTTGGCATTGTGCCCTAAGTTCAAAGAATCATTTTTTTCATGCAATACATATATAAGATAGGTTGGCACCAGCACAAACTTATCCACTTCTCTGCAATTAGCTCTTCCAAACTCTTAGGTACTAATTTGTATTAAATAAAAGTCGGTGTGGCTGATCATCATCCCAGACCAGCTCATCAATAATGATTTGTCAATCCAGACAGCTCAGAGTAGAACATCAATCCAGGTACTTTGGAGGAGTACATAAAATGGAATGCCAAAACACATCTCAATAAATTACAAAGCCTTCATTAATATTCAGGAATGCAATGGAATAACATATTGTATTAGCCAAAACGAAAAATCCTCTTACTTCATTGCAATACTTTGTATCTTGCAGAAACTCAATCAAGTTTTGATCAATCCGGGGCATATATATGTTTATCACATGTTTGTTTCCTAAATGCTTTCTCCACAGAACCTCCATGACTAAGCAAAAACAAAAAAAAAAAAAAACAAAAAAGGAAAGCCAATATATATATATATATATAACTGAGGAAAACAGTCACTTTCTGTAGCAGAAAAACAGATTCCATGTATACAGAACCAATTATGGTCCCTTTGGCTGTGTCCAATAAGATTTTAACTCACAAATTCACTAACTGTGAGTTGGGCAGTTTAACCATTCAGCCATGGATGTATAGTCAATCACTTGCTGTTGTTACGCTTCAGGTTTTTCTCATAAAAGCTTGTAACTACAAAAAAAATGAAGCTTTGTTGGTGGGGGGAATTGACAGATTACATTTTAGAGCTGAATTTAAGAGTGCTATTGTGTTATTTTGTTGTCTTCAATATGGATATTAGTTTAGGAATCTCTTAGAGCGTTTACAGATGGTAACTGTGTCGCTATTGGGCCTTTAAATGGCTAGTAATGTGTGGATACAAAATTCTAGAAATTTTTCCTAGGAAGTTTCAATCATCCCAGTTCCCCTTTTAGATTTCTCGACATGATGCCATCAGCATTTTTCACTTTTGTCTCAACCTCCAATTGCAGCATATGTAGTTCTCAAAATGCAAACCCTAAACTCATTTGCATGGTCCTTAGTCAATGAAACTATAGGAAAAGCATTGGTAGAAAAAATTATGGCATTTCAACTAAGAGAGGGGGGATAAAGGAGGATAAAATACCATACTCTCCAGGTATATATTACCCAAAGTGATTGATCACTCAAGTCCCAACTAAGGCAACAAATCCATGCTATGCAATCAACTGTAGGCTAAAAGAAGCAAGTAAATAATGAGATGAAACTATATACAAAAATGATGACTCAGTGCATGAGGTTTCCTCTAGTGAGATAAAACAGTGTTACAATTTTTAAGGAAAGATGTGTCTTTGGAAACCATGGCATATCAGATCTTGCATATGCACGTGTATTTTTGTCTTTCGGATCTCTGAAAAATAGGGATATGTTAAATATGTATTATATCTATATATGGCAAGGAATAACATAATACTTTCTTATGATGTTGGGATCATAGTTCAGATGTCATGAATATGTGATCCACCACACTGTTTGGGAACCAAAATTATACCGTCATGAGTCTAATCCATAATCCTATACGACATTTGTAAAATAATATTGCTTGACAATCCAAAGTATACTTGCATTTCATCATTAAGGACAATGGTAACTATAATAAATCCCCCACTGCTAGGCTATCAATCATACAACACACCATCCCACATGCCCCGAACTAATTGAATGCTAATAAAGTTCACTTTTGTATGATACAGTACTAACAATATTTAGAGAGAGGGATAGAACAAGGGAGAGGAGGAAAGTAACTAGCTGGAAGAAATATCCTACCTCAGCTTCTCCAACGGCACACAACCCAAATTGATGTTGCATATTGGACAACATTCCGATTCCTCGTCCAAAAGCTTCTTATATATGCATTTTCTACAAACTGCATAAAATTCAAAAAAGAAAACTATCAAATTCTACCATCCAAATAGTTGATTCCTCATTGAAAAAGACGGAAGAAAATAAGCAGTCCTTGTTTGCCTTGAAAATATAAACAGCCCAGAAAACAATAACGGGTAGTTTTCAACCATACAAACACTGAAGTGTAAGAGTTTCCAAAAACAATTACAATTTTTAAGCACAAACTAAAAATAAACACAGACCAGCACTATCCAGTAGCAGTTTGTAGGTGAAGACTACACTACCAGAAAGTAGGTAGTATAATGAAAAAAAATAAAGGGTAGATCAATAATCTAAAGTTCTAAAATATTCACCCGCAATTCATGCTTACCTATAGCTCTGTTTCAAAATTTTCCTACAAATAATTGAAGAATGGTTTCCAAGTGAAAACTAATCAATCATATGGAATTACAGGACAGGATGAAGAAGAAGAGAATAACAAGATACTTGATTTTGTCAATGAAACGACAATATTTCGGCTAATTAACAACATCCAAAACTTACATGACCCAACAAATCAGTGAAACAATAAGCTCAGACTATTTAGTTGGTAACCTGAGGTCCTGAACTCACATTAATGGCAAATTAGAGTCTGCTAATTTCCTTATTTTTAGAAACAGAAAAACACAATTCTCAAGATTAACTAAAAGACCCATATGAGCTCAAATGTAAAATTCCCAGATCAATATAAGGCGAAACAAGCCAAACCCAGATGAGGGAATGAAAACTGAAAACAACCCAGATCACAAAAAAATGCTGAATACAAGTCAAACATAGCAAAACTTTCTCAAATTCAATAAATTGAGAATTAAACAAACATTAAATGACGAAGTTTGAGACTCACAAGTATGAAGACATTCAGATATGGTCGTGGCTTCTCTGAAGAGCTTGTGGCAAAGCGGACAAGTCATGCATGACCCAATCGTCTCTCTCCTCACTTTCACCACCTGATTCGACATCTCCCCGATACTCTCTCTCTCTCTCTTTCTCTCTCTTTCTCTCTCTCTCACCTCTCAATCCTCGTCCAAAGCTTTACATACGTACCTGTATGGTGCATGTTAGCAACACTCCAAACCACGTGAAATTTACGTCCATCCCCCAGAATTTACCTGCATTCAACACAACCCAAATTCTACCATAATCAAAACTACACAGAGCACATTAAAAAAATTACTATATCTACATAAGAACACGATGTATATGAGCATAGAGCTGAGGTAGAGAGAGAGAGAGGGGGGGGAGAGAGAGAGAGAGACCTGTGAATCTGCGAAGCATAGATTGGGATATGGGGTGAGATTGAGAGATGGGTAGGGGAGATTTGCGAAGAACCGACGTGGGTTGGTGATGGATTTGGACAAAAGGCGCAGTGGATTATCTGTTTGGGAGACCGAATCGAGAGAGAGAGACTCCTTGCGAAAATGGCATTAACCAAACAGTTCTTTGTTTTTCTTTTTTTTTTTAATGTGTTGTTTACAAGTCAGGAAATGGGGATCTTTGATAAACTGCGCCAGGGAGTATAATAGGGATAACCTGCGCACCATGCAAGTGTGTATGCGACGATTTCGACGGCGTGTTTGGGGTGAGGGGTGCTTGGGTATTTATTGCGTCTGGTTGGCGCATATTAGCCTAAGCTGCACGCGAATGATAGCAAAGCTTGAATTATTCTTTTTTTATCTTTTTACTGTAACTTTTTTTCAAATTGAACTATCTTTTTTTCATAAATTGTTTCCTTATTTATTTAATTTAAAAGTTAAACTCAAATGTGGTAATTTAAATTTGAATTAAAAATATATATAGAAATAAAATTATTATTTCGTGTAAAATTATCTACCTATTTATGATATGGGTAAATAATTTCACATGAAACTTATTTCAATTTTCACTCTTCTTTTTAATTTATTTTTTAGTGTGAATTCTAAAAATAGATCAATTAAAAAATACATGAATAAAACGATTTTTTGTTTCATATTTAATAAATATTGGACTACATTGACTTAATTAATAAAATTCAAAGGCTTGGCAAAAAAATAAAAAATTAAGAGTTGGGCTTAAAAATCGAATGTCAAGACAAAAACAAAATCTGAAGGCTTTCATAGAACTAGTCCAATATTGAATGGGTTCGACTCCACAATAACTTTGAATCTCTTAAACTCATTTGATGGCTTTCTTAGAGTTTTGCATTAGACTAAAAAAAAAATCAACCCCAACTTATAGGCCCCGTTTGTTTGAGATTATAGCAAGGGGATTAGGATTACTAATATCTTGGGACTAGTAATCAAGCAAGGGTCTCCTTACTCTCTTTGCTTTCAACTCCACAATAACTTTGAATCTCTTAAACTCATTTGATGGCTTTCTTAGAGTTTTGCATTAGACTCACAAAAATTAAACTCCAACTTATAATGAAGCAGAGTCTCCTTACTCTCTTTGCTTTCTATCTCTAGTATAACCTTGGCTATATGGGCCGGTGGAAAATTTAGACTAACGGGATAGTTGTCACGTCCAAAAAAATAATGTGACACTAGAAGCAACGTTTGAGGTTTATTGCAAGCGTTGGAAGGTTTCGAAAGGTGTGAGAAATGCTAAGGTATGTTGGGAGGCTCTAAAACATCGTAAAAGAGTCTGGAGTGGCGTAGAAGATTTCATAATGTGATGGAAGAACTTTGAAAGATTCAGAGGAGTCTAGGTGAATCTGGAACATCCTAAAGGCCATGTTTAATTGAAGGTTTGGGAGAGGGAAATGAATTAATTGTACATGAACCGCACTTACAGCATGTCTGTTTGTAGAGAAGTGATATGAGATTGCTAATTCCATGAACTATTAATTCCCTCTCATCGTGACATTAGCATTTCCATGGGAGGGGTGGGATTACTAGTCCACTTTCATAGATTGATGGGTAAAAGAGAATAATATAAGAATAAATAATATTTTAAATTAATATTTTTTTATTGACTTGGAAAAATAAATAAATCAATAGATATTTGACATGGAAACCCAATCTAAAAGTGCTATTTGCAAATGTTATGGTAACTCATGTTCTATCTAAGAATTTTTTGAATAAGTAAGTCCTATTTAGTAAAACTGATAGTATTATTAGTTTTTCTCAATTTTTAAAACTAATAACATTATCAATTTTGTATAATAATGTTCCAGATAATTATTTTAGTAACTGATAAAAAAAATAGAGTATAAGATTAAACGTTTTTACCTTTCTACTTATTAGTTTCATTCAACTATCCAATAAAATCGAGAATATTATTAGTTTTCCAAGTTTAAAACTGATAATATTATCAATTTTTTCATTTTTATTTATTTATTTTTTTTAGGTTTTCACATCAATTTTCCATCATCATACTCCTTTATAGACACAAAACTTCAGTATTGTACAAAAAAATAATTTCATTTTTTCAATTTTTTCAAAAAAAAATCAACTTGTTTGGTTTGGATTTTCAAGATTCATTTTTCAAAAAATTAAAATTTTTTATTTCCCGTATTTTTTTGTTTTTACTTAATTTTTTTTAATATTCTAAGCAATTTCTTTAATTTTTAGATACACTTAACAAAAATACACTTAAAAAGTATAATATTCGTAAAAAAATCTTTAGAAAATTCACTAAATATCAAAAATATTAAAAAAAAATATGAAAATTTAATATATTTTCGTATTCTTGTGTATTTATTGATTTTTTAAAATATTTTTTAAAAAATATTTTACTTTTTAGATACATCTAAATAAGATATATCTAAAACAAATCTAAATTCAAGAAAATGACGATGAGTCTCGAATATCTCAAACTCAAACAAACTTTAAAGTCAATCCCCAATTAATCCATAGCTATTAACTATTCACACTGAATTCACACCTAATCTAAATAAACTATATAAAGAATTTAAATCAAAAGAAAATAAGTCTAAAAGAGATACCAATAGATCTACACGTAAAAGTAAATGATACTTAAATCATGGTATACGTTTATGTTAGAATATCGACCTGAAATCTTATTTTTTGATTATCTTGAACAAATAAATACTCTAACAAAAACTAAATGGAAAACTTTTGCTAATACTTCTGTTTCTTCTAGTCATTCCTCTCTTGAAACGATTTTAATTGAACATAACGATCAACTATTAATGCTTCGCTTTTTAAAATACCTGGTGATGAAAGTAAAATTAAGAAAGTTATTGAACAAAATAATTATACTGATCAATGTTTAAAAACTATTGGTAAATAATTAGATAAAATTGAAATAATCTTTGATGATTATTCAAATAATCACACTTCCACTAGTAAGGCCCTGTTTGGGGACTTGCCTTTTTAGCTAATTAGCCAAAAAAATTACTAAATTAGCCAAACAGCCAACAACTCATACCAAAAAGTCAAAGATTCTCTTTTCTCTCTACTTGTTGCACATCTTTTCGTAATTAGTCAAAAAGTCATCCCAAACATACAAATTTTTTTTACTTATCTTTTTAGCCAAATAGCCAAAAAGTTACTAAATTAGTCTGTTCCCAAACGAGGCCTAAAGTTATAGAAAAGCCACTTATCAATTTACCTAGTGACCGCCGCAAACCTAGTTTAGTCATACAAGATATTCATACACACAATTGAATAAATATTTAACAAAATTGCAACATCTTCTAAACCTTCCAAGGATAAAGGTATATTAGTAATCACTCAACAATCTATTCTCGATATTAATAATGAGTCATCCACCTCCTCTAATGATGAAATAAGATTAATAGAAAAACAATTTCAGTCCACTAATCTTAATAGGATAGTACACCCCAAGGTTAATCCCACTACTCTTACTAAAAATTGGTATACTAAACCCACCCCCACCTGATCTTCAATTTGAAGAAACTAACATTAATAATCAATTTTTCTTTTTTGCTAAAAAATTATATGAATGAAATATAGATGGTCTTACCGAAAATCAAATCCTCTAAAAGTTAAATCACATGTTTATGGTAGCTAATAGTTATCTTAGTAATTGTTCTAATTATACTTAACCTGAAATAGTCTCCCTTCTTACTTTCGTTTTACCGGAATGCTGAAATCATGGTAGGACAAGTATCTCACTTCTAACATCCGTGATGCTATTCAAATTGATGATAATGAATTTTCCATCTTTGATGAGGAAATAAGGATGAGTAAACTTGATGGAATAAATATTTTAATATTTACCATAGTCAAACATTTTATAGGAATACGTAGTAATATTCATTCTAGAATACATGATCAATTTAGTAATCTAACATGTCCAACATTAAGTGATTTTCGTTAGTATAAGGATGTCTTTATATCTACAGTGATGCTCCAAGATGATTGTACTAAATCATTTGGAAATAAAAATTTATTAATGGCTTACCAAATTTTTTTGCTCATAAAATCAGAAATGTTCTCAGTCGACCTATAAGAATAACTGAATACAATAATTTAACATATGATGATATAATTAGTACAATTCAAAAAGAATGATTAAAAATATGGTTAAAAAAATGTAAAAAAATTCTTAAAATTTTAAAAATATTAACTAAAAACCCAAAAAATATGAAGAATAAAAAAAACAAAAAAAATCACAATTTTCAAAAAATTGAAACAAACACACTGATTAGTTTTTTTTAAACACATTTTTTTTTTTTTAGTTTTTTCAATTTGAAAATTGATATTTTAAAATTGTGAAAAGCAAAATAAATGTCAAAATATCATGTTCTTTTATAAATAATCATAAATGATGAACAATCATTATTTGAAGGGCAATTTTAACTATTAAAAATTTAATGGAACTTTAAAATTCAAAAAATCTTAGTTATGACTTAATAAAGTATAAGTTCATAAATTTGAACTTGCGTGTAAATGTCTCAAAAAATAAATAGCGCATATTTTTTGTCTTCTTATCATACGAAACCGAATATGTATTTTTCTTGAAACTTTATTTATGTCACGACCCAAACCCGGCCCTATGGGTTTAGCAGAATCGCCAAGAATCCGAGATTACAAAGGCCTCTGAAAGAATATCTGATCAAGCAGTCTGGGCCTGGCGGAAGCCAATACAGTAATAACTAGTGTCCATAGAGCTGTGAAAATCTGTATGCCAAAAACATTTTTATGCATTCATATACAGTCTATACAATCATTTACAATCGATCTGAGGATCAAATCCTAGACAACAATCTGATATAACGATAAAACGGTCTATACAAATGTACAAAAGCGGTGAGAGGAGAAGCGGGGACACAAAACACCCCAAGCCATAGCATGGCAACTCGGAACCTCGCGATGAGGCACATAGGCAGCTTGACAAAGCGGGGACCAATCCCACGCTCTCCTAGCTCGGTCTAGTGGCGAGAACCTACATATATATATAAACAGTGAGCTAAAGCCCAGTGAATAACATACAGTGTAAAGAGGTTATGAATGAATGCCCTTACAGTAGTGAAATTAATTCATTAAACAGTATTTCAATCTTTCAGTATTTCAATCAATCAGTCATATGTGGTACATCCATTAGCCTATAAACAGTAGGTCCAAAAGGACCGGGTCTTAACAGACCCAACAGTAATGATGATCATCAATCAAGAAATTGATGGTTCCACAAGGAAACCGCAGATCTCTGTAACGATCAATAACGATGGGTGCTAAGGATGCCACTGTCTGATTAATACGGACATACATTCATTCAATCAACAATATCAGTTCAATAAATTCGATTCAAGATTCAAAATATAACCATTTGAATATATCTTTACTGTCATTACTCACAGAGGTTGGGCTAATAGCAGCTAGAGCGCGTCCCCGAGAGCCAACCCTAAACAGTTAACAAATAGAACACACACTAAGTTCACAGTCGGAAGGATGATAATCAAATCCCTAAATTTCCTCGGTGTGGTTCTATGTCTAAATCCTCATTAAGATGCTTTAAACTAGGCCTAAGAATGCCTAGGATGGGATGAGGATGCAAAGATGTGCACAGAAATCAGTTTCGGAATTTTCAGAAAACAGGGCCTCCGCTCGAGCGTCAACTTCCCCGCTCGAGCGGACAAGCCAACAAAGGTCCCCGCTCGAGCGTCAACTTCCCTTTCGGCGGTGATCTGATGCAAGCAAGATCTTTGGATCGCGATTTCGCCGAGCATGAAACTCTCCTTCGGCGGGATCAGAAACAATGCGAAGAAAATGCTGGGAGCATGAATTCCCTTTCGGCGGCACACTTTCGGCCGGACCTCAAAATCTGGAAAACCCAAGCGTGTTACGAGTTGAAACTCAAGTTTGGGATACCAAAATCGATTCTCTTGGGCCCATTTTCTGGAAAACTCTTTTAAACACATAGAATAACAAGTTTTAAAGCTCAATTTAAGAAATCAAAGCCCAAGGGTGTTTCAATCAAACTCAATTTCAAACCCCATTTCAAGAACAACATGCAAACATGACGTGCATGAGTTTTAAACCAAAATCAAACTTCAAATCTTGCTCTATTGAGCTCAATAGTTGGAAAACAAGGTGAAAACATGGACTAAAGCTTAGACATGAACATGCATGTAGCATTTGACCATGAAACCAACTCCAAACTTACTAAATTCAACATGCATGCAACAATGGAACTTCAATTCAACAATTATGGACAAATTCATGTCTTAGCTCTACAATGATGCATGAAACATGCAAGGTTTAGCTCAAGACAACAAGAAGAAGATGAATTCTCTTACCTAGAGTTCCAATTCAAGGTAAGGAAGTTAGATTATGCCAATATATACACCAATTCTAAGCAATTCACAACAATGGCAAGATGAGCTCAAGTCTACTCTCTCTCTCACTCTATAATTTCGGTGAAGAGGCAACAAAATGGCTGATGAAAGTTTTGTTCCACATGTAAAAAGGCTCCACTAATATTAAACAAAGGTCCACTATAGGTGGCAAGGGTGTAAATAAGCCTAAGTTTGCAATATATCAATATTTAATCTAATTTAGTCATTCCTAACCAATTTTCAGATAAATATACCATTAAATCATAAAAATTACACTGATTACAAAACACTAAACGGTTCTTCGTTCGGCCGCCGATAAGGCCTTCAATTAGCAGTTTAAACACATAAATGCAAACAGATAATCAAACGATCAAACAGATGCAATATGTAATTCAATAGACAAACT
Source organism: Camellia lanceoleosa (assembly GCA_025200525.1). Lineage (NCBI taxonomy): Eukaryota > Viridiplantae > Streptophyta > Magnoliopsida > Ericales > Theaceae > Camellia > Camellia lanceoleosa. Next base: position 156,639 of record JANUSC010000162.1, on the reverse strand, counting down.
TATTCAATTTCAATTTCGATCTCAATCAATCCATTCAGTACTTCAGTTAACCCAGTTATCAGTCATTATCAGTCCAGTTTAGCAATAATCAGTATATAATTCAGTGGTCATTCAGTAATCGGTACGAGGGTTGTTACAATTTATCTACAAAAATTTTAAAAATACAAATTACAATACAATACAATTCAAATATACATGTAAAACTCAACATATCTGTATCTATTCTATACTATATATTAAGCAAAAAGGGTTTTTAACCCCTAATGCCTATGGGAGCTCCAATATCCCAATATAAATTTTTTAAATTTTTTATTAAAAAAAAAAAAAAACTCAGCAGTTATTTATTTGGTCAAAATCCCCTTATCAGCATTTATTAACTTTTTTCAATCCACATGTCTTTCCACATGCCTGCATTTATTATTTTGGTCAAAATTCTCTGATCAGTATTTAAAATCCCCTCATACAAATAATTATAGATACAATCCGTGTATAGTTGCTACAGTACATTTTTCAACTTCTCCCATACACTATGGTTAGTGATAAAATTGTTAAATTATTTTTATAAAAAATCTTTAAAAACATAATTTATATATTAAAAAAAATCTAAAACAAATATAAATATCTATAATTATCTCGTGCATAGCACGGGTGATAGGCTAGTTATTATATAATGAAAATGGGCTTTCTAACCCACAAGCCTTGTAGGAACTCCAATATCTCAATCTTAATTTTCTAATTTTTTTATTTAAAAAAAAACTCAGCATTTATTGACTTCTCTAGATCTACAAGCCCTTTTAACTTCTCTCATACCTACTACTGCATAATTTTCAACTGTTCCTATACACTATGGTTAGTGATGGGATTTTTAGATTATTTTTTATAAAAAATCTAAAAAAAAATAATTTGTATATTAAAAAAAATCTAAAACAAATATAAATTCTTATTAAAAAATAACATGTTGCAATTGTGGAAAAAAAAAAGAAAAAAATTACACTGTAATGTATATTAAAAAAAATCTAAAACAAATATAAATTCTTATTAAAAATAACGGGTTGCAATTGCGAAAAAAAAAAGAAAAAAAAATTACACTGTGCATTCATTAAAATCTAAAAAAAATAATTTGTATATTAAAAAAAAATCTAAAACAAATATAAATTCTTTTTGAAAAATAACATGTTGTAATTGCGAGAGAAAAAAAAGAGAGAAAAAAAAATTATACTATGCATTTTATTAAAATAAAAAATATATAATTTATATATTAAAAAAATCGAAAACAAATATAAATTCTTATTAAAAAATAACATGTTGTAATTGTGAAAAAAAAAAGAAAAAAATTATACTGTAAAAAATAATTTGTATATTAAAAAAATATCTAAAATAAATATATATTCTTATTAAAAAATAACATGTTGCACTGCACGCGCACGCACACGCACACACACACACAAAAAATTGAATAAAAAAATACACTGTGTATTTCATTAATAATACTCAAAAAATGTGCCAAATATTTGTGTAGGCTTGACACATGTCCACTCTCAAATTATCAAGTCCATATAGATGAAACCAAAGAACTCAGTTTTAATGGCTAACAAATATTAGAAGCCTAACCATTGAAACCTAATAATTATTAATTAATAGAATTCAGTTATTGAAAGGTCTCAAGCCATATCTTTTTGTCTTCTCAAATGTTTCATTTTTTTAGTTTATGCATTCAGTCTAATATTGACAAAGAATTGGACGTGTGGAAGAGTGAAAGACATTAACATTATATATTGATGTGGGTGTTGATTTCTGACTGCACAACCAAACGGATAACTTAACTAGAGAGCACTTCCAGAATAGATTAAGCCCCGAACAACCTGTCATAGAAAGATAAGAATTCGGCGGTGGTTCGTCCACCCGGGGATAATCCAACATTCAAGTCAATAATCAAATATCTCTCAAAGATAGCAAATTATACTTAACTCACAAGAAAGAACTTATTGCTCACAATATATCACACATACCTCAGACCCACGGGAGTGCCTTGCTTTTATAGCCAGCACTGACCTGATCCTTGTAGAAGCCTCACTTTAGTAAACTCAGGCTCAATGCTCATCATGGACTCTTAGCTAGATAGAGTTCTCTAAGAGCTTTATCTTTATCTAGACTGAGATTCTCCCCTATTCTAAAACTCTTGCCCCTTATCTGCTTATCTCAGATTCCGGTATCTTCGCAGATAACTTCAACCTAGTCGAGATCACCTCGGTATCATGACCAAGCCACGTAGCACCTCGGCTAACACTTCAGCGTCACCTTGGCCACGTGCTGTCATTCACGAAATATGTCCCCACAACTGACCCTAGGTTCTATTGCCTCGGCAACTTGAGGTGATGGAACCCACATCGCTTGTTCATGTATTATGTTGGCTAAAATTCATTCTTCCCTTCGACTGAGGTTATGACTCGTCGGTTTCAAGTACACAGGACTCAACTATCCATCTTTATCAAGGATCAAGAACCAAGAGTCAAGTTCTTTGAGCATCTCTACCGAGATCGCTCCTCTAGCCGAGGTTTTTGCTTCATTAATCAAGAACTCCAAGAGTTTTGACTGCGTATGAGTTGTCACGCACAGTTTCTTCAACTGTTTCCTCCACGTGTCATGCCCTTATTGGCTCGTACCGATCACGTATCATTAAGTTACATCAATCTGTTTCACGCTGTCTAATAGACACGTCGTCCAAGGCCTATTCGTTTCATTTTGCCACATTTTCTGTTTTGACAAAACCCTTTCCTCTCTCTCTTCATCTCTTCACCTTTACAAAATTGATTTCCCTTGGCTTTCAGAGTTTCTCTCTCTAAAGATTTCCCAAACCGCCATTTTCATACCTTTGAAATTCTGTAACTGCCTCTTTCGTCACCACCAACACATCTTTCATCATTTGACTTTGATCGTTCGAGTCGTTCGACTCCGGCATACCTCACTCCAGTGTTACCTTCTTCGGCTCCAATCGGTAAGCCCCTAATTTCTATTCGTACCTCTGTTCATATTTCAAATAACTTGTACTATTTTTAGCTATATGGTTTTTCATTGTGTCTGTTTATATGCCCCATATTTCGTCACTGAATCTATTTTATGTTTTTCATCTATTCTCATATTCTGGTTGTCATTGAGTCATTTATGGTTTCTTAATGTATCAATTCTCTGAGTTCACCGCTTTACATACACTCACTTAGTGTTTGTGATTTTCCATGTTCTTGAATCATCTCTGTTTCACCACTCTACTTACCACATCGCTACTTTATTGATCATGTTCCCTTTCTGTTTTGCGTTTCGAATCACTACACTTCATTGTACTGCTCATATTTATGTTTTTGAATGCCTGGCATTGTTCTTGCCATATTTGCGCTTCTCTCTATATTTCTGCTTCATTTTGATTCTTGAATTTTGTTTGCCTTTGATGCTTCTGGATTTTGAATCATATTTCTTTTCTGGTCTTCTTGCTTGGTTTCTAGATTCTTGCCCTTGACTCTTCTTTCTGTAGATCTAGGTTTGGGATTTGCTTTAGAACTCACATAATTAGGAAAAACTGAAACGATTTCCCCTTGGGTCTTCGAAATTCTTGCCCTCGTGCCTGTTTAGGGTTTATCCAAGGTTCTTAAACCCTACCAGTTTCTTCTCTCTAAAATCTTGCACCAGTCTTCATTTAAGTCGACACCGTGGGTATGTTTAGGTGAAGGATAGACACCCAGAAAAACTTGAGTACATTAGGAAAGAATTCTCTATCCCAACCGATGTTCAGATCAGGTTAGCTGGGGAAGAAGACTCTATCATGCCTGATGGAAACTCCATGCCCTTCCCCGTTGTTGCATTTATTGAGTACAGACTTCGGTTTCCTTTAGACATTCTCTTTAGGAAAGTCCTTCACTACTACAAACTAAACCCTATGCAGCTAGCCATCAATTCCTATAAGATTATCAATGGTATAATCGCCCTAGCCCCCCGAGAAAAAGCTAGGATAATATTAGCCGACATCTAATTTTGTTATACCATGTGTGGCCTAAAATCTGAAAAAGGCTACATTTATTACCTTAAGCTCAGATCCACTGCCTACAAAATCATAGCCGACCTTCTAGATTCCAACAAGGGTGCTGGAGATGATTATCTGATCATCTCAGGTAACTGGGAGTTTGCTCATGATGATGATCTTCATCTCCTCCCTCTGTGCCGATCGATGTTTAAAGAAGGTGATGGTAAGAACTGAGTCATCCTCTTAATCATATTTCTACTAGGACTTGTCAACTCATATATCTGTTTTTAAATGTTTTTCTTCTTGTTTTCTTTTGCAGCTCTTCCCCAACTAACAAAGGATTTCGGACAAACTTTTTTCCTCAGCCCCAATCTAAAAAGGCTTTTAGGTTTGGATATTGATAAACGCAAAACCCATTTGTTACTTAATTATATCCCGACCTATAAGTCTGTTTTTCCCGACATTCCTCGCCGAAGCAAAACTCCCCTATCAACAACAACTCCAACAGTTGCTTCATCACCAAAGCCAGACCAGGCATCCTCATCAAACCCAGTAGAGCAGCCCTCTACTTCTGCTCTAGCTCAACTAATCCCATCATCTCAATGCCAACGTCGAGCTCTACCAAACATCCATGCCAACAGAACTTGTAGTCGCAAACACTGAGATTCTGAGGCATCGGCGTACGATCTAGCAAATCCTCCTCTTGCCTTGCCAGCAATACATTTCGGCATCAAGGTTACTATTGCAACGACAGCCGACGAGATGGAACGTAAACCAACCGTCGTTGAAGATCTTCTCGCCAATATTCCTAGGGTTGTGACTGTCCAGTCCTCCTCCTCACCCTTCAAATCCAAATCAAAGCCTAAGAGAGTCAAGAAGGCTAAAGCCAAGGCTACAGTGACTCAGGTTGATTCTGAGGATATTGTATCGATCTCCAAACTAGCCGAGATCGAAAAGAATACACCCGTTACCAACAAAAGACTAGCCGAGGTCTCAACGCCCGATGACCCCCCGGGAAAGAAGTAGAGGTCCGATTGCCTCGAAGGTAGCAGCAATTTTCTTCGCAACATAACCTGGGCACCCGAAGTCATGGTAGGGGATTGACCTTTGACAACCGGCGGCAACGCAATCCAAGATGTCGAGGTCGACGCCGTCTTGTCAACGGTCGTGCTCCTATAAAAAGACATGAATCACATGGCCGACCTCCACGAGTATGAGAACTTCGGCCTGATGATGCAGCACTCAATCTTGGTAAGTCTCCTTTTTAACCCTTTTAAAGTTTTTCAATACTTAGTCAAATTTCACTAATTTGTTTCAATCCTTGTAAGCCATCCAGCATGCGCATTCATATGCGGTCGAGACAGAGATGACAAGGAAGGAGTTGGCAAGGAAAACTCAAAAAGCTTCCAAACTCCTCTCCTCACTTAATCATGTTGAAGCCAACAATCGAACTCTGTTGGATCAATCCAAGGTTTCCAGGGCTGCTCAAAATCAAGCTGAAAAGAAAGCAAAAACTGTCGAGGCTGATGCCAAAGTTGCCAAGGCCGATCTTGAGGCTTCCAAGGCCAAGGCAGCTAAGTTAGAGGCCAAGCTCCAAGAGACCCTTGACTCAATGGGTGCCGAGGACAAGGCGGCCGATGAGAAGGCTTTCGAGGAAGGCCAAGTCGCCGTCTACGACCAGTACAAAGAGCAAGTCAGCCTAGCTTGCAACCGAGGTTATTACCTCAGCTGGACAGCGGCGCTCAACAGGATGTCTATCCCAATGGACTCCCTACTCTGGGATATCAACCAGCTCCGAGTGCCTTTCCCTTCGACTCCGAAGGAATCCGATAACAATGCTGAGGAGGAAAATGTCGAGGAAGAGGCTAAAGAATAAACAAAAGTTGCTACTGGGGCCAAGTCCTCTATTTTGAATGATCAGGTCCTAGACCTGGCTCAAGATGAGGAGGAGGAGGTTCTTAAGGGCTCTTCTCCAAAAAAGACATCTTCTGAGGCTAAAGTCTAGGCACCCGAGAAGAGCTTGGTCTAGACCTTGCTAGAAATTAATGCTAAGATAGCAACGGAGAAGGAAGCCACATTGCCAACTGAGGTCGACACAACGCCAACAGCCGAGGTTGAGCAATCTAAGATCAATGCCCATGTTTCCAACACTTAGGATTTTTTTCCTTTACTTTGAACTTTACTTTTGAACAGCTATATTCTTTTGTTTGAACAATGTTAGCTTTATATTTGGTCGATGTGCCCCTTTTATCTTTGTAAATAAACAAGTTCTCTTTGAATGCATGTCTTCCTTTCTTTTGAATGTTCTCTTCATTTTGTGCTTTTCTTTTCTTGCACATTTCCACACTTAGAATATTATTGCAATTTCTTCCGAGTACACCTTTACTGTGTAATTACTTCGGGTTAGAGTACCTCGGATATAAACCCTGACTGTTTGTCTCAGCCAACAATTAGAATACCTCGACTAACACTTAAAAATACTTTGAAATATTTTTACAAGTGTTGTTTCTCAAAACTTATTTAGTAAGTATTGTTTCTTTACTTCCACTTGCTATCTTCTATTAAGACTTCACCCTTCCGACCTTGACAACCTGGTTGGTCATCTTGGGTAATATGTACTTCAGATACTTCTTTCCTCATTATCTCGACTAACTTTAACTTGTAAATTATTCTAAAATTTCAACAAGTGTCAAGCTCGTTCTAACTTGTAAATTTTTCTAAAAATATCAACAAGTGCCAAGCTCTCAAGTTTATTTATCATTCCTGCTCCTTGCCCTCCCTAATGTGAAGCTAAGTTCCACTTAAGTTCACATTATGCATTTATGTCCTTTCACCGAGGTCAGATTCAAACAAACACTAGCCGAGGTGTTCGCCCTTGGTTTCTCTATTAATCTAACTAAAGCGAACTTAGTTCCATTCTGAGTTTAACTCTGCCGACATGGCAAGTCTAGGTTAATTCAACTTAGTTCAACTCTATCATATGCAAGTATAATTCAACTCTACTATATAATAAGTCTAAGTTATTCGTTATGTTTCATTCAGAAACATCGCTAACTTAATTCAACTCTATTATATACAAGTATAATTCAATTCTTCCATATGATAAGTCTAAGTTATTCGTCATGTTTCATTCAGAAATATCGCCAACTTAGTTCAACTCTATTATATGCAAGTATAATTCAACTCTGTCATATAATAAATCTAAGTTATTCATCATGTTTCATTCAGAAACATCGTTATAGAACCAGTCAGTCTTATAGCACAAATTTCGAATTCAAAATAAATAAATAAATAAATAAAAATCAAACTAGCATTTTATTATTACTTCGGTTAATGACATAAATTTCAAAAAACAAAAAACTAATGATAAAAAAACTTTCAAATTGCAAGTATTCCAAGGTCTTGGCAACTCTTTGCCATTAGTGTCTTCAAGCCAATATGCCCCATTGCCGACAACCGAGATGATTCTATAAGGCTCTTCTCAGTTTGGGCCAAGCTTGCCCTCTCTAAGATCCTTCTTATTGCGGACAACTTTCTTCAGGATGAGGTCCCCAACTTTGAACTCTCCTGGGTTGACCGTTTTGTTATAAGCCCTAGCAAGCTGCTGCTGATATGCCCCCAGCCGAATTGCTGCTCTCTTTCTCTCTCTCTCTTCTCTGCTCTAGCAGGTTTAGATCTCGGGCCAGGAATGTCTCGTTAGTCCCATTCTCTACTCCCTGGGTTCTGATTCTAGGGATGCCGACTTCTAGTGGGATAACTGCTTTAGTGCCATAAGTCATGGCAAAAGGAGACTCTCTAGTTGATCTTCTTGGTGTAGTCCGATATGCCCAGAGCACATTGGGCAACTCCTCCACCTACTTCCCTTTTGCTGCTTCCAGCCTCTTCTTGATCCCATCTAAGATAGTCTTATTGGATGATTTTGCTTGACCATTGCTCTGAGGGAAACTTAGAGTGGAGTAGTAGTTCTTGATTTTGTACTTTGCATAGAAGCTTTTGATTAGTTTACTGTCAAACTGTGTACCATTATCTACTATTATTGCCTTTGGGATCTCAAACCTGGTGATGATGTTTTTCCATATGAAGTTCTTCACATCAATATCTCGAATTTTCACAAGGGGTTCAGCCTCTACTCACTTCGTGAAGTAGTCAGTTACTACCAGTAGAAACTTTCTTTGCCCAATTGCTTGGGGCAGTTGTCCAACAAGATCCATGCCCTAATGGGCAAATGGCCAAGGGCTGGATACTGGGTTGAAATCTGCTGCTGGTTGATGTATCAAAGGTGCAAACTTTTGACACTTTTCGCATTTTCTAATGTAGGCTTCAGCATCTTTCTACATGTAGGGCCACCAGTACGCCTAAGTGATGGCCCTATGAACAAGTGATCTGTCCCCAGAATGGCTTTCACCGACTCCCTCATGAATCTCATACAGAAAGTCCTTAACCTGGGAGGGATATATACATCTCAAAAGGGGTCTAGTGAAGGATCTCCTGTAGACATGGCCATTTGCTGTTAAGCTGAACCTGGCTGACTTCGACCTGGTCTTATGCACCTCTGTTCGGTCATCTGGCAACTTGTCATCCCTAAGGAACATTACTATTGCATCCATCTAGCTTAGTCCCATCTCCACACACATTGCTTCGTACTCTGTGATCTGGGGCTTCACACTTGGGCTTGACAAATAATCAACCATTATGGTCCTTACATCACCTGATTTCATTACACTTGCCAGGTTTACCAAGGCGTCGACGTGATTTTTGTCATCTCGGCTAACTTGCTGTTGCCGGCATCTTGGAACAAGAAAAGCAATCTGACAACCTCTTTAATATAAGCTATCATTCGTTCATCTCAAGCTGCATACTCACATGTTGCCTAATTCACAATAAGTTAGGAGTCACAGAAGACTACCACCTCATCGGCCTCCATTACTGCTGCCAACTTCAACCCTACAATTAGTGTCTCATACTCTGTTTCATTGTTTGAGGCCTTGAATCTCAAATGAATAGACTACTCTAACATTCGTCCATCTGGCGACACTAACACTACTTCTACCCCTGCTCCTTGACGGTTTGAACTTCCAGCAACAAATAGGCGGAAGGAGTCGCTGATACAGATGTCTTAGGGCTTTGGTTTCTCTTCTTTCTTCTGTTTTACTAGAATGGGCTTCTTGGGCCCCAATTGTGTTTCTTCGTACTTCCCTGGACATCCCAAGTCGCGACTCACTGGAGTCCGACGTTGGATGGCACCAGGGGTGAACTCGACCATGAAGTCGGCCAGAACCTGGCCCTTAATTGTTATTCTAGGCCTAAATCCCAAATCATATTGGCCCAACACTACTGCCCATCTAGTTACCCTTCCTATCAGATCTCCCTGCTGCAACAGGGACTTCAAAGGATGCTTCGTAAGCACCACAATCTTGTGAGCTTGGAAGTAATGATTCAGTTTTTTCGAAACCATCATCAAGGCTAGTGTTAGTTTCTCCAAGGGCAGGTACCTGGTTTCTGCACCTGCTAGAGTCTTACTTACATAGTATATCGCCTTCTGTTCTCCTTCCACCTCTCGGATTACTACCGTGCTTACTGCGTGTTCGGAAACTGCCAAGTATAGGAACAATTCTTTTCCAGGTACTAGATTTGACAAAACTGTAACAACCCTCATACTGATCACTGATTAATGCCGATTACTGCTAAATTAAGACCGATTATGGAAAGTAAATGAACTGACCGAATTACTGAACTGACTTATTGAAATCCGAAACTGAATCGATTAACTGTATCTATTTAATTGCATGTTTATCTGTTTGAATGTTTAATTATCTGTTCAGTTTTTAGGTTTAAACTGTAAATTGAAGGCCTTATTGGCGGTTGAACCGGAAATTAATTGATATTTTATGATCATCATAATTTATATGATTTTATGGTATATTTATTGGAAATGTGATTTTGTATAATTAAATTAGACTAAAATAAGCCAAATTACATGAGTTAGACTTATTTACTAACTTGCCACCCTAGTGGCCCACTACATAATCAACATTGGAGCCTTAGTATACACTTAGGCACACAATTGCTCAGCTCATTCCTTGCATTTGTCGACTAGAGAGAGAGATAAGAGAGAGAGTTGGATTCCATCTCATTTTGCTTGGAACTTGGTAGAATTGAAGGGGTTTTGCACAATTGAGTTTCTATAGCTTGTATTTAAGACCTAGGTAAGGAAATTTAACCTCTTATTGTTGAGTCTTTGTTGATTCTTGCATGGTCCATGTCAAATTGTAGAGCTAAGTCATGTTTTAATTCATACATGTTGGAATTCATGCATGCATGGTGGTATTGTTGAATTTTGAGTTGATTTTATGGCAAATTGTCACATGCATGTCCATAAATAAGCTTACGTTCATGTTTTCAACTTGTTTTGAAAAGAATGAGCTCAATAGAGCATGTTTTGGAAGCTTTGATTTGAGTTAATCTCATGCATGTCACCTTGTAGCATGTTCATGCATGTTCATGAAAGATCGGTTTGAAATTGAGTTTGAATTAAACACCCTTGGGCTTTGATTTGTCAAATTGATCTTTGAAACAGGTAATATTAGGTGTTTACAAGTGTTTTCCAAGTTTTCAGCCCAAGAGGATCGAATTTTTAGCATTTGAACTTGATTTTGAGCTTGGGACTCAAATCTGGAATTTCCAAATTTTGAGCCTACACTCGAGCGAGGAAGTCTACGCTCGAGCGTACACTCTGTGTTCGTGCTTTCCGCTCGAGTGAGAAAAGTTACGCTCGAGCGTGAAATGCGTGCATCCAGTACTTTGCATGAGTTCACAGTCCGCTCGAGCGAGGAAACCTACGCTCGAGCAAGGACCTATGTCTTACGCTCGAGCGATGGTCGAGCGTCCATCGGGCGTAAAATCTGAGCATCCAGCATTTTTACTGTAGCACTCAGTCCGCTCGAGTGAAGGAATCCACGCTCGAGCGAGACCCCTGTTTTCAAAAAATTTTTGTTAAGTGTTCAAAAGTGCATCTTTGCATCCTCTTTCCATCCTAGGCATTCCTAAGGCATATTTAAGGCATCTTTAAGAGGATATAGATGTAGAACACACCAAGGCAAATTTAGGGATTAAGTCATTATCTTTCCTAACTGTGAAGCTTAGTGTGTGTTCAATCTGTTTACTGTTTAGGGTTGGCATTTTGAGGAGACGCCCTAGCCTACTGTAGCCCAAAACTCTGTGAGTAACAATTGTGTAAAGATATGTTCAAGATGATTATTTTCTGAATATTGAACTAAACCGCATCGAATCGATATTGTTTACGAATGAATGTATGTCCTATATTTTGAATCAGTATTGTGGCATCCTTAGCACTTCATCGCTTATCGCTTATCACAGAGATCTCTGTCGGTTCCTCGTGGGACCACTCATCACATCTTGATTGATGGCCATCATTCTCGTTAGGTCTTTAAGACCTCTGCTTATTGTCTTTGTTATGCTAATGGTTGTACCACATATGATCAAGCATTTGACCGAACAACCGATATACCGATTGAAATGAACTGTTTTCGTTCTCAGAAGGACATTCATTCTAAACCCTTTACGCTTTATGTTATTCATCGGGCTTTAGCTCATGCTCATATATATATGTAGGTGTACAGCACCGCATCAGCCTAGAGCGTCGGGGTAAACTCGATTTTGTCAAGCCAACCACCGTGCCTTCTTTGTGAGGTTCCGAGCACTGTCAAGCTTAGGGGTGTTTTATTTCCCGTCTGTCTTGGACTGCTTTTATAATATCAGTATAGTATCGCATCTGCTTTAATAGGGGTTAAGTCCCTGCACTGTATGTTTGTAAATGATGTATGTACTGTTCTGCACTGTGTATGCATGTATGTATGAAAAATCTTTTAGCATATAGACTGTCACAACTTATTGGACATAGTTTATTTACTGTATTGGCTTCTGCCATGTCCTCATACTCTATTTTCTTGTATTCTTGTCAAGAGGGCCTTGGTAATCTCAGACTTGGCGGTTATTATGGTACTAAACCCATAGGGGCGGGTTTGGGTCGTGACAAAAACTGGAGTTGTTGTCAGGTACCTTTTCAAGTCAGCCAAGGGGACTTCGCACTCTTCTGTCCATAAAAAATTTATGACCTTCTTTAACAAACTAAAAAATGGTTTACACTTATCAGAACTTCAGCTGATAAACCTGTTCAGGGCTGCCGTCTTGCCAGTCAAAATCTGAACCTGCTTAGCTGATGTCGGGTTCTTTAAGTCAAAAATGGCCTTGATTTGATATGGGCTTGCCTCAATGCCCTTTCTGGTAACCAAGTATCACAGGAACTTACCATACCCAACTCTAAATGCGCATTTCGAAGCATTGAGTCAAAGCCGATATGTTCTCGGAATATTAAAAACTGCCTTCAAATCGGCCAGATGATTCCAGGTTCTTTAGTCTTCACGACCATGTCATCAATGTACACTTCTATTGTTTTGCCAATCAGATGTCTGAACATCTTGGTCACCAATCTCTAATAGGTTGCTCTTGCATTTTTCAACCCGAAGGGCATCACTCTGTAGCAGTACAGCCCTTTTGGGGTGATAAATGCAGTTTTCTCCTCATCAGGGGGATATATTGTTATCTGGCGGTATCCCCTGTAAGCATCCAAGAAGCTCATCCTCCCATGCCCTGAAGTAGCATCCACCAGCTAATTAATTTTAGGCAGAGGAAAGATGTCTTTAAGACAAGCCTTATTCAGGCTGGTGAAGTCCACGCAGACCCTCCACTTTTCATTCTTCTTTTTCACAACTACTATGTTGGACAGCCAAGTTGGGTAGTTTACCTCCCAGATAGCCTTGGCTTCCAACAGCTTGTTCATTTCCTCTTCTACTGCCTCCACATGAATCAACGTCGGCCTCATTGCTCGCTAAATGACAGGTTTAGCCGACCTTTCTACATTGAGCATATGGAATGTGACCTCGAGGTCAATGCCTGGCATGTCATATGATGTCCAGGCAAATACTTCTATGTTGGCCCATAAGAAAGCCTCTAACTCATTTTCCTCCTCCTCAGCCAAGCTTAAGCCGAGAAGGAAGAAGCGCACTTCATCCCCTTCTTGGACTAGAATTTTCTTCGAGGCTTCCTCACTCTTCTTGACTGGTTCTTTGCCAATATCATTTAGGACTTCCATGTCCTCGTCCTTTATTTCTACTTTTTCTATTTTTCGCACGTTGCAGTTGGATTTCATTGCTACCATAGAGCAATTCTTTGCCTGCACTTGATCCCCTCTGACTTCCTTAATCCCTCTGTTCAGTTGGAAATCGCAACAATCGGTGCAGCGTTGAGGGAACAGCCCTCATTGCGTGCAGCCACGGTCTTTCCAATATAGCATTGTAAGGGCGGGTATCAATTATCATAAATTTTGTGCTAACATTCCTGGTGCCTGCCTGCACCTTCAAATTTATTGTTCCCAGAGGCCATGTCGGCATTCCATTGAACCCGACCATTGGGCTGTCTGACTACTCCAAATCATCTCGGTGAAAACCAAGCTCCTTGTAACATCTGACGTACATGATGTCACAAGAGTTACCTTAGTTGATCAGAATGCACCTTACTTGGCATTCTCATCTCTTAAGGGTCATTACCAGAGCATCGTTATGTGGATGTTGCACCATATCCAGGTCTACCTCAGTAAAGGACACCATTGGTCCTTGGTACTCGTTTGTCCTAGGCCTCTTTTGCTGGACCTGATACACATGTTGTAAGTGCCTCACTTTTATGTCTCTCCTCGCATATCATTCTCATTAACCTTTGAATGAATCATATTGATCACCCGAGGTTCTACTTACTGTTACTGTAGCGGTGGTGGTGCCACTGGTGTCGAGGGAAGCCTTACATGCTCTTCTCTCATTCTGGCCTCATCTACTAGGTCTCTCAAGTGATTGTCACGACCCAAATCCGCCCCTATGGGTTAGGCGCCGTAACCGGCCAGTAATCCTTGGATTATCAAAGGCCTCTGAAGAGAATAACTTATAATATGGGGCTACGAAAACAAATATAGAAACATACATAGTCCATTGAGCTGTGGAAACATATATAGGACAGAAAGTTTTAAACTTTATACACATATACGTGACATTAATTACAACAGTCTTCACCACATTAATTACAGATATAGCCAAAAGGGACTTAGCCCAATATACAGATAACAGAAAACTTATTTTATACCCAAAGGAAGACAAGGTTTTAAACACAAGCCATTTAAACTTGACTCGCTCACAAAAGAGAACCTCCTTGGAGACACAATGGCTGGCTGACAAAACTGATATGCCAGGTCCTTAATTCTGAGCCTAGTCACGCACCTAGTCACCTACATACATGATATAAATAGTGAGCGGGAGCCCAATGAATAATAGCAGAGTAAAAGATTTTAATGAATGATATCCATATCAGATTCAGAAATCAAAATTTAGATTCATATACATATTCTTGTTCTTGTTCAAGTCATATACAGAAATCAGAGTTCATGCTTAATCATACGTGGTACATCCATTAGCGCTAGCAGAACAGATGGTAGTTATGATTAACTAGTTCTATAAAGGAACCTCCGGATTCGGGTAACAAATAATAGATATGCTGAGCTCTATGATGGAGCCTCCGGTACGGGTAACAGAGTGCAGACATAATAAGTTCCATAATGGTACCTCGTCGATGGGTAATAACTAATGATATCACATGATGCTAAGGATGCCTTAATACATTGTCAGAAATTAGACAATCATTCATTGTACAGAACATAACATTTCAGAAAATAGATTTTATTTTATCATACAAAAAGTACATAAAGTTGAACATAGCTTTACTAAGTTATTACTTACAGATGGCTCCGGGTACAGACAGACAGAGCAGACTAATCAAACGGTTTACAGCGCGTGACCTACATCAACACATAACAAATACACATTTGAAGTATACGCTCAGAATATACTTACTCCTTACGTTATGTTTTTAGTGTATTTCTACGTTTTACCCTTATTACAATATCTTAGTCTTGGCCTAGGAGCCTAGGATGCAATGAGGATACTAAAATGCACTTGAAAACAATTAACAAAAATTGTTGAAAACAGGGGTCTCGCTCGAGCAAACATGCAAAATGTGAGTGGTGGCTTGAGCGCACATTCCTTCACTTGAGCAGTCTATAATCTTTGCAAAAGTGCTAGTTGCTTGATTTTTCCGCTCGATGCTCGCTCAAGCGTGAGACTCATGCCCTCGCTCGAGCGCAACTTTTGTCGCTCGAGCGGTCTGCAAAATACGCAAACTTCTAGGAGCATGCATTTTATGCTCGAGCGGACTTTTGGTCGCTTGAGTGGAAGTGCAAAAATAAAGGTGGTCGCTCGAGCACAGGATTTGTCACTCGAGCGTGGAAGCAAAATTCTGGAATTTCCAGAATTGTTTCCAAGTTTCAAACTCAGCCCCAAATCTATAAATTATGGTTTCTTGGGCCAAAAACTTAAGGAAACTCTTGTAAACTTGCAAAATATCATGAAGTAAGAATCATTATTCAAAATGAAGGCCCAATAACATGCAACTGTACAAAATCAAGTTTGAAATGTGAAAACATAACATGAACATGACATGCATGAAATGATTTGAGCTTTAAGTTTTCGAATTATGATCAAATAAGATGTTTAGGTCTAAAACATGTTGAATTCCTTGAACAAAACCAAGATACTAACATGCATGTGAGAATTCTCTTGAAAATAACTTCAATTATGATCAAATGAACATGCATGCATGATTTGCTCTTCTTTTCTAGTTCATTAGCTTTATTCATGCATTGATTCACTTAATTCTCTTAGTTCCTTACTTAAGTCAATCTAACATAAAGCTTAAGGGTTGATTCCTTACCTAGGGTCCACAATTCCTTAAATTCTAGTGATCTCTTACTTAATCTCACCAATTCCTTTCAATTCCTCTAGTAGTTGCTAGCTTGACTTTAATTCTCTTCAAAGTTGGCTCTAATCTCCCCCTTCTCTCTCTCACTATTGGTATCAACAAAATGATGAAGAAGGGTAAGTTAAGATGCATATAGAAGCCTTATATAGGCTTGGTTAGTGGACTAATTAATTAGGCTTACCATTAATCAAATGAGCATTAATTATTTTAATTATTTCGTTCCGAATCAAATTTCAATTAAATTTACCATAAAATTATAAAAATTCTAATTAACATATAAATCGAGTCAATTTCTGAATCGGATGCCGATAAGGCCTTCAATTCACAAACCGAAACGAAAACATGAACAAATCTTTCTACACTAAACAGATATAAACACAAATAAGGCAACATATGATGCAAAACTTCACTTTAATTTCTTATTAGGCATAATTAAGCATGAATTAACGTTAATTATGGATCGAGGTTGTTACAGTGACCCTGTCTAACTAGGTTTTCCAAGTACGTCTTCAGGGCTCTGTACTCCTGAGTCAAGTGCTCATCCTCATTGTGGTAGGCACAGTGCTTCCCAATGCTTCTTCACATAAACTCGCCAGGGACCTTCTCCGACGTTCCATAATATGGCTGGTTCCTGATCCTTTCTAGAACTTTATAAATCGGGATCTGGGACACAATGGTGACTATCTGTGCAGCCCTCAGCCCTGTTTCAGTAGACACCCCATTTTTGACTGCCCATAAGGCTCGATGCTTTGCCCGGTACACTCGATGATGAAAGTGGTGTTGTGCATAGTTCGAGATCTCAGCGAAAGGGCTATATTTAAGCTCTGAAATAATCTCAAACCTTCCATATTCTCACTGATTATACCCTAGAAATCCATTTTTACACATTGTGTTACCCTGTGTTAAGTCTGAAGCAGAGAGACAGGGGATCACATTGAGGCCCAGCCAAACACTATTCTAGGTGGGAGCCCCTTAACTGTCCATTTTTAAAGATTTTTTTGCTCAAATTCTATAAAAATGAAGTTGTATCTCTGTTTTGAGAGTTGAAGAATCTTTAAAAAACTTATACACCTTTTTGAAAGCTCATTCTTCTTGTGCAAGTAACCCTTTGAGCAAGTTTACCACCTCAAACCTATATCCATACACCA
This sequence comes from Camellia lanceoleosa, assembly GCA_025200525.1. Taxonomy (NCBI): domain Eukaryota; kingdom Viridiplantae; phylum Streptophyta; class Magnoliopsida; order Ericales; family Theaceae; genus Camellia; species Camellia lanceoleosa. The sequence goes on along the minus strand of JANUSC010000162.1, from coordinate 139,542 downwards.
TATACACCTTTACACCTTAGCCTAGGAACCTTGGTTGAGCCTTGAGCATCACAATTCAAGCTTAAGAGTGTGTTTGGACTTAGTTTAATTCACAACAAAGTGCTTACATTTCTTGAGAGGTATAAGCTTACTATCTATTCTCTTGCTCTCTTTTTTATCATTTACTATCAAGTTCTTGTATTTTTGTATTGTTTTGATCTTCCTTCAAGTGTTTAAGTTTGGGTTTGGAGAGCTACTGTCACGACCCAAACCCGGCCCTATGGGTTTAGCACAGAATCGGCGATGTCCGAGATTACCAAGGCTCTTGAACAACGATATCTGCTTAAGCAGTCTGAGAACTGGCGGAAGCCAATACAGTAAATAACTAGTGTCCATTGAGCTGTGAAAATCTGTATGTCAAAAACGTTTTTCATGCATTGATACAGTGCAAAACAGTACAGTCTATACAATCATATACAATCATTCAGTACGGGGACCTAATCCCTCGTTAACAGTACAGTACAATAGTAGACCATCTATACAGTAGTACAAAACAGTAAGGAGACCGATAGGGGACACAAAAACACCCCAAGCCATAGCATGGCAACTCGAAACCTCGCAGTAAGGCACATAGGCTGGCTTGACAAAACTGGGGACCAAACCCACGCTCCTAGCTCGATGCCGTCACGAGAACCTACATATATATATAAACAGTGAGCTAAAGCCTGAATAACATAATGCGAAAGAGGTTATGAATGAATGTCCTTACGATAATGAAATCAGTTCATTAAACAAGATTTCATTTTTCGATTTTGATCCAATCACCATATGTGGTACATCCATTAGCCTATAAACAGAGGGTCCAAAAGGACCGTCTTAACAGTCTCCAACAAGATAATGATGGCCAATCATTCAAGAATGTATGGTTCCACAAGGGAACCGATGAGCTCTATGTGATAACGATCCAATGCTAAGGATGCCACAATACTGATTCGAATCACAGAGATACATTCATTCAAGAACAATATCAGTTCAATAAACAGCTTGCTCAAGATTCAAAAGATAACCATTTTGAACATATCTTTACACGATTGTTACTCACAGAGATTGGGCTAATAGCGGCTAGAGCGTCCCCGAGAGCCAACCCTAAGCAGGTTAACAAATAGAACACACACTAAGTTTCACGATGGGAAGGATGATAATTAAATCCCTAAATTTCCTCAATGTGGTTCTATGTCTAAATCCTCATTAAGATGCCTTAAACTAGGCCTAAGAATGCCTAGGATGGGATGAGGATGCACAAATACAGTTGGAAGGCATTTTTCAAAAGTTCTTTGAAAACAGGGTCTCGCCGGCGAGCCTTCCTTCGCCGAGCGAGGTTGCAAAATCAAAGGCTTGGCTCGGGCGAACAATCCTTCGCTCGAGCGGTCTGATGAAACAATAAAAGTACTGGATGCTCGATTTTTACGCTCGAGCCACCAATCCTTCGCTCGAGCATGGCTCAGAGGAAACGTTGGTCGCTCGAGCGAGGAATCCTTCGCTCGAGCGAAGAAGCCAAATCTGGAATTTCCAGATTTGCCTCCCAAGCTCAAACCAAGCATTCTCAACTCAATTCTCGACCTCTTGGGTCCAAATTCTGGAAAATACATTCTAAAACAATGAATAACAAGTTTCAAAAGTCAATTTATGAATTCAAGCCCCAAAGGTGAGTCAATTAAATCCAAAATTCAAACCCATTTCAAGAACACTTTCAAAATATGCAATGTATGAACTTTAAACCAAAATCAAACTTCAAATCTTGCTCTAATGAGCTCAATAGTTGGAAAATCAAATGAAAACATGGACTTTGTTAGAAACATGAGCATGCATGTATAATCTACCATGAATTCAACTTCCAAATGCACCAAAATGGCCATGCATGCAACAATTCAAGTATAATCCAACCTATTGGCACTAAAACATGGTTTGATTCTACAATGGAGCCTAGAACATGCAAGATGGAGCTCAATGACAACAATAAGGGGATAAATTTCTTACCTAGAGTTTCAATTTCTTGCCTAGAAGGTCAATTTAGCAACCTATGTCTCAAATCTTCAAGTTCTTCTAGCAATTCACAAGATGAATTCAATTTTCCCCTCTCTCTCTATGTTTGATCGGTTAGAGGCAACATAGGAGCTGATCAATTGATATGTTAAGTGTAATAAGGCTCTTGGAAATCAATAAACAAAGAGGCCACTCACATGGCAATTTGGTAATTAAGTCAAACTTGACGATTAATTCGTTTAAATCTAATTTAATCATTCCTAATCAATTTTCAGATAAATATACCATTAAATCACTAATATTCTACTGATTCCAAAACACTAAACGGTTTCTAATTCGGCCGCCGATAAGGCCTCCAATTAACAGTTTAAACACATACACTCAAACAGATAATCGATCAATCAGACAGATAGAAACGCAATATAATAGGTAAACTTATTCAATTTCAGTTTCAATTTCAATCAGTCCATTCAGTACTTCAGTTAATCCAATTATCAGTCATTATCAGTTCAGTTTAGCAGTAACCAGTAGCTAATTCAGTAGTTTATCGGTAATCAGTACGGGGGTTGTTACAGCTACCAAAGGGTAGAGAGAGTTAACACTCTTCTTATACCTTCACTTATAGCCCAAACTCTTGTTTTACACCATTTTCCTTTGCTTTCTAAATTGATTTTCAGAGTTTAAAAGAGGCTAAAAATCATACATCGAGGTTTCAAAAGTGGAGGGGTTAGCCACCACTCCTTGTTCTTACTTACTAGCCTTATTTCCTTTCTTTGTTGTTTAGCTTTTTAGGCTCTTTTTATGCACTTTGAGCCACTATTTTTCACCTATTAGAGGTTGTTTTAGGGTTTTCCTACGTTGTTTAATTAATCATGCTTTGATTAGTTTGTTTGTTGTTTCACAAGTCCTTATATATAGTTTGTTGCATAATGTTCTTGGCCTTTCCTTGTCTAATTTCCTTGTTTAAGAGTCTCATTTTAATAATCAACTTACTATTCATTTCTTTCATTTGAGAGTTGTTTCAATCGGTTCACGGTTATTCAAAACATGAACTAGAGATAATGGCTTAATCTCTACGGAGGTTCATTGTCAACAGTATAGTCTCTTTTTCATGTTGAGAATCACTTCCCATTTGACGTGTTTCTCACTTAGTGGACATAATCTTTAGTGGACGTAACAATTATCTTGGACAAATGGGTTAAAGAATGGCAAAGACTAATGAATTTAGCTTAAAATGAACCAACCTACATAAAGAAAATAAGTTATATTGCTTGGGCTCGGCCGGACGTTATGCCGAGTCTATTGTGTCAAGAGTCGTCATACGTCAATTCATGGTGTTTTGATGACCCTTGAAGCGTCTTTACTCCCCTATTTTGAGCTCATCCCACGATAAAGGGGAGGAATGGTTTTATTCATTGCATTTATTGAATTTTGTCTAAATTGTGGTCGAAATCATTAAGCAAACAAATTGCTCATTGATGGTTTTGGAAACGATTCCAACCTTCTCTTAAGGCCTTCCCATGACAAAGAAGTGTGAAAGGGACAAACAGAGTTCAGAATAACTCTATCTGCACTGTTTTCACTTCAGAGTACAAAACAGGATTTTGCATAAAATTAAGGCACGACCAGCCATATTTAGGCCCAGTCGGGCTTCATTGGGGGCCGACCGGCCATCAATGTTTGGTCAGCAGTGTGTTTTGCAGAAAACAGAGGGAAGTGGCTGAAGGTGAAATAGAGCAGGCCTAGGCACACAGAGCAGTTCTTGGACACTGTGCATGCAACCCTTGTACATCTTTGCTTACATCAATGTTGTGCAACCTTGTTATAATTATTGTTGTAATTATTATTATTATTGTTTATTTGTAATTGTTATGGCTAGTTAACTTAGATAGCTAGTTTATTTCTCATTATTATCCTTATTATAATAAAGTAGCTAGCTAGTTAATTATTTGCTTATTTATTCATTCGGTTTTGTAATAATTAGTTTAATTCAAACTTTCGGACTTTGATTTAGACCCTTTTATGTGAGGGCCAATATGTAATAAGTTGTATGTCTTCCAACCCCATGTCTTTCTCCCTTTTACTTGTTTGCTTACGATGGTTAGTATAAAACATCATTTTTCAAATTAGCATTCTTATGCTTTGCATCCATTGTCTTACATGTATCCAAGGTTTGGCTCATCATACTAGCCCAATATCAATGTTGAAATTCATTGCTTGAATACGTGCTTTATCACATGTCTTGAATGGAATCATATGCCATGCTCATGGCCAAGCCTATAAATTACATAATGCGTGCGTTGTATTTAGTCATATTGCATTAGTTAGGAGCACGCATATTTTCTAATTATTTTGCTTTGTTTTGGTTCGAAGTACTAAGTGAGCAATTTTGAGTTTTAGTATCTTGCATTGGATGTTTGTGTTGCCATGCCAATCATATTTCCATGAGACTAATTGCTTAAATGATATCCTTGTTTGAATGCCGGTGGGTAGAGGCTAATTGCCAAAATTGAGACAAATTGATTAATGTACAAACTCATCTTTTCAAGTGACGAGTATCAAAAAATAATTTTTCAAATAAAATATGAATTCAAAGTGTTCCAATCTTCGCAAAATAGTCTATATTTATGTGAGTCACATAGTAATGTTAATCTAAATAAAACTAGAACAAGAGCATATAACGTAAATAAAAATCACATCATGATTAGTAGAGGCCAATCTTTGATCGAGCGAGTGGGGTGCTCAATTCATTACCTTTTCCTCTCGTACCTAAGTTCTCGAGCCCAAACAAATTTGGTGATGACGGATAAGTGGCCTTTGGCACGAGTCTCAGGTTTCCTAAATTTTCCAAAACTATTTAGGTGGCGACTTTAGAATCTGGCAAAACAGTCAATTTTTGACATTTGATTCAAACATCGATTTTTCAAAAAAATTGCTGGATTTGGACTCTTTTGTGTTTTCACTATTTCACATTGTACTTTGTGAAATCAGATTTAAAACCATGGGAGTCCGAACTGTGGGGCTAATCATATCCGAAAGGAGCACGAAAAGCAAGTCACAGTTTCCTACTTGTTAAAACCAGTATTACCTCGGCCTCGCTTCGGCGATCCGTTTCTCTTCTCCTACTTTCGGCGTCTTCGTTCTAGGCGTATCATCTTCTACTCTGGCATATTTCTCAATCTATGCCATGAGCTCCTCTGTACTCTTTGGTAGAGTTTTTGCCAACGACTTCCGAAGCGTGCATTCATCCTCCAAGCCGTTCTTAAAAGACACGACTGCCAACTCCTAGTTGCATTCCGGTATTCGGTTGAACACCTCATAATACCTTTTGGTATAACCCCTAAGGCTTTCACCCTCACTAATTTTCAAAGCCATCAGGGAGTCTACCCTTAGTGGATGTAACTTGTTTGTAACAAACCTGGCTACAAACATCTCGGCCAGGCCTTTCCAACTTTTCACAGTTCCTTTCAATAACTTGTGAAACCAATTCGATGCGATTTCCCTAAAGGATGAGGGGAACACCTTGCACAGCAACAGTTCGCTCTCAGTATACAAAGCCATTGAATTCAGATATAAGCCAATGAAAGTTCGGATCAGATTTACTGTCATAAATTTGGAACCTCGGCATATGAAACCTTTTTGGGGCCTTAAACCTATCCAACTCCACTGAGAATAACGTTCTCTGCTTGATGAGAGATATAACCTCGGCATTCTACCGCTTCCTCTGTAGGTAGTCCTTTAAATCCTCCTTAGTCTGACCAGGAGCTCGGCTGTCAACAGATTTCAGTCTTTTTGGTGCACTACTCCCGGTGTCGTTATGTGTCCTCTTGGACTTCTCTTTATTCACCGTGTCAATACACAAGCCCTTCTGCTGGATATTCTGGGGTTCTTTGATATAAGTTCCTCTGGTACGAGGTGTCCTCTGCAAGTCACCTCTAACCGACTCTCCTCGCCCGACATCCCGTGAAGGTCGATATAAGAGCTCCTTTTCCCTGCCATGCTACGGGACTGTTGGGATTGTTTTGTGCCCCCCTTTCTGGGCATTAGTCTTAGCCCCTAGCATCGACGTGTCTTGCAATGCAAATGGTGATTACATGACTTTGTTCTGCATCGTGAAGTTGATAACCGATTGTAAATCTGCCAACTTATTGGCTATTCCCTTCATCTTATCGTTCCTCCTCAAGCATTTATGCTTCCATACCTGAAGGTCGCTCTCGTTGTAATACTCGTCTCGGCCTGCTTTCTTCGGGGTGTTACCCTCCTTGCCAACATCCTTCTGCACAAGATTCAGATCCTGTGCTCCTTCATCACGGTTTTCCACTCCTGCGTTAGGGTTTATACGTTCACCACTCTCAGTGTGGATGTCATCTCCAATCTTTTCTTTTTGTCTGTCTGTCGTTGGCTATCTATTCTTCTTGAGTTCCCACAGACGGCGCCAAATTATGGGTGTTGATTTCTGACCACACAACCAAACGAGAAACTTAGCTGGAGAGCACCGACAGAATAGATTAAACCCGAACACCTTGTCACAGAAAGATAAGAATCCGGCGGTGGTTCGTTCACCCAGAGGCACTCCGACGCTCAAGTCAGTAATAAAATATGTGACACCCTAAACGTTTAATTAAATACCACATAAATATCTATAGTTATATATAATTGTGAGTGTATGTGATAATATATTATTAAATAAATAATAATAAATACATAATCTAATTTGGCATTGGGTTATCAAATATGGGATTAATTAGGAATTATTATTTGGGGCCAAATTAATAGAAATATGAAATTATAATACTAGTTGGCCCAAATTAAAGTTAAAGATAGTAGATAAATAAATATAAAAATAAGAGTAAATAAATAATAATATTGATAACAACAACAACAATAACAACAACAACAACAACAACAATAATAATAATAATAATGGGTGTGGTAGTAAAATAAATAAATAAATAATTTTCTGTTGGTATACGATAAAGTATAATTTAATCAAAGATTAATTTGGTTATACAGTTATATTAGGAAATTGGGCCAAAGTGTAATTATCTTAAATATTTATTAAGATAAGTATAAATCCATTTGAGTTATGATCAAATCTGGGCAGGATTTGAGCAGTGCCACGTGTTGGCCTCAAGATGCTTTTGCTTCCCTATAAATGGGGAAGAATTGATCAATATCTGTGAAGTTGATAAAATTAGTGGAGAGAAAAGGAAGAAGAAAAAATAAAAATAAAAATGGAGAGGTTTGTAAGTTGCTGGAAGTAGAATTTATAATAGGAAGGTTGTGATAGTGGAGTAAGGCTAAGGGTCAATATTAAGATGAATTATATTATACCTTGAGTTACCATAATATATTTTACGTATGTTTTGACTTACCATAATCTATTTTATACAAGTTGTATTTTATTAGTTATATTAATACAAATTATGTTTTATAAATATTTCAATTACGTAGATTAATTTTTTGAACTCTATTTGTTTAAAATGGAACTCATGGATATATTTATTTAAATTTTAAAGAATATTTGACTATAACCTTATAAACAATTATGTTTTATAAGTATCACCACGGGAGTCCCATGCCTTGGGGGACTTAAATAACCAGTGGCCTCTGTTTGAGCACTTTGTGGTCCTCTGTTTGTCATGGATCCATTGACCTCTATTCTAATTATCACTTCTGTGACCTCTATTCTGTTCTGTTCTGTACCGTGGTTATGGTTATGGTTATGGTTATGGTTATGGTTATGGTTATGGTTATTTATTTACATAATTTATGTATTTCAGTTTCTGCCACTTAAATGATTTATTTACCAAATTAAGTTATGTAAATGTTTTGGCTTAACTAACTATCTATGGTTATTTTGTATTCCCTATACTCTTGGCATAATGTTTTTCACTCTGTTGTGTGCTTATAGCTATTACCCTTTCAGGTGACGAGATGTAGAGGAAACCTATAACCTCACGAAATGGAACTCGCACGTGGATTCATGTTGAACCACTATTTTGTCTTTCTTTTCTTTTTTTTTCTTTTTTTTTAAAAAATGTTTTTGCTCTCTTTTGTTCTACTCGGGATCGGTCATTGAATAATAAAATAATAAAAGTCCTATAAATGTATTTTCTCTTATTAAAATAGTAAAATTGAGTAATTTGCTATTTAATTATTTTTATTTTCGCTTGCTCAGTTTAATTTGCTACAAATAGAATGAGTTAGTAAGTTGCGATTCCAACCCTAAGCCCCTGGGGTTGGATCGTGACAAAATATCTCTTAAAGATAGCAAATTGTGCTTAACTCGCAAGAAAGAACTTACTGCTCACAGTATATCACACATACCTCAGACCTACGGGGGTGTCCTACTTTTATAGCCAGCACTGACCTGATCCTTGTAGAAGCCTCACTTTAGTGGACTCAAGCTCAATGCTCATCTTGGACTCTCAACTAGATAGGGATAAACTCCCTAAGAGTTTTATCTTTCTTCAGACTAAGATCCTCCCCTATTCTAAAACTCTTGTCCCTTATCTACTTATCTCAGATTCCGTTATCTCCGCAGATAACCTCGCCCTACTCGAGATCACTTTGGCATTATGACTAGGCCATGTGACACATCGACTGACACTTCGACATCACCTTGGCCACATGCTATCATTCACGAAATATGTCCCCACAATTGAGTTATGTAATTGTTGTGATGAAAAATAAAGGTTATCTTCCTCTTCTATATCGATTTATTTGGTTATAGCTCCATTTAAAATGTCAGATGTGTTTCTACATTAATATTGAACGTTGCTTTCATTTTTTCGTCATTCTTGGGATTAAAAGTACAAAAAAATATACACAAAAAATATATGAATAGATAAGATTTTACAAAATTTATTTGTGAGTATCACTTCTTGAAAATCCTATAATTCATTTATTTTTTGTATTATATTTTATGTTTGGTTTCAATAGTTTTTTTTATATATAGTTTTCTTTAAAATTTTATTTTTAAAATTAATTAATAAATAAATAAATCATTTTCTATTTCAAACAATTTCATGTTTGTTTTTATTTTTTATTTTTTCTTAAAGTAGTTTTAGTTTTGGGCAATTGCTTACTTTTTTTTCCTATATATTGTAATTTTGTGTATTTTAAATGTATGAAATTTTCACTAATACATTCAGAGATGAAAAAAGTATCATGAAAAAATCAAGTAAGAAGAAAAAAAATAAATAAAACAATAAGATGAATGTGGAGTAAAGATCAAATATCAGAACTCCCAAAGCAAACAAGCAAACAAACAAGTAAGTAGAATATAATATTTAACAATAAACATTTGAAAATTTGCAACTAAATTTTATGATTTTCATTTTTGCTAAGAAAATTCTATTTGGTACTAGTTAAATGCTTTTAAAATATATATATATATATATATATATTAAATTTAAAATTAAACTATAGTAAATTTATGTAAGCATAATTGCTAACCACATTTTTTTACTTAATTTATAATTTTTATATTGACTACATTTTCAGGTTTATTTTTTAAAGTATTTATATAGAAGTAAAAAAATATCGTTAGGAATAAATTTTTTTCTTAATTTAGTCATAAATTTTACCCGTACATTATTTTTAAATTTTGAATAAAAATAAATATAAAATAATTGATTGAAAATATGTTGCATTTGTTATATTCTTTTTTTTTTTTGTATGTAAAAAAATAAATATAATTTATATATATATATAAATAATTATAAAGATAACTCGTACATAACACGGGTGAAACACTAGTACACCATAAAACTTAATCAGACATTAATTGTCACATGACATGAATAGATGTAAATAATAACACATGTATATTAGAGCATCTTCAATGGTGCATTTCTTTTTTCATCAAATCTGAGTAAAAAATGACCAATTTCACCAAATCTGATATTACTCGCTCCAACGGTGCATCAAATGTCGTGGGGCGACCGGTTGGTCAACCGGTGGGTCGATCTGTATGCATAAAATGCTATTATTTTTGTTTTACCCTTTTGAACGGTTTGAACCCAGCTTTCTGAACCGGGGAAAGGAGGCGACCGGTTGGTCGACCGAAGGGTCGACCGGTCAGCCTATTTTTTTTTTTTTCTTTCTTTTTTGTTTCCCTCAATTTCTGTTCCCAATTATTTTTCCTATTTCTTTTTCCCTCCATTACATATATGTCTGGCATATGGATTATGCTCTCATATAAACCTATTATCCATATGCCAGACAAATACAATCATACTTCAAACAAAACAGAGCACAATGAATACCTTGAAATCCATGATATTTACTTCATTTTCATCCTCTTCTTCTTCCTCTTCCTCTGATGATGAGTCTGATGATGAATATATCGTCACACTTTTAGGAGCTTATGAGCAGAATAATACTAGTATGCTTCAGATTCTTAAGTCAAGTGATAGGTCAAAGAAGATAGGTAGTTCTGTTGTAGGTCATAGATATATACACAGAGATAGAAGGCAGGGTCATGACAGATTGTTTGCAGATTATTTTGCTGCAAATTCAGTGTATTCACCTACAATATTTCGGAGACGTTTTCGAATGCGTCGTCCTTTGTATCTACGAATTTTGAATGCAATCCAAACACACAATTTATATTTTGTTCAAAAACAAGATGCAGCTTATGTACTTGGATTATCTCCCCTACAAAAAATGACTTCAGCGATGAGAATATTGTCATATGGTGTCGGAGCAGATGCAGTTGATGATTACATACGTATTGGGGAATGCACTGCAATTCAAAGTTTGCAACAATTTTGTAATTCAATGATTGAAATTTTTGGAGAAGAATATCTGAGATCTCCGACACTAACTGACATTGCTAGATTACTTGCTATTAAGGAGGTTCGGGGGTTTCCTGGCATGTTGGGAAGTTTAGATTGCATGCATTGGAAGTGGAAAAATTGTCCAAAGGCATGGCAAGGTCAATATGTAAGCCATCAAAAAAAGCCAATCATTATTCTTGAAGCAGTAGCATCTTATGACTTATGGATTTGGCATGCATTTTTTGGAATGCCTGGCTCACATAATGACTTGAATGTGTTGGACCGATCGCGTTTATTTTCTGATCTTGCACAACGTAAAGCTCCTCCTGTCCATTACACGATTAATGGACATAGTTACGATATGGGTTATTACCTTGCTGATGGTATATATCCTCAGTGGGCAACATTGGTTCAAACTATTTCTTCTCCCCAAGGAGCAAAGAGACAACATTTTGCAATGATGCAAGAGTCTGCCAGGAAAGATGTAGAGCGGGCATTCGGAGTCCTTCAATCTCGATTCGCAATTATAAATGGTGCTGTACATTATTGGGATTCGAAAATGCTTGCCAACATAATGAAGACTTGCATTATATTACATAATATGATTGTCGAAGATGAGAGAGAGGAGCACCTTGATTTCAATTATGATATTTCATCAACCAACACACCAGTGCAACTTTCCACTACTCCTACCAATGACTTCCAATCATTTTTGTCTCATCATTTAGGTATTAGAGATAAGGATGCATATCATGCCCTCCGTAATGATTTAGTAGAACATATGTGGTATCTTCATGGTGAATACTAAATTCACCACATCAATACATGTAATTTTGTTTATAATTTTGGAATGGAAGGTTCTCTTGTTTGTAATCTTCAATATGAGGCACTATATTAACTAAGTAATTCAGAAGTTATGTGATGATGTGTTGTTGTAATGATTCTATCTTTAATATTCAGAATGGTGAAGTGTTCAGTTCATGACAATTACAAATGATAATATACATAACTTAATCAGTTCCAAATGATAATAATGTCTTCAATTAGTATTCTCAATGTCTTCAATTATACATAACTGATGTTCATGATGTTCATGTACATAATCATAATGTCTTCAATTACTAATATTGAAGTGCATAATCATAATTTAATAATAATGTCTTCAATTAGTATTCTTAATTCAAGGTCAACTCTTAAATTACTGCATATGAAATTACTATTCATTTCCTCACCACTTACCTCAAGAATGGAGCCTCTATATCAGCTGAAAATTGTATACAAAAGGACAAGAGATTCAAAATATATTCTATTTTATAACAACACAAAATTTAAGAATAATTCATTTACAAATTTAACATTATTTTGCATTACTCAAGTCAAAATGAAATTATTCATCTGCACAAGCAAACAAACCTAAGGTTGCTAGTTAATTGCCAAAATAGTCTTCACACGATTGATTAATTGCCAAAATAATTGCTCACATAATTGCTAAAATAATTGATTAATTGCCAAAATAGTGTTCACATGATTTCAGACAACAACATGAAGGCAGAGGCTCTAGAAAATAGATGCCCCTTTCTCTATTCTTGTATCCTTCTTCAATGTTGGCACTTGGCATCATTGTTACATCAGAATGCAACTGTGGAAAAAAGGTTTATGGTTATACTTAAATAATTTAAGTTTGGGTTACCCTTCATGTTAATACTAACCCTGCTGAGCACTACCATGCTGAGTAGTAGCTAGCCTAAAACAACATGAACCAGGGGAAAATCTTTAAGTTTTCATTTCCTCTCTTCTTCTTCTTGTTTTATTTATTTATTTAATTTTTTTGAGTGTGTGTAGTTGGGGGGAAGGGGTGGTCCGAACATAGTTATAAATCTTCAATTATTGAATGCACACACTGCATTCCACCTACAAATCATAAAAGCTTCAATTATTTATCCACACACTGCATACATTTGCCTCAGCTACCATTCATTTGACATATATCACCTATCATTCATTGCATGCATTCCATCTACCATGCCTCATTTGAACCAACTACCACTCCTCACCACCTACCTGAAGCATGGAGCCTCTATATCAGCTCAAAATTGTATACAAACCTGTCATAAAAAAATTAACAACTTTCACTGAATACCTCTGCCCACAGATTGCTTGTCTCCCCACAGATTGCCTCTAAGAACACATTCACTGTATTCCCTCCACCACTACCTTCAAATTCCGCTTAACCAAAATCTAATCCCAACCTCTGCATATTGAGTGTAGTGTAAGTATGAATCCCAAACTCTGCATATTCAAGAGCAAGAAGGCAGCATCCAAGAGGTACAAGAAGGCAGCATCCAAGAGGTGGTATTCTGTTAGGTGAATGGCACGGGTCAACCGGTTGGTCAACCGGCCCTGTGTTTTTTAATTTTTTTTTTTGCCTTTTAGGGTGTATGCTGTATTTTTCAAGTGTGTATGCTGTATTTTTTCAATTTTATGTTTTATTTGTTCAACTTTAACTTTGTGAAGAGCATGAAATTTATGTTTTAATCCAATTTTATGTTCAATATTTTAGAAATTATCATGTTTAAGATTTTAAAAATAAACTTGTTAAAAATTTACTTCTGATGTACTGCCATATGATCATTTTTAGGATCATTCATACATAATAGAGAATATGTTCACTACCATTCATTGAATATGAAAATGAACTCCCTATTGATTTTAAGGCAACACAGACCTGTAATACAACAAATGAATTTTGAATTTTGAATTTTGAATTTTGAGGGTATGAATTTTGATTTTAAGGCAACATAGAGACTGTATCATATGAATTTTGAACTCCCTATTGACTTTCATAGCATATTAAGGCAACACATTCATACAGAACTGTAATTCATACAGCATATTCAGTAATGATTTTTAGGGTACATCAAACATGTAATATGAAAATAACATATAATTAGTATGCATACTGAAATATGGTAATGTTTTCCCATATTAATATGCATTGTAATATGAAAACTATGTTCATGTGAATTCTAAGTAAATGTTTTCAACTTTCATATGTAACACATATTTATTAAAATTCAACAGATACTGACATCATGCCTAGAACAAAAAGAGCGAGAGCACAAGTTGGTGAAAGTTCCAACCCTCCACGACGCGAACAACAACAACCTCAAAATCAGTCATATCCTACTGATGATTTTCTCACTAAAAGTCATGCACTAGCCTTTCCAAACTTCTCTAGCCGACTAATTGTAACAGGGAGAAGGGTAAATCTTCTATCTCAATATGATGTACTATTAATTAGTAAACTTGAAGCAATGGGATGGCTAAACTTAATTAATATACCCCAAAAGGTATATCCACGGCTGGTAGCTCTATTTTATGTTCACCTAAGAGCTACTCAGGAACAAGATGGGTATTTTAATCTTTTGTCATATGTGAAAGGAAAGGGTATACAGTTTGATATTCCTACTTTGGCAAGCATTATTGGAGTTGAGTTAGGTGATGAAAATATTCATTTTCAGACTGAGGCTGAGTTAGCTAATATCGTTGGTAATGCTACTGATGTGTATACTACTATTTGTCAGAACAGATTTACTGGGACTAGTTTACAAGCAAGACATTTAAAACTTTATCTTCGGATTCTCCACCGGTGGATTGTAGAAAATGTCACTCCAAAAAAAGGACATCATAATGTGGTCCCATATTTTAATGCCTATTTGTTATACTGTTTTGAAGTTGGTCAGAAGTTAGATTTGTGTTACATAATTATGAAAGAAATGGTACTGGCAAATCAAGGTCAATTCACGGGTCGGTCATTATTGTTTGGGGCACTGTTAACAAAAATTTTCAAACATGTTAAGGTTCGCCTTGTAGATGAAATGGAGATGAAACTTTCCTCACCCATTAATCAGTATATAATCACCCGTGCTGGTGCAGCCTCCAATTTAAAGGGAAGTGTTAATGCTCTAGAAGATTCAGAAGATGAAGTCCCAGCAGATGATGCTCCAGAAGATCCTCCTGCCAATGTGATGCCATCAACTGAACAACCTCAATATTGGACTGAGTTTTTAGCCATGGAAGAACAACGGTATAATCAGCGCGTTCAATGGGAACATCAACTGGCTAATCAGGTCAATTCGTTGGGTACTCAGTTTGATGCATTTGCCACTGCACAGAACTCATTAATTCAACAATTTGGTGATTTTCGTGTGGACATTGAGCATCGCGTAGATACGATTGAGCATCGCGTAAATGACATATACCATCACTACTACCCTTTTCCACCACCACCACCACCAGATAATGAATGTTGATGTGTTTGACATTATGAAATTTATTAGAGAATATGTTGTTATTTTCACAACCTTTTGTTGGGGCAATTTGTTAAAGAGGGCGAGATTAATGAAAACCCTTCCAAGTTATGACATTGGCCTATGCAATTATTAAGCCTTTATATTGTTGTTTTCTATTTTAATGCGTAGTTGACAAAGGACATGAACTGTAATTCATCTTGAAAATGCTACAAAAAGGTCATTGAACTACAGACCAAAGATCTCTCTATGCAAAAAACATGGCAACAATTAGATAATAAACTTGAAATATGGCGAAAATACGTATCAGAGGAAAATCATAAAATCAATAAAACTAACCAATACAAGTTAGACGAAATATTTGTAAATAATAAAACCAATAGATGAAACCCACAAATGCGAAACCTTTCAAGGCAATCTATTAGTTGTTCGAAATAAAATCTGTCGTTGAAGATCTTCGTAGTACGCCTTTTGCATAGGATTTAAAATTGTCATGTCCATTGACATAATTTTATGATCTTCATTTCGTTGTTCTCTTTCATTCATCATAGATAGGAGTTTTAGTTATTCCTCCCTATCTTCGGCCCTTCTTTGACGCTCTGCAGCCTTCTGCTCACGGTCTATCGCCATTTGTTCATCTCGCTCAATAGTTCTAGCAGACATAGTTGATAATACTTCAACAATTTTGGATTGGTTAGCAGTCATTTCATCAAATCTACTATCGTGCGTTGTTTGATTCTTCAACTTCTGTTTCGCTGCCTTAGTACCAATTGATCGTGTTGATGTATTAGATGGTTGTTTGTGTACCGCATTATTCTGGTTGGATTGAGAAGCCTCATATTCAGTTGGTGAATGTGAACATGGATCAACAGGTTGCGTGTTTCTTTTTGATCGAAATTCATCCCACTTACAACTTTGGCGCAAAATCTCCCAATATGTATCAAAAGTGAAGTGTTTTTTCTGTATTGCATAATACATTCGCTTCGCTTCAGTGACCTACAAAAAAAAATTACAAAGATTTCAATAACAAGTATACATTTAAAAAAGAAAATTGATATTTAATAACATAAATACATTTTATCATATCTGCCTCAGTTGTTCCACTTTGTTGCCTCAGTTGAATTTGTTCAAGAAAACCACAGAATTTATTAATTGCCTTTTGCATGGCAGACCAACGGTGAGTCAAAGAAATACGATTTCGATTTGATTCACTGCTGAATTGTGAATTAAAATAAATAAATACTCGTTCCCAAAATATAGCCATAGTCTGACTATTACCAGTGATGGGATCTTGAGAGACTGCTAACAAAGATCTACATAAAGTTTCATCTTCTATAATTGTGAATGCTTTACCACGAGAAACACGAGAAGTTTCTGAAATGAAATGATTATCACTGTTCTGTGTGTTCTGCTCTCGTGAAGATTCCGACATAAAATTAATATGAGTGTTGTGCTCAAACATTTGTGATTCCTCAAACATTTCGAAATCTTCCATAGTTTAGAAAAAAGACAATACACTTACTAAAAAATATTGTAATGATATAAAGCTCAAATTCAGAATCAGATAATATTAATTAAAATTTCAAGGAAAACAAATATGTAATGACATAAAAGAAAAAAAATTCATAACATATAAATGCTATTCTCAAAATGAAATACTCTGTCAATTTAAGATATAGAAATCACATCTATTTTATAGAGCACATCATGAACGGTAAATTTTCAAAATATTCTGTCCATCCAATGGTAAATAAGAGTAGATTTTCAAAATACTCTGTCCATTCAACTTTGTCCATCCAATGGTAAATAAGAGTAGATTTTCAAAATACTCTGTCCATCCAACAGCAAATTATTATAACGGCTAATTCTCAAATATGTATGTCAAATATGTAGGGAATTTAAATTTATATCACCCTGCAAATTATTCATAATCCACAAAATATTTTTTAGTCCAAATAAACCAACTCAAACAAGTTAAACCAACCAGGATCAACCTATTATTGCACTGTAGCCGAAATTCCCAAACCGGTCGACCGGTTGGTCAATCGGCCGGTCAACCGACTGGTTGACCGGTTGCCCCTAACGGTCACAATTCAAGCCAACCCAGTTCAAACCAACCATCTGAGGGTTCAAACCAACCACTCACTGATATGGTAAACTGGGCGACCGGTTGGTCAACCGGCCGGGCAACCGGCTGGTTGACCGGTTTATGCATCCAACGGTCACAAACAGTGTTTTGATGAAATCTACTTTCTGTCCTCAGTTTGATGAATTGTTTGGTGAAATCTTATTTTGATATCGGTTTAGTGCAACCGTTGGAGCACCAAACAGTAACTTTTTCATCAAATTTTAAATTTGATGTCAACTTTGATGAACCATTAGAGATGGTCTAAGTTTATATTCTACACAATATTTGTGGTCATTAGTAGTATGTCTTTGTCAAGCATTTAACTATTTTTTATTTTTAAATTATTTTTTATTATGATTTATAATATTTTAATAATTATTGAAATTAAATACTGACAAAAAATACTAATACGGATTAATAAAAAAAACTGTTTTATAATTAAATTCATTTTTTGTATTACTGATTTTCTTCAATAAACATTTTTTTTTTCTTTTGTCTTTTTTGCTTTTTGGGTCTAGAATTCCTTGAGAAGTTTTTTTAAAAACGAATATACCACAGATAACGAAAAAATATACATAAAATGCTGAATTATTAATGGCATTTAAAGATCCATTTCTGAAATTATTGAGTTAATAGGTCTAAATTTAAATATTTAAAAAAAGAAAAAAGAGAAGATAATTATGCCTCCGTTTGGGAAGTAAAATTTGGGCTAAAATAGCCATATAAGACAAAATAAGCTATTTTAACTCAATAAGACAAAACATCACATTAAATCCATAATCATTACATTCTTTTTCTTACAAAAAAAGTCAACAAAACCAAAAGTTCTTCCCAAATTAGACTTTTTAACCTCAGGCTAAAATAATTAAAAAAACTAAAAAGCCAACCCACTTCCCAAACGGAGGCTGTCCAAAATAATACTTATTCATCAAAAAGTTTAATTATGTATCTATCTATTCAAATATAACATATTTGTACACGTATTATTTATTTGTCAAAATTATCAATTCAAATGTCACATATTTGTCCACCTTACAACCACTGACGCTTTTCTGACCAAATTTCTAATGACTTTTTAACGTATATATATATATATATATATTAATAATGATTGAGACAATTTCTTTGGAATTCCCACAACTTTTTTTGAATCTCAATCATTGACAGTGTGAGTCTCACATATACATGAGTGAGTTTCACACATACATCAATGATTAAGATCCAAAGGAGATTGTGAGGTCCCAAAAAAAGGGATCCTAAGAATTTATATATATATATTAAACATTAAACCAAATAAGGTCATGTTTGGGATATGATTTTTTTTGGCTAAAACAACGAGAAAAAAAAGGGTTAAAATAATTATTAATGTCAAATTTAAATCATAATTCTCATAGCTATTAAATCAATTTTTAAAAAAAACAACAATTATTCCGGACACAACTTTTTAATTAGGCTAATAATCAAATAACCAAAAAAATTAGCTTTTTGTTTGAGATGTGGGTTTATTTTTTAGCTTTTTTTATTTTTTTGTTATTTTAGTTTGAGGCTAACAAGTTTCGTTTATGATAATTTTTTGATTTTTTAACTTTAATAAAAAAAATTATAATTTAAATATGACATTTTATATTATGAATTTTTTAATTTATTTTATCTTTTTATAACTAAAAAAAACAACATGACAAACATAGCTTTGGTTAATTACCCAACCCGCCAACCTATGATCCAATACGCGTCATGATCTTCATGAATGAAATGAAGAGCATGTATGATGCATGTCATATGCCTCACATGAGCCTTACGTACCCATCAATCATTACCTACGGAGGGCATCTTTATTTATACTGTCAGAGACACGTGTCGGTAAATTGTTGGGTTTGGAAGCAAGCACATGAAGCTCATATGCCAGACGAGTCCAAGTTAGAAAGATTTCGAGCCATGGGCTTTGACAAATGCTCAGTTGTCACGTGGAGAGACTCGCTTGGACTTGCACACTGACTCCGTTTTTTTAAAAAAACTGTGCAATTTGTGCATTTCTAAAATGTTATTGTTAAATTTAGGAGTCACTTGGGAAGGTTTATGCCTCGAAGCCCCACTAGGGTGTTAGTCTCTTGTTTTTCTTTTCTCTTTTTTATTCAATAATTAACTCCTATGTGTGTGTGAGATAGTTAGAGATTGGATAATTCAAGCACAGCTCCACTTGGGAATAGGATATATATTTTATAATTTTTTTTTTAAATAATGTTTGAGAGCTTGAAAAATGTTCCCTCTAATCCCCTAATGTCCAAAACGACATCGTTTTGGACATTATTATTATTTTTCTTCTTCTTCTTCTTCACGCAGCTCTGAGACAGAGGGAGAGGAAGAGAGAGAGGGAGAGAAAGAGAAAGAGGGAGAGGGAGAGAAGAGCTCGTCGCAGGGAAGAGCTTCTCGCCGTCGCAGGGAAGAGCTCGTCGCCATGCCGTCAGACTCCTCGCCGTCAGAGCCAACCGCCTCTACCGCCTCTCCTTCTCCGCCTCTGCCTCCACACCCCGATTTATTTGGCCCCCTCCAGTCCTTCGGCTTCCTCCTCCTCCTCCTTCCTTCTCTTCTTCTTCTTCTCCCTCCCCCTCTTCCTTCCTTCTCCTTCTTCTGTTTTCTGTAAATTCGGGAGATTCGGGGGTAGCTCTTTTGAGCTACCAAGCATGACCTTTTTTTTTTTGTTAAGTAATGTTATATGCATTAATTGATATATTAACTAGTGTATCGATTGATGATATAATATAATTTAAGATGTTTTTAGTATTTATAATTTATAGAATGAGTAGGGTCAATAATAAGATCATAACTAGTATTAGTGCACTAATTAATACACTAATTGGTGCATGTAATATCACTCTTTTTTATTTATTTTAATCATTAATTATTTTAATTAAAAAATTTAAAATTATTATAAAGTAAACTGCTTTCCTTATTTTTTAGCATGTTTCTCCGTAAAAAATAAAAAAATTAATTAAAATAATTAATTCTTAAAATAACTCTTAATGTGTGTCTTTTTAGGCAATGTTAAGAAAATTATACAAATTTAAATTTTTTTATTAAAGTTAATTTCATAGGTATAATTTTCTTTTTAACTTTATTGGTTTGTGTAAATGTTTTTATATTGTGAATTTTCTAGCTATATATAATAATTGAACTAACGCTAATATAGAATAAATTAAAATTGAAAATTTTACGGGACAAAATGTATTTTTATTTTATATTAAATATCATTTTTTTTGTTTATTATATGTTTTCATATTTATCTATTAAATTATGATATTTAATATTTATTTTTTATTGAAAATTTAGAATATATAATTAATGACATAACAATTAGAAAAAAAATCTGATGTAGTGGTTAAAATTTAATTATTTTTTAAATTATTTGTAGTAAATTTAAACAAATTTCATGTTATTATTTATTTTTAATTATTTATTTAAATCAATGTATAGCATGGATATTATACTAGTATATATTAAACAAAAATGTGTTTTCAATAAGCCTTCTCATATTTTTAATGTCTCAGAATAAAAGTTTTAAGTTTTTGATTTTAAATAATTAAAAAAAATTCTATTTGCTAGCTCTCATTCAAACATTTAAAAACATTTATGATGTCCATGATTTCAGATTTTGAAAAGTAAAATAAACTAATCCATTTTAGAATTTAAATTTAAGTACCATTAAATATGGAAAGTAATTTATTACTTTAAATTTGAAGTTGACATAATATAAATTGAAAAATATCATGATATATTCCATCATTTATGAGTTTTAAATAAAATTTTCAAACCATTGTAATTTGTCTCATAATTTTTATGTATTGAGAAACAATAATGGTGATATTGAAATTATTTGTATCTATCTGTCTATGTATATTAAGCAAAATGGTATTTTCAACAAGAAACATTGTCATAACTCTAATAACTCAAATTAAATTTTCTAAAATTTTGAACTTCTATTGGCTAACTCTCATTCAAGATTAAAAAATAAAATTAATATCCTATGATTTAAGACTTTGAAAGGAAAATTAAACGAATCAATTTCAAAATTTAAATTTGAGAACCATTAAATATGAAAACAATCAATTACTCTAAATTTGAAGTTAACACAAATTATCGGTTTTAAATACAAATTATCATAATTTATCTCATCATTTATTGTATTAAGGGACAATACGGGTGATGTTGAATTATCTATATCTATCTATCTATTTCGCAAGGAAAAATGTTATAGACCTCAAATGAATTATTAAATATTCTACAAAACTTTTCGCATGGGTGTGGGACCTACACAAATTACATGTGTGTGGGTTCCACACCCATATGAGAGGTTTGGTAAAATATTTAGTAATTCATTTGGATCCCTAGTATAATTCTTTGGCTAGTGGGTTTTTGGATTTTTTTGGGCTAAAATTAAAAAAAAAAGAAAAAAGGCTGAAATAGTTAATAAGATAAAACGTCATATCAAATCTATAATCATTTAATCTTTTTTTTTTTTGTTTTTTTCTATAAACATCATATCCAAGTAAAAAAAAATTTAATAATTTTTCAAAAAAAAAAAAAAAAACTTACTAAAATAGTCAACTTTCCAAACAAGGTTATTATACAAAAGTGAGGTTTTAAGAATGACAAATACAGGAATTTCAAAATATCACACACAATTTCTTAATTTTTAAAAATAAAATATTAGTATGAATATTATTTATTTATTTTTTATCTTGTGCATAGCGTAGCATGAATCTAACGTCTAGATTTGTGCGTGAGAAGAAATTATGAATGTATTGTTAAAAAAAAAAATTATGAATATATAGAGTTCGTTTGGAATATGAATTGATTTTTTAATTTTTTAATTATTTTAATTTAAGGATAAAAAATCTCATTTGATATGATTTTTTTTTTTTTTGAGTTTTATAAGAAAAAACTAAATTTATTATGATTGAATATGAAATTTTTTAATTTAAAATTTAAAATTTTATTTTATTTTTTTGTAATTATTTTAGCTGCAACTCATCCAAACCTAACTTCCCAAACGAGTGCATAAATTGAGCCGATGTGTGTAGGCCTAATAATTGAGAAATAGAGAGCACGGCATTCAAAATCACATGATATCATAAAATTGGATCATTGACTACTTGAACATTAAATTCATGCATTCAAAATCATATGATATCATAAAATTGGATCATTGACTACTAAAATTAGCTCCGTCAAATATTAGTAACTGTATAATTAAATTATATTTTAAAAATAAACAATAAATATTATTTTTAGTTTTGTTTTCCTTAAAACAATTGTATTATGTGATTATTTATACTTCAAAAATGTTTGGAACTCCTAAAGTTGAAGACCTGCATGACTCCTAAAATAATGTGGACCAATCATATGTTTTTATTTGTTTGTTTGTTTGTTTTTTTTTTTCCTTCCTCGACCAATCATAGGTGAGTAAGAGTTATGAAATCATATTTTTCAGGAGTTTATAACATTATTCTTTATACTTAATTAACTTATTTTTATATGTATTTCTTACCCAACAAATCTTATAAAATAAGTTATTCAAGTTATCAATCAGTAGTTGGATCCCCAAGAGAGGAACTCACCAACTTTTTATTGGGTAAATTACAAACAATTTCCTAAAGTTTGCTTAAAGTACATATTATTATTTATGATTTGAAAATTTACAAATACTTCATTGTTATAATTTTTAATTCAACAAAATTAATTAAAAAAATAAAATTCATAATTACTCTCTTCTATAATAATAAAATTACTTAAATTATTAATTAAAATATATTTATAACATCATTACAAACTGTTAATTGACTTGATAATTTATTAATGAAATGGATGATTTGTTATGAAATTAGAAATTTCAATAATGAAATGTTATTTTTAAAATCATAAAAGAAGTTTTGTATTTTAATTAAATATCAGAAAATGTATTTATGATTTACTTTTTTTTTATTCATGTGTGAAGGACAATACAAATCGGTTGAGAAGATATATCATATGAACCAACCTTATCATCTATAGTTGGACCCAGGGAGAACATTTCGTTTAAAAAACACGCAAATCCAAATTTGATAGGTACAGCTGGAATTTGGATTTGAATCAACTCCAAAACGGCTATATATGTGTATTTTTGCATTTTTATATAATGAGCAATGTTACAAATAAAAAAAATTGGGTATAACTTTTTTTTAGTCCGTTATCAGATTAAACGGTTCTATTGGGTCTTTTTGGACCTAATTTTAGCCCATTTTAATGATTCAAGTTATTTATTGTGTAAATTTTATCAAGTATATAATTTTTATAAAAAATTATATTAATTAAATATCGATAATCATTTGATCAGATTATATTTTTAATAGAAATGTGATTTGATCAAGTGACTATTGATATTCAACTAACGTAATTTTTTGCAGGGATAATATATTCAAATTAAACAGTTTAGATCATTGAAATAAATCCAAATAAAGGCACACCATGACTCAACATAACATTTAGTTTGAAAACAAACCAGAGAGAAACCCTAAAAAAAAAGTTCCATAATTTTTTTTGCCAAATACTTGCATAGGTGTGGGACACACCCATGCAATTGTTTGGTATAAAATTTAAAGTCCAGCATTTTTGTTATATAATTAGTTGTGATAATTTATTATAATGACTTGTAGTACACTAAATTACATTAAGGTTGAGAAGTTATAATCATACCGACACAAGCCAAGTTGAATTGGTATTTTTTTTTTTTTAAGTTTTCTAAAAAATTATGAACTAAATTGAAAAAAATAAAATATCAAAAAAAGTATTTTTAAATGTTTACAAAATTTATCAAAAAATGAAATTTATATGAAAAAATGATTATTTTGTTAATCAATTTATTTTTTAAATTAAAAAATTTTAAAATTAAATTAAGGTTGAAAAGCATTTATATTCTTACCAACACAAGTCAAGTTGAATTGTTAATTTACATTTTTTTTAAAATTTTCTAAAAATTACAAACTAAATTGAAAAAAATAAAAATATGAAAAAATTGAGTTTTTTTTTTAATTTTTTTTTATCAAATTAAATTTTAAATTAAAAAAATTGAAAATTCAACCAAATTAACTTCATCATCATTCATGCCCAATCTATAGAGGAGAAAAATAAAAAAAAAAAAAATTCATCATAGTCCATCATACATGCACGTATGTCGCATCATCATACATACATACATAACGTTTCAAATCTGCACGAAAACCCCAAGGTATATAAATCCCAAAACAGAACAATTTATTAAAATTAAAAAAAAAAAAAAAAAATTCCCTGCAGTCACGAACATGGCACCTTTCTCTCCTTCTTCACCGCTCTCTTTCTCTCTCTAAAACTCACTATCTCTCTCAAATCACGAAGAAGTGTCAGGCGATTCTATTCAACATTCACAAAAGCATATAAAAATAAAAATACAAATAAAAAGAAGCAAGAAAAACCTTCCAATTCTTCGTTTGGAAGCATCGAATCTCGATCTAAATCTATACAGGAAATGTTCGAAAACCCTAGTGTTGACGTTTGGTTGATCAGCAGATATTCATGAAGCAGATTCGCCGATGCAGGAGGATATTAATCCTCTCTTTGCTCGCTGTTTCTGTGTTTGTTCCTATCTTTTTACTCTCCGATAGGCTTAGAAATTTCAATTCAGAAGGTGACACAATTTCCAATCATTATATAGTTATTCGTTTTGTCAGTTTTTATTAGTTCGTTTGATTGATTGCGAATTTTTTCTTGCAGAATCGAAAGAATTTATTGAAGATTTATCGAGTATTGTATGAATCTCACTATTTTTACAATCATCCTATATATTCCTTCATTTTTATTTATCTTGTTGGTTGCAGAGAAAACTGAGGAATATGAAATCTTTTTTTCTCTCCTGATTTTGTATCAAATAGTTGTTTCTGTGTTTTTTTTTGCGTCATACACTTTCTTTGCAACCAACAAGGGTTTAGATGTTTATATGATAAGGGTTCATGACTGTTTTATTATTGTGGACAGAAATATAGGACAGATGCTCTCAAACTTATTGCAATCGAGAAGGTAATCTAGATTTGCTTTGGGTTTTTCGAATGACAGTTGTTCCTGTTTGTTTTATTACTTATTTTTGTGGAATGGAAATTGGGTGCTCTGCTGTGTAGGAAGAAGGAGAAAGTTTGAAAGAGCCACCACCAGTTGTATACAAAGATGGAAGTTTTAGTTCTGTGGTTAGCTTCAGTTCATCTGATGGGAATATTAGATCAAACCAATTAGGAAATGCCAAAAGCAGCACCCGCGGCGATATATTGGAAAGAAATGGTTAGTGCCATTGGCTGTTGTTTAAATTATTCATTGATTCTCATACATTTGTCTACTATGGATTTTTATTTAATTTTTTCTTTGGCTTCAACCTTTAGGTACTGACCAGGACAAAAAGCAATACTATCAGCAAATTCAGTTGGAGAAACAACCATTGACATCTGGGCGAAAGGTATGATATCTGCACAGTGGGCTATGACTTTCAATAATCTTAAAGGTGGTTGAAACTTTGAATAAAGTGAAGGTGGTCTTAAACTATAATATTGTATATGAACTATATCATTTCCAGAAGAAGGAAAAAACTGTTCCCGCTGGCTTCTTGAAAGATCTTTCCAAAAGTTTTACAGTTAAAAGATAATGATTCTTCATGTGGAGGTATACATTATTGATTGGATATGCTAACTGTTCTGTTTACATTGATGAATGATGATAATGTAAGTGAAAAAACTTCCTAAATCAAATATTTGTTAGTAGGAAACCTAGTTCTGGACATATGGTCAGGAGATGTTTGTTCTCGCAGTGTTCAATTTCGTCATATGCTTGCCTATGCAATCATTGGGTACCTGGGGAAAACAGTCAATTTTATTCGAATCAAATGGGTGTAAATGTAAATGCCTCAAAAACATATGGAATACATCAAGTTATTAACTTCTAGATAACCCAGAGTAGTTAATACCAGTAAAAAGTCATACTGTTGTAGGATCCAACCACAATTCATTTTTAAGGAACCTACTTTAGAATTAATTGAAGCCACATTTTTGACATAGCTAAGTATTGAGGGGGGATTTCAATAGTTTCGCCTCATCTCTGAAGCCAGTGTACCTTCTAAAAAGAAAGAAACATGACATTGGTAGATGAAATGCTCCTCACGAGTATGTTTAGTCATTGTGATCGAGCCACTTCACCGGCTGGAGAGCAGAAGACACATTCCTATAAATTAGAATATTGGTTATAAAAGTAAAGTTGCTTTATTTATTTATATAATTACTCATTACTTATGTACCTACCTTTCTGTGTGTTGTGTGTGTTTTGGAGAAGGGGGGGAGGGGGGGAGGGGGGGGGGGGGGTGTTTGGGTTTTGGAGGTTGAATATGTATATGTATTTGTAAATATAAATAAAAATGTATATTGAAGCTTGAAATGCTCAAGAATAGCTTGAAATAAAAGTTGGAGGTTGAATATGTATATGTATATGTATTTGTAAATATAAATAAAAATGTATATTGAAGCTTAAAATGCTCAAGAATATCTTGAAATAAAAGTTGGAGGTTGAATATGTATATGTATTTGTAAATAAAAATGTATATTGAAGCTTAAAATGCTCAAGAATATCTTGAAATAAAATTTGATCTATAAGTGTAACTGCTGTAAATTCATAATTTTTTTTTTGGCTGAAATAGAGCAACGAAGGAATTTGTGCAGATTTATATTCCTTAAATATGATCTATAAGAAGTATAACTACCTTTTTCTCTTTTAAGGTATATATTCATTCCGAAATAAGTTATCTGGGTATGTAAAATAAGAATGAAGTGACTTCTTATATACTGATTGATTTATAAAAAATACAAACGAAACCAGAAGTCAAAGATCTGTGGAGTAAATTTAAAACAATTTATTAACCATGTGTGTATAAGAGGATGTACTAGTTGCTCTCATCAATGACCCCCACCTCATTTGCAGTTTTGCCTAATTCATTGGAATATTAAATCATTGCCAACCAAATAGATACGATATGTATGAAGTAGAAGTGATGCAAGAACGAAGTTTTGGTCAATCCTTTCTAACTCAGTCTATTTAATCAAAGATCAGTTAGTAATGCCAACAATAAGGGGAAAGTTTCTTAAGCAAAATTGTATAATATTTTTAATCTTGTCATCATGCTCTAAGACTAGCATTTCAATTGTTTGAACTTGAAGGTGAATGCAGGACTACATAATCAATGCTTAGGTTTGTAACTTTAAAATCAATGACTTGTAATATTCTATTAGTATGCAAGCATCTTCAATTTGTTTTTGTGCCTTAATGTACTTGAGTAGTATTTCAATTCAATGCATCTTGAATCCTTTGAAGCTATATTTCATGGACCTGGGGTTAGGTATGGGTCTAAGTGTCCAGTCATCTAATTCCATATCCAAGGACACGAGGACATGGCAAAATGTTCATAATATGGTAAAATGGAGTTCACAAGGTGTCATAGAGAATTTTGTGCATAAATTAATATGAGGGTTGCATCCATAGTTTTATGGTTAATTCAAGTTACTAAATATGTGTTTGCTAGGTGAATATCCAACTACACATGTTAGACATGTTTTCCATACCCTCACTCAAGTTTTGAGTGCTTCACACATTTAGAAGAGTAGGAAGAAATGTTTGGTTGTTGTATTATCTAGTATTTGCTTAAATTTATTTATAACCTACTGAGTTTCCTAATACAACTTCCAAACATCTTTATGAACATCTTTCTTTAATAAAAAAAGAAGAAGACATATTTAAGAACAGCTTGCTTATCTATTTACTGCCATGGGATGTTCTTGGTATAGCACTAGGTTTTACATGAGGAATTCGGGATTTTTGGTCATCAATTATGAACTTTTTCCTTTTGACAGAAAGGATATTGGTAATTAAAGTTGATTGTTTCGATGATACATTTTACACATTAGACAGATGAAAAGCTACTTAGTCCTATTTGTTGCAATTTTTTTCTCTGCCATGAAATAAAACTAAGCTTTACTTGGATGGCTATTTTTAAGGTATCAAGTGCAATCAATTTCGGTATCAAACCAGGAAATTAAGCAATTTTGAGCAAGCTTCTTGTTATGCTTGCACTTGGACATGTTTTGTTAAAAGTGGTTATATGTCTAACGCTATGTTTGGATCTCAGGTTTGTTTACGGATAGGAAAATGAAAGAGAAATGAAATTACTCAATTCATACCCTCTTCTTTTTTCTTTTTCTTTTTCTTTTTTCGTGTGTGTGTGTTTAATTGAACAAAACAATTTGATTTTTTTAATGTATATATATTCAGTTTCTTTTCATTCCTATCCCAATTAAATCAAATAAAGAAATTTGCTTGCTTCTTTCACCTCATCTCTCTCTCTCTCTCTCTCTCTCCATCAACAATTCCAAGATGAAAACATATCGAAAGTAGAAATATCAACTTGTTTTAGGCTTTGCGATCTGCTTATTAACTTGGTCTTGATTTTGTGTACCAGGAACTGTCAAGACAACCAATAGTTAAGCACATTCAGAGTATACCATCACAGACAAGGAGGGTATTAGATGAGAAGGTGAAAGAGATGAAAGATCAGTTGATTAGGGCCAAAGCATACTTGAAATTTGCACCACCGACTAGCAACTCCCAATTAGTAAGAGAGTTGAAACTACGAATTAAAGAGCTAGAACGAGCTGGTGATTCCACCAAGGATTCTGATTTGTCTAGGAGGTAAAGTTCTAATTTTCGTCTTGAATGATGTTTGAAGGATTAAATATTATAGAAGGAAGGAATATTTAGTGCATTAACATGTGTATTTGTAGAAGAAGCTTTGCAATCGGTGAAATGAAACATAAGTCTCATATTTTTGTGTTAGAGTAAACTAATTCTTTATACTTGTGGTACCATCCTTCATCTTATAAGTTGTAGCAGATTGCAGTTTTTACACAGTGAGTCAAGTACTTGTTCACCTGGTGGATACATTTTAATCAGATTTAGTATTAGGGCCTTCTACTTTGATACCCCCCCCCTCCTATGCCTAACTGGCTGGGATAGGAGATACTGCCTGCCTTGCTGATCAAGGTAAATGGGTCCAAATTTTAATGTTTTTTTAAATATCTATTAGGGAAAATGACCTTGAATATTAAATTTGCTGTTAAAGTCAAATCTGATTACTTAAGCCATAGAAGATGTGTAATTGAGTATCTGGGCGCATTTGACATGCCTACTACTTGAAGAGATAATTAACCCATATCTCATCTAAGAACAGTTGACTTTTCAGTACTCTGCAGAGGATGAAAGCCATGGAGAATACCTTGTCAAAAGCCAGCCGTTTGTATACAGACTGCCCAACCATGGCCATGAAACTCCGTGCTATGACTGACAATGCTGAAGAACTGGCTCGGGCACTGAAGAATGAAGCTGCATTTCTTGTTCAGCTTGGTGGAAGGACCACCCCCAAAGGCCTTCACTGCCTGTCCATGCAGTTGACTGCTGAATACTTTGCTCTACTGCCCAAGGAGCGGGAGTTCCGTAACCAACAGAAGTTGCTTGATCTTAATCTCTATCACTTTGTTGTCTTCTCTGACAACATTTTGGCTTGTTCAGTGGTTGTGAACTCAACTGTTTCCACCTCTAGGGTAAGCTGCCTGGACTTTATTTGGTGCAATATCACTTGGATACCATTTTTTCGCCCAATTACGCTTGACCTTACTGGTATATATTAAGTTTTGTTTTAGATGACTAATAATCCCAAGCATGGTCTACAATAGACAGAAAAATTACTAAGAAAATTACATTGATCAATGGGAACTCATCATACCCATCATTGATTACAGTTTTGGACAGCAGTTGATCTGCTACATGCATCTGCCCTTGATGCTTGTTTTGAGACTTGATTAGTCTAATGAAATTTTTGTGGAAGCTATCATTTTTTCTAATGCATGATGAATTACCACGTGTTCAATGTTGTGGATAATCATTATATTGCTTGTCACAGCCATCATTTTTATTTTAGTATCAAACAATTCTATTCATGGTCCTGTCATATGTGCACAGGAAGTAGCACTTATACACGTGTATATATATATACATATTTACTTAATTAATATATTATATTTACATCTATAATAATATGTTTTTAGTGATAATAGACTATGCATTCTCCATAAACTTGTTATATGAAAGAAATTGTTTAGTCTTTGGCCATGTCTGAACTAGACTTTATTTGCCCATATTCCTGTTTAATTGCAAATGGACTCCGGTGTTCGCTTCCTGATGTCATTTTACCCATGGATAACTACCGCATGAGTTTTGGATTTTTCTTGCGATATGAACTTTTATTTCTATGTCAAGGGCTTCTAAGTAACCGCTGCAATTACACTGAATTTGTCTGATGAATTGAAGGGACTGGAGCCTTCATTTGAAGAAAGTTGAATTGGTTGTGATGACAACAAATTTGGGATCATCTAAAATTGTATTAGTTAGGTTAGGTTTGTCATGGGGTCAAACCACAGAAACAACCTCTTCACACACGGGTGGTAAGGTTGTGTATATTTGACCCTTCCTAGATCCTGCAATGATGCGAGCCTTGGGCATTGAGATTGCTTTTTTAGGATTATTAGTGAATCGTGAATATAATTCAAGTAGTGAATGCCTAATTTTTTCTGCCAACCCCATTAGACTAATAATAGCATGAGAATCCCAGGTATCTAATTGATGAATCAATGTGGATACATTTTATTCTTTGTAAACTAAAAAGGAAAAAAGAGAGAGGCTTATGACACATTTAATTAGAATTGAACTAGCTTTGCTTGACCATTTGCAGGAACCAGAGAAGATAGTCTTTCATGTAGTGACAGATCCTCTAAGCTTCCCAGCAATGTCGATGTGGTTCATATTAAATCCTCCTGGGAAATCTGCAATCCAGATTCAGAGTACAGACACTTTTGAATGGTTGTCCACCAAGTATGGTTCAACACTGCCGACACAAAACTCCCTAGACTCGAGATATACATCTGAACTGAACCACTTACGTTTCTATCTGCCAGACATTTTCCCTATGCTGAATAAGATTGTGCTCCTTGACCATGATGTGGCTGTGCAAAGGGATCTGACAGGACTTTGGGATGTTAATATGAAGGGGAAAGTAAATGGAGCAGTGGAGACTTGTCAGGAAGGTGAATCTTCATTCCGTCGTATGGATATGTTTGTCAACTTTTCAGACCCAATGGTGGCAAAGAAGTTTGATCGCAAGGCATGCACGTGGGCATTTGGGATGAATTTGTTTGATCTTAAAGAGTGGAGGAGACGGAATTTAACTGGGGTCTACCACAAATATCTGCAATTGGTATAGTTCATTCGCACCCTTCTTTCAAATGTTTTTTGCATGCTCATTTGTTGGTGGATTCAAACTAATTTTTGCTGACCTGTCAAATAATTCATTTTGTTCTTCCAAATTATCTTTTTAGAAGGATGATTGTTGTGCCTTTAATTGAGGTTGTACTTCACCTCTGCAACTCTTTCACACTCTGGATTAGAAGGTGAGAACAGAAAATAAAATAAAAGAAATGATTGTAGTCTCTCATTTAGGTGAAAAAATAAAAGAAATGATTGTGTTTTCTCACTATTGTATTTGGATGAGTAAGAAAGTATTTGATATAGGGATATTTTAATGGGCAATCTCGGTATTATGTAAAATACACAACCAATCATTTTGTTTCTCACCCAATCTCACCACTTTTGATAAGAAATGAAACCTATAAATTAAGAGAGTATCTCTATCACCATGTCTCACTATTTCTCACATTTTATCACCTGACTTGTAAACCAAACGTGAGAAAAGAGTTCAATTTCCTTTAATTTCTTATCATTTCTCAATAAATCACTCTATCCAAGTGGAGTGTTAAAAAAAGTATTGAGTCACCATTTGTTTCCTTTTCATCGTTTTCTTTCTTCATCACTACCAGATGGCATTTTGTTGATATGTCACAATGGTTGAGTCTAGTTGAGATGTATTTTAGTTTCTGTATTTGGAGCTTGCCCATCAAATTAGGCCTTTTGAAGGTGTGTTCATGAGGCACTGCATGCCATATATCACAGATATATAACTAACTATACATGCTTTCTTTCTTCTTCTTTTTTCCCCTGGTGGTGTAATTTTGTTTATGCATGCATTAAGCTTTATTTTGAACACAATTAGTTTTCTAATGATTGTATTATTGTGGAGGTCATGCAGGGATATAAGAGGCCGGTGTGGAAAGCAGGTAGCTTGCCCTTAGGTTGGGTCACCTTCTACAACCATACGGTGGGTTTGAACAAAACATGGCATCTCCTTGGGCTTGGTTCTGACTTGGGTGTCAGGCAGGAAGACATCAAAAAGGCATCAGTGATACACTTTGATGGAATTATGAAACCTTGGTTGGATATTGGGCTCGAGGATTACAAGGAATATTGGAGGAGACATATTAACTATGAACACCCATATCTCCAACAGTGCAATATTCATAGATAATTAAAATCCTGCATCATTAGTAGCTTGAATCAATCCCATTCTACCGCACAGATTTGTTGCTTTTTGTCGGAGGAACTCCATTTGTTCACTTGATTTTTTTTCCCTTCTCATTCTTCTACAATTTTTGTTTGTAAATTTCAACTGTATTTTTTTATTTTCTGGGCATAACCTTCTAGGAGCGGAGCTGAGCTGAGCTGAGTCAATTGTTAGCAACAACAGGAATGAAATAAGAGTGTCCCTAAGGTTGGTTATAATGCTGGTTCATGTGTAAATAACTCATTCTAAAAGTGAAATAGTATTTTCTAATTTGAATACAATAATAATATAGATCTTCATTTCTGTCTAGTTACTGTATCTATATCTTTTCTATCGTAGATGACTTGATTATTGTTCTTCAGAGTGACCCTGATGGTTTTATCCAAGCTTTTTTTGTGAAATGCTTTACTGCATGACTAGCTGGTGTGGCCCTGGTCTCTTTATTTTATAGTCAAAACGATGTCGTTTTATACTCAAAACGATGTCGTTTTGAGTGATTCGAGTCATGATTTTTTGGGTCACCTAACATTATTGATAACTCAAATTCATTTTAGGAAGCGCTTGTGAATGCATGACTCTCATCCAGTAAGAACTTCTATAGTCATGTTAAAAGAAATACTGTCACGCATTGGTTTGCCCATTTCTCCTTTTTCACCAAATAAAATAAAAAATTGATGCCATACATGACATTTCAGTAATTGATTGGTACCCACCACACCAATCAACTGTTTGGGTTAGTTAACTCGAAAAAAGGGGGGGCCAGGCCAAGAAACCAAAGAGGTGCTACTCTAGAGAAATTATTGATTATTGATTATAAAAGGATTGTGTAGTGTGACAGGTGGAGGGAATTGGTTGGATGGTTACAGATGAGGGAGTATCTGTCTATCCATGATGTGTGGTGCATTGTGGATCAATTATATTCATTTCATGACAATATATGAAATAAATAAACTGAAATAATCATAGGCTTCAACTTTTTTCCTCTACTGGGAGCTGCTCTGCTCAATTCTGCGGAACAAAATCTGAGAAGAAGAACTAAATTGTTCTAAAATGGCTACCATTACTGCTTGCACCTCATCATTAGTAACACGCACCGCCGTCATGCAGAAGAGAATGATGGCGGTTCCTTCCTCATCTGTTCTTGGTAAGAATTACTCAAAAATACTGCAATTCATTCATTTTGTTCTTTATAAAATATAAAATTCCTACTTTTCATAGAAATTATAAAGAATTAATCTGTCCTTCCTTCCAATAGTTATAGTTCCTTTGGGAATTATAGACCCCCCCAAAAAGATTTGATTACCTATGTTGGATAAAAAAGAAAACAATTCCTTTTATTTGGATAAACATCAGAGAAAAGAGAATAATAGTTTTTCCTTTCATCAAAATAACATTTATCATTGTATTTAGTTGGGTATTTTTAATGTTGTGAAAATTTGATATTCAGCTGGTTTCTTAACTTTCTAAATTTCTTCACCTTTCTGTTTAGTTGGATGATTTGTAAAGAGATTTGGAAAGGAAAAAAAAAAAAAAAAAAAATGTATGAACACATACCTTTTTTTTTTTCTTTTTAAATCCCTTTCTAAATCCTCAACCAAACATTGTGTTAGAGAGATTCAAAAAGTGATTCTCGGCCTTTCTTCTTAGTTCATTTCATTCTCTCCTTAAACTTTGTTTAAATCTTGAATTTTAAGATGGATTTTTGAAGGAAAAAATGAAGAGAAAGATAAATGAAATAGAAGTAAACTTCTTCACAAATCTTTTTTTTTTTTTTCCCCTTACAATTTTAAAATCCAAACTCAACATTAAGGATTATAAGAGATTTTCATTTTTCCCCCCCACTCCAAATCACCAAACTAACAGTCACTCCACACCATTTTCGGAGAAACGACACTAGCAAGACAATGATTTTATTTATCTAATGTATGATGCAGGGTTGCCAGCAATGGCAAAGAAGGGAAAAGTGAGATGTTCAATGGAGGGAAAGCCATCTTCTGTGGAGGAGAGCAGCAGTAGCTCAAAAGTGGGGATGGGTGCATCATTGATGGCTGCCGCTTGTGCTGCAACCATGTCAAGCCCAGCCATGGCACTAGTGGATGAGAGGCTGAGCACAGAAGGAACTGGACTTCCCTTTGGTTTGAGCAACAACCTTCTGGTTTGGATCCTGGTGGTTGTGTTTGGTTTGATATGGGCTTTCTACATTATCTACACTTCCACCCTTGAAGAGGATGAGGAGTCTGGATTGTCTCTCTAAACCCAAAAACAAGAGGAG
Source organism: Camellia lanceoleosa (assembly GCA_025200525.1). Taxonomy (NCBI): domain Eukaryota; kingdom Viridiplantae; phylum Streptophyta; class Magnoliopsida; order Ericales; family Theaceae; genus Camellia; species Camellia lanceoleosa. Next base: position 104,426 of record JANUSC010000162.1, on the reverse strand, counting down.
TTGTTGTGTTTCATTCATCATATCACTATCAAAATGCAATGTTGAACTTTGTGTTTACAATTGCATTTTCTTCTCTGTAATATTTCCTTGTTTTCTGTATTTAACTACTTTGTTTCTTGATTGTACTTCCCTCTCCTTTTACTGTTTTTCATATCTTGTTTATTATAAAAAAAAAAGAAAAAAAAAGGAAGATCATCAAAACTTTCAAAACTCAACTGCAACTAATTATCTAAACATTGATGCTCTATTCCATTAGCTCATAAACTAGCTACTGTACAGAAAAATAACTGTACCATTCGTGTAAAATTAAATTAAATTATTGGTGGAAAATAAAAAAATAAAAAAAAAATTGTGTAAAATTAAAATATTAAAAATGATGGAAAATATTAAAAGTTAAAAATATTGATCGAAAATATTAAAAAATTTGTGTCTATAAAAGGAGCATGATAATGAAACATTGATGTGCAAAACTGGGGAAAAAAAAAAATTAAAAATGAAAAAACTGATGATCTTCTCAATTTTAAAACTGGAGATTCAACTTGTTTGGTTCCAGTTTTCAGAAAATTTTGCTTTTTTATTTTTCGTATTTTGTTTTCAATGAATTTTTTTTATATATTTTAAGCATTTTTTAAAATTTTTTTTAGACATACCTAACATAAATACACTTAAAAAGTATAATATTTGTGAAAAAAATGTTTAAAAAATATACTAAATACCAAAAAATACAAATATATATATATATAAATTCAGTACATTTTCGTATTTTTTTGTATTTATTAATTTTTAAAAATATTTTTTCAAAAATATTTTACTATTTAGATACATAAGTAAGGTGCATAAAAAAAAGTAAAAAAATTACTTCAAATTTTAAAAATATTCACTAAAAACAAAAGAAACACGAAAAACAAAAAACTTAGTTTTCAAAAAACTGAATTCAGAAAACTAAAACCAAACATTGTTCTCGGTTTTATTAGATAATTGAATCAAACTAGTAAGTAGAAAAGCAAAAATGTGTAATGTCATGCTTTGTTTTTTTTCCACCAGTTAGTGAAATATCTAGAACATCACTATGCAAAATTGATAATGTTTTAGTTTTAAAAATTAAAAAAAATTAAAAATATTCTTAGTTTTACTAAATAGAATTTATTAATTCAAAAAATCTTAGATAGAACTTGAGCTATCATAACATTTGTAAATAGAATTTTTAGATAATTAAGGCCCCGTTTGGAGAGTGGCTAAATTAGCCAAAAAGTTACTTTTTTAGTCAAAAAGCCAACAACCCATACCAAAAAGTCAAAGATTCCCTTTTCTCTCTACTTTTTACACATCTTTTCGTAATTAGTCAAAAAGTCATCCCAAACATACAAGTTTTTTTTACCAACCTTTTTAGTCAATTAGTCAAAAATTTACTAAATTAGCCTGTTCCCAAACGAGGCCTAACTCAAAAAAAGTTAGCAAAATATTATTGAAAAACCAATTTTCAAACTAATATGTAGCTTTGCTAAAAAAAAAACTAATATGTAACATTTGAAAGATTATAACACTTGGGCCAAGGCGGGCCACGGATACGGCTGATAAATCGTGGGCCATTCTTATGGGCCTGCATTGATATTAGACGAAAAGTTTCTGACTTTTTTTTGGAAAGATTCGCACTTTTCACGGACCAAAAGGAGGCAGAATCTTCGCCGGCGCTTTTTTCATTGAGCTAACACCCGTTAATTGATTTAAGAAAAAAAAGATTGATGAGAGTTTTTAATTGTCAAGTTCTCAAGAGTTCTAATGATGCGCGGATTTTATAATGATGTGATATTTGTATTTTGTATTTTTTTTTTTCATTGTCAAGTTATTAGAATTCTATTTAGAGTTTTAAAATTAGAGAAATATATTATTTTTGTTGATTTAAATGTCATATTTTAACAATTAATTATTAACATTGACTGATATAAATATTAAAGGAGTGAATGAAAAATGTTATCACTACATGTTTAATTTTTATATGTATTCATACCATAGATGCAAGAGTAAAGGGTTTGGATTTTAGATTTATTATTGTGTTAGGCAATATATTATTCTCCTGTTTATTTCTTATCTATTATTAAAAAAATCTAATCATATATAATAATTTGGATTAGGCAATTCAATCGAGTTCATAGATTCATCAATTGAATCAGTTCATTAAAGTATCCAAATTTGATAAAATAATCAATTTATTTTGTAATTCTAAAACATAAACATAAAAATCAACAATGCTACATATATTTAAATTTTTACTAATAATCTTATTAAAAACATATATATTTAATTATTTTTTTTTTATAACCAATCAAATTTAACTTCTTACATTTTTAATATAATTTTTAATAAGATTGTTAGTATGGATTGTTTTGAGAAATAAGTTAAAAGTTAATTTTTAAATTTTTTTAAATATATATAAAAAAATAGGTAAATAATATTACTCAAAAAGATTAAAAGTCAAAAAATTAAATTTTAAAACCTCTTCCAAAAGAGACCTATGTATAGAATTATTTCATAAAAATTTATTACAATTATCTTTCAATAAATAAATTGTACGGATTTTAAAACGTAATTATAATAAAAGAATGAGATTATAGGGTGTTTTAGAAAATTAGTTAAAAATTAATTTTATTTTTTTTATGAATAAATTATGTGATAAATAATATAATTTTAAAAGTTAAAGTTGACTGGTAACGAGGTTTCCAAAACAGTCCAATGATTAGACACGCTCCTCCTCACATTTTTATTTTCAAAACCAGGGCGCGAAGTTGTCTCAATCTCCCGCGCCTTTCCGACCACACCCCCCGCTCTCTATATTTCGTTCGTCGCCCATCTCTCTATCTCTCTCTTTCTAAAAATCTAACAATCCCTAAATGCAAGGCCGCCATCCCCACCCGTCCACCCCCGGCGGCGGCTCCTCCATTTCCGACGAGTCTCATGATCCACCCAACCGAGGCAAAAAGAGGGGTGGCTACAACTGCGGCCGCTGTGGTCTCCCTAAAAAAGGCCACTCCTGTCATGCTCCCACCACCACCACACCATCCGATTCCAACTCCGTCGTGCCCTCTCCTCTCTCCGCTGCCCGCCCCCAGGCGCCGTCCCACCTCCGGCGCGCCCTTTCCTTTGACAACATTGACGTCCAGGTGTTGCCGGAATCTGACGGTGACGGTGACTACAATGCGCCGGAGGTAGAACCGGTAATGGGATCCGGTAGGTTGCCGGTGAGTTGTCTGTGGGAAGTGATGAGGAGGTTGCCGCCGCCGGCGCTGTTGTCGGCGGCGAAGGTGTGTAAGGGGTGGCGGGACACGGCGAGGAGGCTGTGGAGAGCGGCGGAGGAACTTAGGCTTAGGGTTCCGGCGAAGGCTCAGGTTGGATTCGCCGGATCGGTGTTGCAGAAGTGTCCTGGTCTTGTTAGACTGTCTCTTAGAATGGAAAGGTTAGGGTTTTCAATGACTGTTCATCAGATCTAGTGGTTTTTGGATGGATCAGTTGAAATGACTGTGAACTGGACTAAACCAAGTGAATATGAATATGAATATGACCTGCGATTAATTGAACAAAAAATTTTAAAAAATGGATTTAAAACAAAATCTGAAACGAGATGTTTGAATGGGTGGATATAATTAGCAGACTATTGGTCGATATACTCGATTTCATAGTTCTGCATTGAATTAAATGAGTGATCTTTGTAGGGTCATCTACAATTTGTTCCAAATTGCTAATCTAAGTTGCACTTGTTTTCAGTGGTTATTTTATGTTTTTTTTTTTTTTTGGATCTGATATAATGTGAACTTGAAATTGTAAATTTTTGGAGAAGATAGGCATGAAGAATTATTACGATAGCAATGAAATCAGTCAGATGTTGATCATTGTTTTTGTTTTTACATGGTTTAATCGTTTTCTATTTGGGTATTGCAGTGATGTGGATGCAACGATGCTGGCCTGCATTGCATTCTCTTGTCCTAATCTGGAATCTATGGAGATCTTTACATCTAGTACCTCATTCAATCGAGTAACTGGGTATTATTTCTATTCTGTTTGTGTGGTCTTTCAAATATGCACATTTTAGAGCTCAGTTTGTCGTGCTTCTGATATTTATCTGAACCTCTGATTTTTTCTCTCCGGAGGAAAGTGGGTTGTTGGAGTTTGCAGTAGGTAGCTGCCATAGAATTCCCACAGCATTGCTTGATAAAACATGATTCATCCATGCATGATCCAGTTTAAAGAAGAGATGATTTGTTGAACGCTTTTCTGTGCAACCAATATTTGGATTTGTCAGGATATGGTTTATGAGGTTTTATGATGTCAAAACCAGGCATTAAAAAATTAGATCTATACTGTGTTGAAAGATTATGAAACAAAACTGGGTCAAAGAATAGATAATGTAATTTGGGTATTTGGGTTGCTTGGCACATTTTTTGGTTTTTGACACTTCATGCGGTGTGTACCGTGTACAAATTAGTCTTACATTTGATTGAGAGAAGGGTTAGGTCCATTTGTGTTTATTTGTTGAAATTAATTGGATCTGTTTTATGATCTTAATGCAGGGATGAATTAGGTCGTTTTATTGCCGACAGAAGATGTCTTACAAGCCTCAAGATGGAAGGTTGTTCTAACCTTAGTGGATTTATTCTTTGTTCATCAAGTCTTTCTACACTTTGGCTTTCAGAGCTTCACTCTCTCTCTAAGATGGTTAGTGCTATTATTTTCATGTGTTCTCTCTCAAACTACTTCTTTCCTATATGCCCACATTCTTATTATTTAGAGTGCATTCAATTCATTTTTTCCATACGTGGTTTGGCTGTTTAGGTTTTCAACTGCCCCAATTTGAAGGAGATTTCCCTAGACTTTTCTTGCCAAGAAAATGATAACACTGATCTTACTAACATGGTGGATGGTTTGGGAAGGAACTGTCCAAGGCTACAAAAGATACACATTGCATCGGTTCGACTTTCGCATGCTGTTGTGCTTGCTCTTACAGCTTCAAATTTGAGGTCTGTTAAATTCTTAGTTGTATGGCTGATTTTTTTTTTTGGATAAGTCATATTATAACCAAAAAAGAAGGATATATGATGAAATTCAATACACATCTTTTGTAAAGAGAGCAAAAATAAACAAAAACAAACAACTCCAACAAAAGAAACAAAATTAAGCCTATAGAAGACAAACACGACAATCACAATAAAAAGGATTCAAAATTTCCCTCTAGCATTCTTCAAGTTATGAATTTTTGTTTTGAATTTTTTCTACTATCCTCCTTTCTAGTCTCCCCATTACTGGGGTCACTTGGAGATGGACTCTTATTTTTTAGGCTCTTCATTTGGCACGACTCTTGACTTAATTCTCCATTCCCTAACTCTTTCATATCACACGTCAAAGTCATTAGATGTTGAGGGGGGTGGAAGACTGCATCTCTCTCTCCATATGGATGATATTTTATTTCAATGATTAGTGGAACACCACCATCAATGGTCTAATTAATTAAGTCAAAACAAGTGAAAATTGTATGGAGCAGTACAGGCTTTTCTACTTTGTTTGGCTGTCTCCCCATTTTTGTATCTTACCTTACTGTACTGTATCTCCACTGTGCAGAGGGTTGAAAATGCTTTCTCTTGTGCTTGGATCAGAAATCACTGATGCATCTGTTGCAGCAATTGCTTCAAGCTACTCAAACCTAGAATTGCTTGATCTGAGTGGGTAAGTTACTACCCTCAGTTTCATTGCATTTGAGTAAATAGGGCAAACAGTAGTTAATGTAAGCCAGGTATTACCATGTGAAGGTTCCACAATTTTCTTGTTTCTTCATGACTTGAACACTATAATTGAAATTTGGAATTATACTTGCCTAAGTGAGAAGTGGGATTTCTTTCAAGATGCAGTCAATGGTTATTTTGTCAGAACAATTGCTTGTTTCTTAGGCTACTCTTTTAGATTGTAATTCTTATGCCACCTTCAATTTCAGGTCAAGCATCAGTGACAGCGGCATTGGAATGATCTGCAATGTGTTCCCTGAAACACTTACAAGACTTCTTCTCTCACTCTGTCCTAACATCACTTCAAGTAACCTTCAAGACCTGCATTCTATCTAATGCAACGTCGCATTCTGTTTTATGTATTTGTAGTTTTACTTTTGGTTTCCAACTGGCTTTTTACTTGTTTCCTGTATCTTTTAGGTGGAATCCAATTTGCTGCAGCTCAACTGCCTCTTCTTGAACTCATGGACTGTGGAATGACCATATGTGATCCCAATTTCCAGAGTCCAACCTTTGAAGAAAGCTGTGACTGTGAGTCACAAAAAACTCCAAGCAGCAAACTGCACCTTATTTACCAGAAGTTAATTATCAAACATGGCAAGCTGAAAAAACTAAGTTTGTGGGGCTGTTCTGGCTTAGATGTGAGACTCACTAGTCTTGAGTAATTTGTATAATTTTGCTGACTATTTCTTCTCTCTGGATCTGAACTTGTGAATTTGTGTGCAGTCTTTATATTTGAACTGCCCAGAACTTAATGAGCTGAATCTAAATTCTTGTAGAAACTTGCATCCTGGTATGTTCTCTGGGTTTCCTTCTTTTTCAAGCTGGTGACATGCACACACAAGCATTTTGTGACTTGGTAGTTTTTGTTAACTAATTTTATGTTGTTTTTTTAACTGCAGAGAGATTGCTTCTTCAGTGCCCAAATTTGGGAAGTGTGCATGCACTTGATTGCCAAGATATGTTGGTCGAAACCATTCAAAACCAGGTGAACAATCTATAGTTTTAAATTTATTTGTCCTTTTCTTGTGATAGCTGTTGATACAATCAGTGCAAATCAAAGGGCAGACAACATTTAGGCTATGTGGGGCGTATGAGAAGACCAGATTAGTTATTAGTTCAGTAACCATCATATTTGCAAGCATGGTATTGCGCTATTGTTGGCAACAAGTTTGATGCCTTCTCCAGTAATACGGATAAAAGCAATTTCTTTTTCTAATTTTGGGAGGATGCTTTTGAGTGATAGGATTGAACGTTCAATCATATGAACTTTGTGTATTCTAGAAAATATAATGTTTTTTTTTTTTTTTCCCAGTATTGAAGTGGACTTCACAAACTGATTTTACTTGCTGCATTTTTCTTGCATTTATAGGTCTCTAGTGAATCTGCTGCTGTGGAAAACCCTATTCCTTATAGGCGATTAGGTGATGGATCCAAGAGGGTTCGGGTCCCACTTTTTCTCAGTCAACAGGTAATACTGACAGCTTACAAATGAATATTGCTGATTTTGCTGATGACGAATACTCTCTATAGTAGGAGCATTCTATTTCTCATTTTTTGTGCTACATTTTGGGAATTAAGTTTGGTTTGATGTGTGTGTTATCTCATAATTACGCAACGACTTCAGCAAAATGGCATATCATTGTTATAAACGTATTTATAACACAACTTACCCATCAAATCATAAAATTAAAAGTCAGCCATAGTTGCCTTGCCTTAGTTGTTTTTGTTTTCCTTTGTTGATATATGTAGAATTTTTCTGATGGGAAATCATTGCCTCCTGAAGCTCTTTTCCCTCAGATGAGAACTTGTTTTGTTGGAATTTCGACTTATAAGCTTCTCTTTCTTGCAGGAATCTGATGATGACAAAAAGGGAAGGAGGGTATTCAAAAGACAGTGCACTGTGATCATGGATTAATGGAAGATGTGCCTTCCATGTTTTTATTTTTGACATGCAGTAATTTCTTCTTGTCATATTAGATCCAAAGGGCATCTGACCTAACAGTCCAAATGGTCTGTAAGATTGTAATTGTTCAGAATTCTGAAATGTAGACTTATTGATCAGTAGATAATGTAGTTCACAACTACAGCCCTTTATTTTTAATCATGGGAGTGAAAAATCTGATGATCAACTTTCTTTTTTATTAAATCCATCAGTCATTAAATAAAGAATACATTTTCACCTTTGAATTGTGTTTATCTTGAAGCCTATATACCGTTTCTGTTTGATATTATGCTGGCTGTCGTGCTAATTTGGGATGGAAAATGGTGTTCTACCAGAAAATTTATACAGAATACTAACCAGAATATTATGATCAATGATCATAAAATACAATAATAAGGCTATACTTATCACAATCCTATATACTTATCATGCATATCACAGTATTTGTAAATACAATATTAATATATTCAATCTCATCATCATTAATATGTATATATATATACGTAATTCAGTATAGATAAATTATATTGACATAATAGTTTATAAGATAATGAGAGAGTAATTTATATAAAAATTGGGCCGAGCTAGGTAATGGGCCGTTATGGGCCGTTGTGCGAAGTACTGAGTGAAATGGCCATGAAGTTACTCCGGTCTTACAGAGGCATGAAGTTACTTTGGTCCTAAAGGGTTACGGTTAGTTCGGTCGCCATACTAAAACTTATGCCGGTCATAGCGCAGTGTAGTTAACGTAGTCTAAACCTTAAAAGTTAGCTCGGTTTGGGCTTATTATGGTTTATGGAAGAGGAACTAAGGTAAGGGTAGCGAACCGAACTAAGGATAGTTCGGTCTATTCTGCGGCTAAGCATAGCCATGCTTAGTTCAGCCACATAGGAGTCCAACTATGGTAAAACCATCTCACTTGGTTTAAGCAGTGAGGGGGATGTTGAAGGATAAGCATTATCTTTCAGGAGTATGAATCCTAAGAGGACTTTACATGGAGGAGTAAGAGTCTTACTTGGATTGTACTACACGGAACCTATAAAAGCTCATAAACATCACCTATGGAGAGGTAACTGAACTTTGATTTCCGAGTACACAGAGCTTTTGTTTACTTGTCTATTTATCTGACTTAGGCATCGGAGAGGTTTTCGGCACACACCTGCCGGCTAGCTCACCGTTTGTGTTTTTAGGAAGTAAAGCGATGACATACGGAAGAGCGCAGACTTGATCAACAGGATTATACGCGAATGTTTATTTCTTTCCCGTACAATTGGCGCCGTCTGTGGAAACTTCAGACAAGAACAAAACCTCTTAATTAAGTTTTTCCTCTTTAGAATCACTGGTGCACAATGAAGATTTGCCACAGTTCGCCATCGACGGGCAAACACCAGAAGGGGGTGCGAGGCGCGAAGGCCTACCTTCTATCCCTCCTATGGTGGACTTGAAGCCACAAAGACAGAATCCCATGAGGGATACAAGGGGGAGAAGGCAGACTAACAACCCTCTTCACTCTCGTTCACAGAGTCCAGAGAGACAAAGGCGGAGGATTGATCCTCAAGCTTTGGAGGATCGCGTCAAGAAGCAGGACGAATTGATACGACGGATGGCGGTGGACATGGAATCTCTAAAGCGCCAGATGAAGGGAAAAGGAGTAGTAACAGGAGAGGGGCGCACAAGCAAGACGCCCCCTCGCCACTCGGAAGATCGTAGTAGGAATACCACACCCTCACAAGCAGAGAGTAGAAGCCTCAGGACAGACGATACCTAATCCAGGTCTTCTAGAACTCGTCACTCCAGGTCTGAGAGGACGAGATCTGAGAGGTCATACACTGAAGGAAGCACCTATTGGCCCTCACATATGTACCAAACAAGATCCAAACAGACGGAGTTGCCCAGATCATCCGACTTACAAACTGTGCTCGAAGAAAAGGCACGATGGAAGGAGGATGCCAGGGCACGCGATCCACACAGAGTTTCTGCCTTACAACAGTTGGCTCCTCGGACGCATGGAAGCGTCAAGGTTGGAATGTCAATATTGCGCCCTGCCAACGAACCGACGGACAAGGCATTAGCAAGGCTGCAGACCTCGCCGTTCGTTCCGATGATTGAAAACACACCCCTACCATCAGGCTTCCTTCAGCCCAAATTCACTATATATGAGGGAAAGACGAACCCCTACTCATACTTGAGCCACTTTCGCCAGGTCATGGCTGTTTACCGGCGAAATGAGTCTTTGATGTGCATCGTCTTCCTATCTAGCCTTGGCGACCTAGGCTTGACTTGATTCGAAAACTTCTTGAAGGCATCATAGCCTCCTGGGCGCAATTGGCAGAGGCGTTGGTAATAAGGTTCAGAACAAACACCAAAACCCCGGTGGAGATCGACCAGCTACTCTCCATCGACATGGGCGACAAGGAAACCCTAAGATCCTACAATAGTTGCTACTGGGAGACCTTCAACCAGATTAGGGACTGCCCCACCAATCTCGTCATTGCACAGTACAAAAGAGGCTTTCCAGTCGGGAACAGACTAAGAGACTCAATCACCATGACGCCACCCCTCACCATGGAGGCCCTGATGGAAAGAGTGCATCAGCACATCAGGGTGGAAGAGGATGGCGCCCGAGCTAAAACAAAATCTGGCACGACCACAACACCAGAGAAAAAGGCCTCAGCAAAGGTCAACGCGGTAGACCGTCCGAGTAGAAACGGACAAGGCAGGCAAGACAACGGAGAAGACTAGGATAAAAGATGGTTGAGGGTCCGCATTGCTATAACCACGGTATTCAAAAAACCGATCTACCGAATTCTAAGTGAAATACGAGATGAGCCTTTCGTCAAATGGCCAGCCAAGCTAAGAAAAGCTCAGAAGGACTATGACGAAAGGTCGCGGTGCACCTTTTATAAAGAAAAGGGCACCGCACTGAGAATTGCACGCCATTGAGGCAGCACCTGGAGGAGTTGGTGGCAGCCGGTCACCTGGATAAATACATTGAAGGAGGGACTCAACCAACCCCCCAGGACCACAATAACCCCAACGGGATGCCAATCGACGCCCCACCTTAAGGCATAATCAATGTGATACATGGAGTCTTCGAACCTGAGCGTGTATGCGAGCTCAGAGGGTCAATCAAGAAGGCTGAGCACCTAAGAAATGTACTAAGTGTACAACCTACCATAAAAAAGGGAAAGACAGAGGCCACGAACGTCATGTCTTTTTCAGATAGAGACTTGGCGAGGATATATTGCCCTCATAATGATGCCCTGGTTGTCACTCTCCGAGTCAAGGATTTTGATGTCAAGCGGATTTTGATTGACTAGGGTAGTTCATGTGAAATAATGTACTACGAAACATTTAAATAATTGAAGTTACAAGATAAAGACTTGGCACTTGGCGTATCTCCCCTGATTGGATTTAACTCAATGCCAGAGTGGCCAGTCGGCAAAATAATTCTTCCAGTTAGAGCAGGAAGCGTAACAAAACAAGTGGAGTTCTGGGTATTGAAAGTCCCTTCCACTTACAACATCATCTTGGGCAGAACATGGCTGCATGCCATGCGATCGGTGGCGTCATCCTACCATCAAGTAATGCGATTCCCCAACGACGCTGGGGTAATTGAAGAGGTCTTTGGAGACCAAATCATGTCCAAGCAATGCTTTGTTACGATTAACAGCAGCAGCGCTAGCAAGGGATATGTTCATTTGGTGGAAGAACCTGAGAGCAATGAATTGTTCGCAGATGTCGGTAAAGTAGCTAATCAAAAAGCGGTGGAAGACTTGGTAGAGGTAATGATAGATGAAAAGAACCCGGATAAGTTCTTTTTGCTCGGTTCGTCGTTGTCCAGCACTAAGAGATTAGAGGTCTTGGAATTTTTGACCTCTAACATTGAAGTGTTCGCCTGGACACCGTACGACATGCCAGGCATTGATCCCAATTTCATCTGTCACCAACTCAATGTCCACCCATCTACCAGACCAATCATGCGACTGCACCAATTCTTGGAAAGCCAAGTTTGAGTGGGACGACGAATGCGACCGTGCCCTGGAAAGCTTAAAAGAATACATGTCTTCTCCACCACTGCTTGTAACCCCAATTCTTGGAGAAGAACTCTTATTGTACCTGGCAGTCTCGCAGCACGCAATTAGCACAGTGTTGGTCCGCGCAGAATGAATCTAATATCTGCCCATCTATTATGTCAGCAAGACATTGCTGGGTGCCAAAACGAGGTACTTGCCACTGGAAAAACTAGCCTTAGCCTTGGTGATGGCCTCAAGGAAGTTGTCGCAATACTTTCATGCCCACACCATAGTCGTCCTCACAGCTTTCCCATTAAAAGCTTTGTTTGAAAGGGCGAACTTTTCTGGGTGAATCTTGAAGTGGGCAGTAGAGTTGGGACAATATGACATCAAGTTTCAACCCAGGACCGCGATAAAAGCTCAAGCTTTGGCAGACTTTGTCGCAGAATTCACCCCAGGAAGCCATCATATCTGCCCAGTCGACCTGACTGAAACAATCAAGCTAGGGATGGAAGTTGACGTCGGAATAACGCAACCCCTGGTACAGGTTACCCAGTCAAGTCCCAAGGCAGACCAGAACAAAGTAAGGGAGGAAGAAGCAAACCATGCCACACCAAGTCAAGACTCACCAACAAACAATGACTTGGCATAATCAGATTGCGAAGGGCAGACAGCAGGCATGGACCTTGAAGAAAACACCAGCAACATTTTGGATCCCAAGGCATCATCTGATCCCTCCACTTGCTGGAAGTTATTCGTTGGAGAGATGTGGAAGTTCTTCATGGATGGAGCATCCAACCGGCATGGAGCAGGACTCGGCATAGTCCTCATCTCTCAAGACGGCCTAGTAGTGGAGCAGGCAATCAACCTTGGCTTCCCGGCATCAAACAACGAAGCGGAATATGAAGCACTTCTTGCAGGCCTCAAATCAGCATTCTATATGAAGGCCACCGAGCTAATGGTCTATAGCGACTCACAACTAGTGGTAAACCAAATATCAAGCGACTACGAAGCAAAGGATAACATAATGGCCAAATACTAAGAGTTAGTCAGAACAGAGATCAAGAAATTTGAAGTAGTGAGGATAGAACAGATTGGCAGGGAGGAAAACAGCAGAGCAGACGAACTAGCAGGCTTTGCCTCAATGGCAGATACCTCTATCCCTCATCCACTGCTGATCGACTACCTGTCTAGACCAAGCATTGAAGACCCAGAAGCAGAGGAGGTATGCTGCGCTGATCTAGGCCCTTCTTGGATGGATCCAATCATACTGTTCCTGAAAGATGGCACCTTACCGGAAGAAAGGAAAGAAGCCAACAGAATTAGAGCAAAGTCACAGCGATTTTGGCTCTCCCCTTCTATGGCATTGTACAAAAAGTCATTTTCAGGACTGTATTTAAAGTGTGTTCACCCCAGTAAAGTTGAAGCATTTTTATTCGAAATACACGAAGGCATGTGCGAAAGTCATCAAGGGGGAAGATCACTAGCATACAGAGCAATCTCGCAAGGATATTGATGGCCTTACATGCAAGCAGACTCAGAGAAGTACGTAAAGAAGTGCGAGAAATGCCAGAAGTTCACACACTAAATACATCAACCTGCTAGAGAACTTCTACCCTTAACCAGCCCATGGCCCTTCGCAATGTGGGGCTTGGACATAGTAGGACCACTTCCAACAGCACCAGGCAACAGGAAGTTCTTTCTTGTAGCAACCGACTACTTCACAAAGTGGGTGGAGGCAGAAGCCTTAGCGTCAATCAAGGAAAAAGACGTAAAGAAGTTTGTCTAGTAGAATATCATCACTCGATTTGGCATACCAAAGGTGCTAATATCAGACAATGGCACTCAGTTTGACGGCAAAATCTTCAGAAGCTTTTGTGAAGAGTACAAGATAGAGTTCTACAATTCCACACCGGCATATCCCCAAGCAAATGGTCAGGCAAAAGCATCAAATAAGGTAATCTTGGATGGATTGAAGAAAAGATTAGAGAAGGCCAAAGGCAAGTGGGCAGAAGAGCTCCCTCATGTTTTATGGGCTTACCGCACCACACCTCGGCGGTCAACAGGAGAAACTCCATTTTTCTTAGCCTATGGTATGGAGGCAGTAATCCCACTAGAAGTTGGCCTCCCCACAATTCGAAGCGAGAATTTTGATCCAGATTTGAATGGCGAAGCCATAACATTGGAGCTCGACCTTGTGGAAGAAAGAAGAGACAGAGCACTGGTTCACATTGCCTCATACCAACAAGAATTGTCTAGAAAGTATAACAAAACAGTACATCCAAGGCAATTCAAAATCGGAGACTAGGTACTGCGCAAAGTAATGGGAAACACTTTGGTACCGGGAGATGGCAAGTTAGGGCTTAATTGGGAAGGACCTTACAAAGTGGTTGGATTAGCAGGCAGAGGGGCATACCACTTAGAAGATGAGGACGGCAAGGCAATTCCCAGGCCATGGAATACTGCCAATCTCAAGTTATTTTATTTTTAGCTTTTTTCTTTTAAATATGTGTAATATTTTCATTTCTCAATAAAACAAGTAGTTTTCTTTTTAGTATAGGCATTTTCTTCTGTAAAAGTTTGTTTTAGTGAGTTAGGTAAGTTAAGGGCATTAAAAACCCAGTTGGCCAGATTAAACCAACACCCTTCCTAAGTCCAGGATAAGGACTCAGGCTGCAGGACATTTGGTCGAAATAACCAAAAACTTTATTCTAAGTTGGCTGGAAAAACCAATTTAGAGGTTGGCTGGATTAAACCAACACCCTTCCTAAGCCCAAGATAAGGATCTAGGCTGCAGGACGTTTGGTCGGAATAACCAAACATTTTATTCTAGGTTGGCTGGAAAAACTAACTTAGAGGTTGGCTGGATTAAACCAACACCCTTCCTAAGCCCAGGATAAGGATCTAGGTTGTAGGACGTTTGGTCGGAATAACCAACCATTTTATTCTAGGTTGGCTGGAAAAACCAACTTAAAGGTTGGCTGGATTAAACCAACTCTTATTACTCCTTAGCCGATGTAAGGGTATAGGCTGAAGAGTGGTTGGCTGGATTAAACCAACTCTTATTACTCTTCAGCCGAAGTAAGGGTATAGGCTGAATAGTGGTTGGCTGGATTAAACCAACTCTTATTACTCTTCAGCCGAAGTAAGGGTATAGGCTGAATAGTGGTTGGCTGGATTAAACCAACTCTTATTACTTTTCAGCCGAAGTATGTATATCGGCTAAAAAGTGGTTGGCTAGTAAGCCCAGTCAGATTGCTCACCTAAGACCGGAATAAAGTATCTCGGCCGAAAAATATTGTGTTTCGTTCAAATTGCAGTTAGAAAGCAAGCACAAACAGGAAAGTAAACCGAGATAACAGTTAGAGCAAAAGAACTCATTACAAGTACAAGCATACAGATCAAACCAGAATACGTGTTGAATACAAAAGAAGATTTTCATTGATCAGGTTCAAGGCAAATACAAAGGAGGGGCCTCAGCCCGGTTACAAGACCAAAAGAGAAGAAGAAAAATACTAAAAACAAGCAACAACAAAAGAAAGTACAGAATCAGTTGAACAGATCATCAAGATCAGCATCAATATCAACACGAAGACCGGTTTCAGAGGGTAGAGCGGTCTCGGTTGGGAGCTCGGTGTCTATTAGAAGCACGGTTTCAGTCGTCACGTCTTCAATCGTTGGCTCCAACCGAACTGATTGATCGTTGGCTTGTTTATTGACGACCGAGGTATTATTGGGCTCGGTATCTTCATCATCATCTGAACCCTGAAGAAATTGTTGCTAAACGGATGCAACGTACTCCGCTAGTGAGCTCAATATAAAGTACTGAGGAGGATTGTATACCTCGGTCTCAGGTTCACAATCGAGCTGCACCACTGCTGCCCTCCAACCGCATTTGAAGAACAAATCTTTAGCGGCCTCACATTGTGGAATATAGAGGGTTTCTCCCTCCTTGAAACCTTCAGCATTGGCTTCATCCACCTTCTTTTTTAGTTCAGCGATCTCTGCGTCTTTCTTTCCTTCGAGATTGACTAGCTCACGCAGGTACTTATCCTTCATCACGGTTAAGGCCCTCTATTTGTCAGCGTTAGCCGAGGTAACCAGTTCGGTCAGACGGGCTACCTCGACCTCCAGCTCGGCGGTCTTCTGTTGGGAGTCTTTCAGTTCGGTGGTTTTTTCTTCAACTTCAGCCATGGCTTGCCTTACTGTTTTACGAAGCTCCAGCACACGCTTGTGTGCAATTTGACTCTTTTGCATGGCCTGAAAAAGAAGTGAAAGAAACTAATGACAAAACCGAACAGAAAGAGGAGCAACTTACCAGAATCATTGATTTCGTCGTTGACCGGATGGCCTTGAGCTCGGTCAGGTGCTTGTGATGCTCCATGTCAGGGGGCAGACATACACTCTTAGCCAGATTGAAAGCTAGCATGTGGTCTTTGTCTGCCACCACTGAGTCAGTGTCACAGATGGCGTGGTTTTGGAAAGTCATTTTTGGACTCCATTTAGAGGAGCTAGCTCGGTCAGCAAGCTCTGGTTGTGGACTCGGTGGGGGGCTTGGTGGTAGTGTTGTTTCGTCTTCATCAACAAGGCATTGTTCGGTCTGAGTAGTCCGGACATGCTTACTGGGGCGCGATGAGGAGGGTTGTTGAGATGGTAGGGCCACCACGGTTTCCTGAGTCTGGTTCGGCGGTGGTACCTCGGCTTTGTTTGTTTCGGTTAGGCGGGCCATCTCTTCTTCGACAGTCAGAGGGACTAGGTTGATTTAGGGCAAGTTGGGATCTGGTTCGGGAGAGGCTTCCAGTAAGAAGTCTGTTACTCTGGCTTTTACGGCGGCTGCTGTATTTGTACGTCGGTTCAAAATTTAGCAGCTTGGCCCAATTTCTTTCTGGATATCGTAGTGCGGCGCGGAGAGTGTTCAAATTGGGGTAGTTGTAAAGAGATTGAAGATGAGCTGAATCTGCAAAAAGAAAAACTGTTAGTTCGGTTCAGAAATTGGAAACCGAAGTAAAACAGAAGCAGGCAATAGAGCTAAAGTAATTATACCGAGTGTTCCTTTATTCCCGTTTATACTGCGGCCTGGGATCTGGGCTCGGTGGTCTTCAAAATTCCCAGATACCCAGAAAAAATCATCATTCAAGTCTTTATCCGGTGTGTCTTTTATTATTTTCTCTCGGCTGCGGCGTATTCTTAAATAATAGACCCACCCATCTTCTTTTGAGCCTATGGAATATTGGTGGAAGAGTTCGGCTAGGCCGAGGTTAATACCAGCACGGCGGTTTAGCTCGACTATACCATTTATTATGCGGTATGAGTTTGTGGAAAGCTGGGTTGGGCATATCCTAGTTTGCCTAAAGAATTCACAAAGTAAGGGCTGTACAGGGAATCTAAGGCCGGTTTCTACAATGGAAAGGAGGATGAAGGGAACAAAATTAGGGTTTCCCCAAGGTATGGTATCTTGTTCGGCTAATGTGAGCTAGATGTCGTCAGGAATGTTATACTCCCTTCGGAATTCGGCCAGGCCACCAGGTGTTTCTACTAAAAACCTATATTTACCCATTTTTGTCTTAAGTTATGAATAAATTATATTTGTGATTAGCTCGGTCGCTGAAGTGGGCTGAGTAGTTCGGTTGAGCGCTCAAAGGAGTGCCTGGGCAACCTAAAGTCTACAAAGTAAAAAAACAAAGGTGTTAAACACAGACCGTTGAACCGTGCTAAAGAGAAATAGAGGCAAGATATATCAAATCTTAGCTCGGCTATGTAATGCTACGTGTCTTAGCCCGGTTTGAGCAAGGGTTTGGTTATCTCGGTTTGCACTAAGGATTTGGTATCTCGGTTTTTACAAGAGGTTCGTTATCTCAGTTCGTGCAAGGGTTTTTAGACCGATTGAGCCTCTAGGGGCAGCACTCTTAGTTCGGTTTGAATTAAGAATGCTGGTTTAGCCCCAGGTTGTAGCTCGGTCATGAACAAGGTTTTCAAGCACACTACTGTATAGACCTAGTACGATTCAATGGCTTGGTTAAATTGGGTAAAAAGCTGGTTTGACTCGTTACAACTACAAGTATAGCGTAAAAAGATTAGTTCGGTTGAGCAGTCCGGCTAGACTGACATTAACCACAAACACTTTCATATTTCGGTTGGTGTTTCATTTTGGATTAAAACTAGTGTTTCTCATGTTCTTTCTTGAATTCAAATGGTTCTATTATTAAGTTTTTACATAAATATACAAGACAAAGCAAATGGAAAGAAAGTTTTTTACGAAAATACAAACCTAAAGCTATGGATTAAACAAATGAAAAAACAAGGAAAACAAGACAGATTTGAATAGCTTACCAGGTGCAGAGGAAGAAATTGAAGATGGAAGCAACGGCAGCAGCAAAACACGAGCTTCAAAAATTGCAAGGTTAAAGAGCAATGGAGGTTCGAAGAGAGAGAGAGAAGGGGTTGAAAAATGAGATGAATAAATTTGAAAAAAAAACGAAAGGGTTTGTTTTGATGAAAAGACCTAAAAGCGGGAATTGTTCAAATTTTGCGAAGTACGAGGGCGACGTGACAGCTGCAGTAGGCCAATAACAGCCTGCTACGTATCCTTAGAATGGGAATCGATTCAGTCACCACAGCTGAAGGGACGTTTCGACTAGACAGATCAAGTTGGCCGGTTTGAATTTAGCTCAGCTAGAAAGGCTAAATGGGTTTTTTAGCTCGGCTGGAAAGGCTAAATGAGTTTTTTGCTCGGCTGGAAAGGCTTAAAAGTTTTTAGCTCGGTTGTAAGTCTAAAATTGTTAGCTCGGCTGATAGACAGATAATCCCTATCATGCTATACATATGGAATTAAGGGGCAATTGAGAGGGTAATTTATATGAAAATTGGGCCGAGCTAGGTAATGGGCCGTTGTAGAGAATTCGCCACTAACCACATAATTGGGGTTTCCAATTGAAATCAATTATGCTATGGTTTGAACGGATTAATGTTTCGCAACTACAAGTTCGAAGCATTTGACAAGAAGATCATCACATTCAATGTACGAGCACGAACCATCTCAAGTAATACAAATCGTTCACTCTAAACTAAGGTAGTGATACGACTTGTTCCTCGTAGCATGGTTCATCCCATACCTTGAATGTGAAGGAAAAGAAAACAATTGTATGGATAATATTTAACAATCACAGAAAGTCAAATATTCGAAAGAATAATGAAAATTATATATAAAGAATTTCTAAAACACCGTACAATAGTTCAAACCTTTACATAATATAAAATCAAAAAGAAAAACCTATTACATGGCTAGGGTTTCTTCAAAACCCTAGAAAAGGAAGACTAGCCACTCATGGAGGAGTGAAAAGAGGTAGATAGAGAAGAAACCACCATTGGAGACATCCTTGAAGCTTTTAGTTCTTTTCCCTTCCAAACCCTAGCCCCTCTCTTTTGGTCAAACAACTTCAGAACCCTAGAAAAGCCTTTTCCTTTTCCTTTTATACTTCTACTCACTTCCAAACAGGTTTAAAACATCAGTTTGACTTTTCCAAAAAAAGTCAACTCTGTCCAAATTTGGTCTTTTTGCCCATTTTATGCTCCGATGATGTACAACCTAATTGACATTTAACACACATAAATTATACGGTTTGATCAGCAAGTGAAGTTAAGAGATTATAATTAACGGCCTCAATGATGTACAATTTGGCCTTAATCAGCCGTTATGGGCCGCTGTGCGAAGTACTGAGTGAAATGGCCATAAAGTTACTCCGGTCTTACAAAGGCATGAAGTTACTCCAGTCTTACAGAGGCATGAAGTTACTCCGGTCCTAAAGGGCTACGATTAGTTCGGTCGCCATACTAAAACTTATGCCGGTCATAGCGCAATGTAGTTAACGTAGTCTAAACCTTACTAAAAGTTAGCTCGATTTGGGCTTACTATGGTTTATGGAAGAGGAACTAAGGTAAGGGCTTAGTTCGGTTTATTCTGCGGCTAAGCATAGCCATGCTTAGTTCGGCCACATAGGAGTTCGACCATGGTAAAACCATCTCACTTGGTTTAAGTAGTGAGGGGGGTGTTGAAGGATAAGCATTATCTTTCAGGAGTATGAATCCTAAGAGGACTTTACATAGAGGAGTAAGAGTCCTACTTGGATTGTACCACACGGAACCTATAAAAGCTCACAAACATCACCTATGGAAAGGTAACTGAACTTTGATTTCCAAGTACACAGAACTTTTGTTTACTTGTCTATTTATCTGACTTAGGCATCGGAGAGGTTTCCGGCACACACTCGCCGGCTAGCTCACGTTTGTGTTTTTAGGGAGTAAAGCGACGACGTACTGAGGAGTGCAGATTTGATCAACAGGATTATATGAGAATACTTATTTCTTTCCCGTACAGATAAAATTGTAAAAATAAATATTGATTTCCCTTTGTGCCAAAAAACAAATGAAATTATATTGAAAAACATTTCTTGTGTGAAAGGTAATTCACAAAATTCAAACTTTTTTTTTTATTTATTCGAACTTAATGTTGTTATTAGTATGCCAACATTTATTTCTTCAAATTTGCAAGTCAATAGTCGTATTATAATAGGAATTACATGGAAAATAATTAAATGAAAATCTAAAAAGGACGTAATATGAATCATGAGTGAATTGAATGATAAATGTAGAATTTAATGAGTATCCAAAAATGTAATTGCAATTACATGAGGGGTCATGCTTAAGTGTGCAACCCCCTTAAGGTTGCACACCATATGCAACCCAATTGTTAGCCGTTAGATTACAATAATTGATCAAGACCATTGAATTGTTTAATCGTGAAAAAGTTGAAACTGGGGCAGCCGGTTAATGCTTGTATTTGCATGATTACATCCCACTCACTCTCTGTATTTCGTCTCTATCTCTCTCTATTCTCCTCTCTGTGTAAGGTTGAGTCAGTGTAACTGTTGATTTCCATTAACAGGGAGAAGCCCATTGGGTTCGTTCCATTGACGAAGCTCAGAGGGAAACGATAATGCAGGCGATTTCCAACAACAACGTAACTACAATTTGTGTTGGTTCCATTCTCAAGTGAAGCCCTTCTCTGAACTAGATATGAGGTATGGAGTCGCTCCTCTTTGTCTCCCTCTCCTCTCGTGGCCCGTTCACTTGACTATTTTCCTCAACTAAACCCCCACCTAACTTCAACCGCTTACGCTTCGTCCAACAGAACCCCTCCATTGGCAACTAACCTTTCTCTTTCTCTTTCTCAAGCGAGTGTTTGTGTTTGCACAAACAGCTAAACCGTGTGAAAATGTCATGTTTGTGTTTGTGTTAACAATTTTCAGTCATCAAGTAATTGTTTGTAGTAATGTCGTGTGCAGTATGGCCCCAGCGGAAGTTAAAAGGGAAGGTGATGATTATGACATTCGAAATGAAGCAGATGACATTCGTTTGATGAATGAAAGTCGAGCAGAACCTGATCATGGTTGCGAAGGTGGTCCGAGCAATGAAGAACCAACCAACATGAACAGTGAACATGGCAGAGCCGACGTGAAAAAAAGAAATGGTTGATTGATGCTCATCGCAATGACATGGTTGGTGATGTTGAACGTGCTATTCTCGAACGTAAATTTGATTCGTCGAAGATGGAGAAGATTTCTACAATGCGTATGCTAAAGCGAAGGATTTAGTATACGAAAATCCAGATTTAACACAAATAAAGAGGGAAAGGTCGTTAGTAGGTCGTGGTTGTGTTCAAGGAGGGTCGAGATTACCAAAATACTTGGACCGTGTTCTTTGAGAAGAGTAGAGCTCCCAAGGCACTAACAAGAGTAGGTTGCAAGGCCCAATTTCGCTCTGATACGATCGCGGATGCCGTGAAGGGAAAGTATGTTGTGACTCACTTCGTCAGCATCACAACCATGAATTGGCGGAACAACACTGTGTGATGTATCTGAGGTCACATCACAGTTTAAACAACGCTGACAAAGCTCAAGCAATGGCTATGCGCAATGTCGGTGTGAAGACTAGCCAAATCATGGACTATATGGTAAATCAATCCGGGTCTTATGAGAATGTTGGTTTCATCCGTACGGATCTACACAACCATATTCAAGCCGAACGTAGAGCAGAAGTTGAGGATGGTGATGCGCAGGGTGCGTTGGTTTACCTATGTGCAAAACTTGATGTTGAAGCATGTTTTTTTTACAAGTATGATGTGTGTAACGATAACAAGTTACAAAATCTGTTCTGGGCAGATTCGAAATCGCGGGCCGACTACGCAAAGTTTAGTGATGTGTTGATATTTGACTCAACTTACAGAACCAATGCATACAAGAAACCTTTTGTCATGTTGGCTGGTGTGACTAGCCACTTTAGGACCACGATATTTGCATGTGTTTTGCTAGCTAATGAGACAATTGAGACATACACATGGGTTTTGGAAACATTTATAGAGGCGATGGACAATAAAGCACCTGTGTCCGTACTGACAGATGGGGATAAGGCGATGCGAGAGGCAATCAGAAGAGTATTTCCAGACGCAAGACATCGATTATGTAATTGGCATCTTGGGAAAAATCTTGCTTTCAAATGTTCACATAGTGGCTTTGCACATGCTTTCAAGCAAAGGTGCATGGACATGGAAACGGATGAGACAAAGTTTGAGCATGGCCGACGACAATGGTCGAAAGATTTGGACTTCAAACCAACGGTTGGGTGTTGGAGACATATGAGAAGCGTCATATGTGGTTTGAGGCATATATGCGTGGACATTTCTTTTTTGGATGAAGAGCACTCGGCTTCGGAGTGTATGAATGCTTATTTCAATCCTTCCTCCAACACAAATTGAAGCTATATGAATTTGTTAGGCACTATGATCGGGCTCTTGCAAGGATAAGGTATAACGAGGCCGAGATGATCTTTGAAACAAATAACACTTTTTCCCAGATTGATTACTCCATTGCGAGATATAGAGAGACATGGAGTGAGCTATTCAATTCAAATATATTTAGAATGTTCCGTGATGAAATCTTAGAAGAGGGAAGTTGAATGTGAAGGACGTGTTCCTTTGCGGATGGTCGAAATGCTACTATATTCATAAGTACAAAGTGAAGGATGATCATGGATAGTAACACATTCGTCCGATGCTTTGCAATGAGATGTTCTTGCATGAAGTTTGAGTCGTTGGGCTACCTTGCCGCCACATGATATGTGTTATGAAAGCGAAAATTTCACGAAATTCCAACTTGTGTGTCGTGATAGATGGACAAGGGTCAAAGCAAGGATGGCCGAATGGCCTCAACCCTCAATTGATAGCACTACAACACAGACGGCCCTATGGGATATTGAGTTCTTCCTACAACGAAATGTGTTTCTATGCCTCGCAATCAACGGAAGGTTTCAAAGAGGCTAGGGATGCATGTCTTCCGATGACGAGCGGATGAAGGAGTTATATGAGAGGAATTTGAGCGGTGGGAATGGAGAGAGGAAACATTCATTCTGTCGACAATTTGGAGTAGAAGATCCCGATGTTGTGAAGACAAAAGGGAACCCAGATTCGCATCGTCCAACCGTCAAGACCAAGAAAATGTGGGAATTGCAAATGCATTGGGCACACAAAGCTTAACGTGTCCTAAGGTTCGGTTTAGACGAGCGAGGGTACTAACTCGATGCAAATACACTCCACACAACGACCATGAGTACAATGCGAGTCATCGCCTGCTCACGCAAACTGGGTTGGTTGATCCAAGTACACCGCATTAAGCAACGGCGACTATTTTTCGATGTTTCTCCCGATTCCAAGCAACTGTGCAATACGGTAATGTTGAAGAAGAAGGTGGAAAAATGATTCAACACAATTGATGAGGTGAATTAGGTAATTATATAGTTTGGAGAAAGTAACCCAACGAACTCAAGCATTTATCTCCATGCCGATCGGTATATGAATTACGAAGTTCTGAGCAGAGTTGTGAAATTATTTCATGTTTACTATGGAAGTATGGGTTTATTGTTAGTAAAATTATGGTGGGCCTATATCGACAAAGAACGAAGCGATTTTTAACTTGACAAGTTGAAGAAGAAAATCAAGCAATTGTGGTATTGGTTTGAATGCGAAAAGGATGAAGACTTCTTTCGATGAACCGATGGTAACAAAGTAGAAAGTAGAAAGTAGAAAGTTGTTGTGTTGTTGTGTTATCGTAACAAAGTAGAAAGGAGAAGGAAAAAACTACACGAAGTTACAATGTAGAAAGTAAGTTGTGTTGTTGTTCATGTCCTCTCTCTCGCAAACATTCTCGCCTTTATAGTCGTAAAATTCCCGACCCCATGATCTCGCCAATTAAGAATCGCTTCAGGCAACTTCAGAATCGCACGGTCATTTCGTATTGAAACCACATAAAAGCTTCACTTGTACCGCCGGTGCATATAATTGAAGTTGCCACTGTGCTGCATCCTTTTAGCCTTTCCTCGACAGACATGCACTCCCAATTGCTCATGTTTCCTCTTGGAGGTGGCCACTAAATCCATGAGCACCGCCAATAATCGCTCCAAAGTGTAAGTCGTGGCATGCAAGATTCAATGTTAGTTGAATGGAACAATTGTTGGGAGGATGTGGGAAAAATAGGTGCAAAGAGGAATTTTTAATCTAATATCCAATCATAATTTAGCTGAAAATATGAGCGAATTTTTTTTAAAAAAAAAGTAGTTCCCATTTTTTTGATTATAAACCCGAGATGTGTATTTTGTTTTTGATATAAATAAGTTGTGTAATTTCGTTACGTAAAATGTAGGACAACAATTGTGTTTAAGTCATTACAATACAGAACATTGAACATATTTTTATTAAATTACAGGGAAATTTCAATATTTGGCGAGTGTGATGATTCATAGTCGAGGCGATAAAGGAGTGGCCTAGGGTTGTGGTTCAAGGCCCGTTTGCAAGGATTGTGGTTGTGTTTAGTGGACAATATTCTGTCGATTTTTGTCTCATAATGATGAGGGACATGGCCCACAATGGTGAAAAGGAAGGTCGACAGGGAAGCGTCAACATTTGGCAGAGTGGACTTGAAGATTCGAAGTCGGCAGGGAGTCATAGGCGCAGTTATGGTGTAGACGTGTGGGATGATGCAATGCTGGGCCACAAAAACAGTATACGGATAGCGAAACGAACGATCTCCGTTGTAGGCATTCCAAGTATACTAAACCTCCACTTGCATCGATCTCCCTTTTCTTGTGTTTATTTCATGGCCACCAACTGCTTGAAACTTCGCCGATGAGCAAGGTCCGCTTTGTCTCATGCTTCCTCTGAAAGTATGCCCACTAACTCATAATGATGAGGACATGCCCCACAATGGTGAAAAGGAAGGTCGATCGAACAACAATATTTGGCAGAGGGGACTTGAAGATTCGATGTCAGGGGGTGGCAGTTATGGTGTAGACGTGGGGGGTCATGCAATGATGGGCCAGAAAAACAGTATACGGGTATCAGTACTAAACCTCCACTTCTATCTGGAGCTCCTTTCTTGTGTTTATTTCATGGTCACCAACTGCTTTTAAACTTCACGACAGAGCAAGGCTCTGCTTTGTCTCATGCTTCCTCCCGAAAGTGTGCCCACTAACTCCATGACCGTGGTAAAACTTCCCCATCACTTCTAGGTGACCCACATGCAGAGAGCCCACTTTGGTGGTGGACATTCTTGGCCACATGCCCTCGAAAGTGGACCATCTGTCGACAGAGATCGGCAAAACTTGGTGCAAACAATAGCCCCCATGTTCAAGTTAAATATTGGGAAGTGATTGACACCCTCCAATCACCACTGCACCACCAATTCCCCACACACACACACACGTGGGCCGATTGGAGAAGGAAAAAAAAAAAAGTGGCCAATCGAGAGAGGGGGTCATGGGGTTCCCCTTGTGGGGTCCAAGTCATATGATATTTAACTTAACGGGGGCCATTGTTTGGGGCCAATAGCAAATTTGTTAATACGGGCGAAAACAAACATAAACTAGAGCCCAAATATATCGCCCCATCATAAGCTATAAAAGACCCACCCTTTCAACTTCAAGCCACTTCGCTTCTCCGATTCGAACTCCCCAGATCAGACTCCTCCTTCTCAACCATTGCCGCTCAAAACCAGAGCACCACAAAACCCTAAGCCATGGCGAAAAAATCTCAACCATCTCCATCCGAGGAGAACAATGAAGACCTACTCCGCTTCCTGCATCTCTATCGAGCACGACGCTTCCTCTAAAATTTGGTGCAACCCTATTGCCCAAAGACAAGCTCTGTTAAGGCTAGTCTAGGCCCTACCTTCGTCTTACTTCCTGCACGAGCTAGCTCCATACTATCCCTTGGTAATGGTGAGAACCTTCTTCTCAACCAACTCGGGTGAAGTGGACTAACTGGAATGTCAGCAAAAACCCACTCAGAGGGTGGAGGTCACCAGACTCTGATTGGCGAAGCTGGGCCAGGAGAATTGAAGGTCACGACGCTGAAGTATGGAAGCACCAGGGCATTGGTGAAGCAATTAGATTGTCGACTAAAATTTATGAAGCGGACAAGGGGTTGATTGCTGCTGCTGCATGCTTTTGGTCGCAGTCTAGTAACTCCCTACTCCTCAATTTTGGTATGATTTCCCCTACCATCTTAGATGTAGCTCACTTGACTGGTCTCCCAATCTTGGGCAATCCAATTCATGCTCTCCTTGAGCCTCCAAAAGTGACATTTACTTTAAACACTGACATGTGCTATACAGATTTTGCCAAAAAATACCAAGGCAAGCCTGGTTCCGCTGTCGATGACAAAGAAAGAACTGCTTTTTACTTACTTTGGCTTTGTGAGTTTCTTTTTTGTGTCCCTGGGTACAAGATCACGAAAGAATACCTCCCCCTTGCCTTGTGTATGCAAGATGGCCAACTTATGGCTTTAGCCCCTTATCTTCTTGCCATCCTTTACAAGGCCCTATTTTCCTTTGTGGACAAGAAAATTTCTGGCAATTGTGGTGGCCCCTTCTGGCTCTTCCAGGCCTGGTTGTATGCCTATTTCTCTGAGGCACGACCCCCACCACCTAACACCTTGAAACCTGTTTGCTACTCCTATCTCGAAAGTAACCGCCACTTATACCAGCCAACCCATCCTCACTTTCACAAATCATCTGACCATGTTTTACAACCTTCCTTCGCAGAGACCTTCCCACCTGTACATGCTATTTCAAAACTTTGAATTCTCCTCCAGTAGACTTCGCTTCCTCTTCACAGACCCATCTGATTTACACAATGACCAAGTCCAAGAACAAAATGAGAGTTGGAGACACATTCTCACCTCTAGACATGTCTTGGTTGCTCAGATCCTCCGCCAAGCTATCCAAATTGCAGCTTTTGAGACATACAAATCAATCAATGGTCCAGTAATTTGGTCTTTCCTGTGCTATCCCTTATCCTTATTTCCACCCAACCATCCATGAGGAGATTGGGTCCAGAATCCACTTCAAAGATCCTACAAGCTGAATCCATACTCACAGAGAACACCAAACTTTTCCAAGAATTTGGCCCCTTCTTCTTCAAACCTGCTTCGGACTGCTCGGCTGCTTTTCACCATTGGTGGGGACTTATGTCTGCCATTATTTTCTACAAGCCACTTGAAAGCTGCCTTAACGATACTTGTCATATTCAGTACGCATATCCTCGCCTTCCAAGCTTAAGGCTACAGGTATCCTTCCTTCATATACTTGAGATCCCTGACTGTGTCATGCAATTTGTTTTGTTTTTTTCTCTAAAACACTAACTTGTTTAACCTTTGACAGCCAAAATTGGGCCTGCTGCTGAACCATTGGTTAGGGACCAACATAAAGGCAAGGCTCCAATGGATGCAACTACTCGCATAAACACCCTTCGCCCAAATTAATGCTGACTTTTTGCGTACCACAGACAAGAGTACGTAGAGGAACTACCACTGCACTCGCCGAGACAGAGGTCACAAAAGAAGAGAGAAGAGCTCGCTCCCCGCTCTAAGCACATACCTAATCGAGTGGGATATCCTCTCACCAAATGCTTGGCCAAACTACATCAAATCCTTCAGGCGACTCTAATAAGTAAGCCTTCACTTTACATTTTACATCATCTCAATTTCCATTCACGCCGACCGATCACTTACTTTTGTGCAGAGAAAAGAAGGAGATTACTTCGTCAGCCGATGATGACGATGCTTCCACTTCTCCTCAACACATTCATCAAATTCCCCATCATCAAGAATGTACCCACGTAACCCATTGTACAACCAACTCCACCACCACCAAGCATCGCATCGCAATGCACTTCCTTACAACCTTCTTCACACTCTTCGCCACAAAGAATCTACACAATCAAGATCGTAACATCGCTCCACTTCTCCTCAACACATTGTCCCTTCTGTCTCTAGCCCTCAACCATCACCATCCAACCCCTCCAATTCCCAAACTTCAAACAAAGAATCACAGAGGATTGAATTTGACATTTCAATCAACACCCAATCCTCTCCAACAGATGAGAACACAAAATCCCCTCAACCAGAAGTTCACCACAACGAAGGTAAATAGAATTACAAATGTTACTGTTTGTTTGGGGAAAAAAAACTTCTCTTTAAGTAACTGGTATTGTTCTCCAATTTACAGGGATGGACATAATACAGGACTCATCTCCACGACCAATGGTCAGGCCAGACCTTGAAGGTCCTCATGACTATCCCCTGTTAGCAGTACGAGAGAAAGAGCCTGAAGGCGCTGATGCTGCCATTTCATCAGTACCAGAAACAACTCGTCCTGATGCCACAACCACAGCTGAACAAGGCCAACCGTCAGCGCGCACGTTATCAGGACAGGTACTACCATTTCCAACCTCATCCTATTTACTCTTTATTACTTGCAAGCATATATTCTCACCAAACCATTAATGTTCAAAGGCCATCGGTCCATCGCAGGATATTTGGGCCGAAGTTTCTATTCTTCAACAAGATCTAGACGAAATATCCCCATTGCCTCAAAGGCTACATCTGTTTGATGCTGAAACTCAACAAACCTTAACCACCTTCATCAACCTCATTAACACCCCAGTTGAAGAAATCATTCTCCACAAACCCGATGAAACCTTGGCTCGTTTTTCATTGCTAGAACCTCTCCCCTAATCCTTTCAACCCCATTCAACTAAAGCAATTGGCCAAGATCATCACGGAATGGCCAACCCTTTCAGAGATGGTTCAGACTTGCTCGAAGGATATTCAAACCAAAAAGGATTTCCTAAACGAAGCCCACACCATATCTACTTCACTTAAACTAAGCCAGCAAACCTCTGCAGGCATTCTTCAAAGAACACTCAAAGACTTGAACTTGAGGAAGCCAAACTCATGGCGAGAACTTGCCTCTGTCCGCAAAGAAAGGCTCATCTGCAGCAAAGAAACATGACCAAATTTTAATGAAGAAGCAAGGATGATGCTCTCCCAAATTAGACATCGTTCTGCATCCATTCAGACAACTAAAGCTGAGTTGGACCAAGCCCAAGCCATGCTGGCAGATGCTCAATCAGAGTGGGGTGTTCTAGCCGTTTTGTTCCCCAAATCGTAGGCTAGTTTATGGGATCAAGCATGCTCATTTCGTTGTCGCTCATTGCGGCTTCAACTCGCTCGCTATATATGTACTGGCCGCCGCTATATGGGATCAACGAATAGCCTTAAGTCTCCGTCACGATATTGGCCTTTTTTCCAACTGTTTGAATGATGTTTTGGTGTGTCAGACGAAGTCTCACCGATTGGGAAAGTT
Organism: Camellia lanceoleosa; assembly: GCA_025200525.1. NCBI lineage: Eukaryota > Viridiplantae > Streptophyta > Magnoliopsida > Ericales > Theaceae > Camellia > Camellia lanceoleosa. Next base: position 74,947 of record JANUSC010000162.1, on the reverse strand, counting down.
ATTGGAGGTCTGGCTTTGGCCTTGTTGTAATTGTTGGTCTGCTGCTGTAGTTATTTTCTTTTTTTTGGAGGTTGAAGGATCAGGCTCAAGTCTGAATGGAGGTTGAAGGTTCACGCTCAAGTCTCAATGGCGGCTGTATGGTCTGAAGTTTGTTCATGCTGCCTTGGAGTTTCATCTGGTTGCCCTGTTATGCGGTTTTCTGAGGATGGGCTTGGAGTTACATTCTTATTGTTTTCCTTCTGTTTTTGTTTCTCTTCATTGGTCTGTCACCAACTAGGAGGTTGGACCTTTTTTAGCTCCAACCTCCTCTTTCTTGATGTAGCATTGACACCTTGTATGTGCTTTTCATGAATACAGTTTTTTGTTTTGCCGAACAAAAAAAAATTGAATATGAATACTCTGTGTTTTTAATGGTCTGTTGTATGGTTGTTTTTATTTTTTGTGCAATTTTTCACCGTTTGTGCATTGTTATGAAGTCATCAATTCCCCTTCAAAGTGCATTATAGTCATTATTTGTTTGTTCTGTGGCCTTTTTTTTGCTTTGTTTTGGACAAAATCATGGCATTGACAAAAATCAAACAAACATAATTGATGTTGTAAAAGCAAGCAAACATTACTACTTTGAACTTGCATTGTTTGTTGGACAAATATGACATTGCGGTTGACAAGAATTACTATATTCATTTGGGCAAATATGACATTGCATTGTTTGTTCTATATCCATAACATTGGAATTATGTGTATGACATTACGTACAGGCCACGATAAAAGCAAACAAACATTACTACACCTCCCATCGTTTGTTCCAGTCCCAAACATTGGAATTATGTGTACAATCAATACATGTGGGAAATTAGTATTATCACAAATGACCTAAAAGTTGTCACCACAAGTCGATGCAAGAATCTAGTTGTGGTTCGCATCGAAATTATCACAGATCGGGCAGTGCCATGATAAAATCGCCGCCAGATTTGTTGTAATTGCAATCAATCACATGCAGAAGGATACTCGCCCATCTTTGTATTGTTCACATCCATAATGAAGTCAAGCAAAGAACTTCCTACAAGATGTATGATGAAACTATGTACACAAAGTTTAATAACACAAATCGTGCATACGATAATGTAGGAAATAAACGGATTTATTTCGCAATTCGAAATTAAGCGGTACAATATACCTTGTGTGGACCGCTGGGTATATTAGGCTGCTACATGTACTTTATCACAAACATCCCACAGTCGAAAGTGCTATAAATGAAATGTAACATTCGGCCAGAAAATATAAGGTGTTTGTTAAATGAGTGATTCAGGAGTGAAGTCAACGTGACGCAGGGTTTGTGCATTACTCGTCCAGTTGTTGTAATGGCCTTTGTTCTAACATGCGGACATCAAAGGTACGCACGTCTACAGCATATTCATTTCTAAACTGTAGTTGCAGTAAGGCATGCATTGTTTGAACCTGTTGCAGAATGAGAGGGTTAGTTTTTGTGAAGGATGTGACAGTGTTGAAGTAGCTTTGTGAAATCCAGCACGACATACCAACATATTTGTCGCTGCTCAAATTTTGTTGGTGTCCAGCAGGCGATGCCAATGAGTCAAATAGGTACGCCACACGGTCTACCATATCTATTTTAGGCACAACCAATGTACTCTCTATAATTGAAAGGCATGTAAATGCACATAAACACAAGTGAAGACATTGTTTAGAGGGCATGCGAACATGTACGAACTTTCATATTTACATTGACATTCATGTAAATGGGATCGACATTCATATTACCGACGCTCATATTAAATCTACTCGCTTCAATGGGATGGACATTCATATTACCTTCTCGACATGCATCAAGCACCCCAAAGATATCCGCTATGTCCAAAAATGATTTGACGATATTATCATGGTTCAGAGGTTGAGTTTTTGATTTAGTATCAAAGTCTGCATGTTTAGTGTGTAAAAGTTGAGTCACCAAAGTTTTCAAAATATGTCTTCGCAATACACAACCGACCTAAAACACTTACTTACCGACATATATCGGAAAGTACCACGCAAAGATGCCTCCCGCCTTGGTGTACTTGCCGTCCGTTAGTCAATTGAACCGACCAAGTTGATTGGTGGAACATTGTAATGCACTGCAACTTAAGTAAATAAGGTTTGCCATTTGTTTAAGCGTAATACGAAATAACAATGTCCGTACATGGATGTCCATCATGCAAATATAGTGGAAATAACATTGTTAGATGGCACGACTTACAGTGTCGGATAGCCATGCCCCTGGTTTGAGCGTGCGCATGTCACGTCGCGTAGCACATTCGCAAGGCATTTTATGCAGATTCATAGACACGACAATGTCCCTACATTAAACGTAGACATCAACCAGTAAGAAGCAACCTACAGCCTAGTAAAACTTAAACGTATCTGGCTTAACTGTACAACATAACATTATTTTTTTCTGTTGTACAACTATGGCAGATATTCCTGATTCTACTAGTCTCCAATCCAATGAAGATTAGTTTTCAGTTTTAAAAGAACAAAATGAAAAGACAAAGTTTTACATATCACAACTTATGACATGTCCAATAGTATTTGCTAAAATAATATGTGAAAATTGAAATGCTCTTTTACAGGTCAGCAAGTTAAAAAAAAAAAATAAACACATGTTTTTTACAAACTGGAGCCAACAATATTCCAAAATAAATGGAAAATGTAAGCAGAGTAGAAGAAAATAGCTACGAAAATTTGCACTTGATTATAAGTTTTCAAAAAAATTTGCAATTCATGGGTAAACTTTATTAAGTTTCATAGTTAAGAAGTTTTTGTTCCTCCGCCGATAACAACCCTTCGCTGTCCAACGTCGTGAACGAGTCCTACAAAAATAAACAGCCAACTAACAGTACACATTTCACAAAAAAATTGAAGCTTACATTACAAGGTCGGTAGTCAAGAAAAACAACGTGAAATGATGTAAAAACTGTGAGCCTCAGAGTTTTCCCAACTTGTGATGTTTGGTGCGGAGTTTGTTAGAAATGTGTACTAACATATGGCAGCAGCCATAACTGCAAACATGCAATTCTTTGACAACTAGTACAATACAACACAGATGATTGTAAAATTAGCAAAACATTATTGATGTGGGCATGAATTGGGTATTCGAACTTGTGGGGCCATGAAAGGCGATTTGTACCTTGTTCACATTGTCCACACCATCAACATCCACAGGTGAACTGATGTCGTCAACTCCACTATTTGTTTTGCTATCGATGCACAATTGCATATCCCCCACCTCAGTGGCTTGAACTCCACTTCCGCGCTTTTTTCCTTTTCCTTTTCCTTTTCCTTTTCGTCTTCCCTTTGCACTTCCCGTAACGATTGCAGTTGCTCCCAATGGTTTGCCAAGCTTAGTAGGAGAAGTATGCACATCGCACGCCATGTTCTTCACGCCCACTGACTGAAGGTCATGAGTGTATTTATCTTCAGTTTCATATGTTTCCCCTGACCGAAGGCCTCCCTTCTTGTTGTTGTCCCCACCTTCTTCAATGTTCAGCTTCTGCCCATCATGCAAATGACTTTTGTCCCTTGCCAAGGTTCCCTTCAAAATCTGTTGTTGGTGATCCACCCCTTGTACATCTGAAATATTACACTCCATTGGGTTAACTTCGTCAGATGGTTTGGCCACGCCATCGTCATGCGCCTTGACTCCAACAGCAGGGTCCACACTGTTGGGCCACGCCACGGTTATGTGTAGAGAATATACCTTCGATGAGGTGGTGTAGCATTTGCTTGAGCCACGAAATTGGTTTGTTCGATGAACGGTTCGTTGGTATTCAAATCGAAATGTTGAAGCAGCTTGCTTCAAAGATTTCCTTGATTGAGCAACATTGGAGGAGAGGTTAATGATACACACATCATTGCCTTCCATCTAATCATACATACACATTCGTGAACTTAGTCTTATAAACCATCTTTACATGATGTGGCTCAACTGTGTGAAAATTAAATATTTGCTTGGATGGATTACCTTGTCATTGCCAACAACTTGCTTGGCTTCAAATGTCGCAACATCTCCATTAAACTGCTTTGGTTGTGGAGAACTTGTTCATCATTTCCTTCACTTCGCGAATGTCTGACTCCAAATTGCTCATACGGACTTCATTGTACGTCCTTTTGTTGGTTCTCGACATGGCATGCATCCATGTCAAGATCATCCGTGACATCGAATCAAACTCCACCTAATCATAGAAACGCATAAATGAAGTCTCACATTGTATGTTAAAGAGAAGTGGGTCGATGGTGTGAACTGTGTACAGTGGTAGGAGTGCTTATCGCAATTGTTGGGAATTTGTGCTTCCTTCTCATACGTCGCAGGCTCTCCCTTATTTGGGTATCACCCAAACCATGAAGCCGAGGTGTGGACCGCAGCGTAGTCGAGGTCAGACAAACACAGTCAAGATACAAGAGCTGTGGACATTGAGGGGCACACCATAATTAAGTTGTTCTTCCTAGAAAATTAACTATATTCAAAGAACAATGACATTCATTATTCAATTTTGCAATGAACGCATATAGAATACCGATTTTGTTGAGGATGTCATTAACTTCATAGGCACTTATAATGCAATGTTTTTGGGGAAAAATGTACAAAGACACCAACGACTTTATTGATGAAACCAAGGAAAAAAAAGTTATGTTCAGTTCTCTTCGCAACCTAGTTTTAATTGGTTCCTCCATTGAGGTTCGCATACTTTTTGCCCTACTCGTTGTTCTTAAATTCATGACTACTTTCGCACAAAATATATTCCTCATGAGTACCATACTTGGGTGAGGAAGAGTGTTGTTCGTCAGACTCACAAAGCAAGTACCATTGTATGTCCCAATGAAGGGCAATTTGTTGAATCATGACAGAACAATGCATCAAACACATAAGGGGGGAATGGAAAAAAATCAAGTTATTGGCATACCATTAGCAGAAAAACACATCCAGCTTAATCGCGATGACCTTTATACTTGCGAACACCGCTAGAAGGCATTACGGTCAACTTTGCCCAATTACAAGCTCGCATACGATTCACGTCCTTCACGGCATGAATGAACGATGGATTCAAGCCGGTCATTGTGGTAGGACACAACATGGCCCCCAACACGTACAGCACAAATTTTCGCCGAAACTCGTCCTCCGCACCATCAGTCTCGGTCAGATAAAGTCTCAACTTGTTCAAAGGAATGACTCCGTTAACAACTCCAACCTCATCGTAGATATTGGGATATGCTTCTAATGACCCAGCCAACTGCACGTCATCGCCTTCACACCGTATTCCCAATAAAACATTAACTGCCTTACACGTGAGCCTGACTTGACAACCATGAACATTCAATGAACTACTGTCAGGATCGAAGTTCTGTACCAACCATGCGCACAAGTCGTGATCTATACGTGTACACTTCATCCCCAGGAGGCCAGCAAACCCAATGTCAATGACTGCCTGCTTTTGTGCTTCATTGAACCGGTTAACTAGCTCAACAATTGACTTCAATGATATGCGGAGTTGGCTTTTACCCTGCACATTTTTTACCCTTAAATTAATACAAAAATACAACCAACAATGTCAGGAAAGCAGGACGTAGCCAAATGCATTTACGAAAACATGAAGTACGTAATGACCTTTTCAGACTTCTGTGCAGATGGCACAACTTTGGCGTGTTCCTCAGCGCTCGCCTTAGCCATTTCCACAAACCTATTTTTCTCATCAGAGGGGAGTGCCTTCCACCTTTCCCCAATCTCCTTTCTAGTCTTTAACCAAGTAAATGACAGGCGTACAAGACAAGTAACAACTATGAGTCCAAAATTACTTTAAGTAGAACTTTATGCGAAACGCAATCCGCGTGCATTGTTGGTAATTAAATAAGATTGCAAATACAAATAACAGTTGCAGCAAAAAGTTAGCGACAAAACGTAGCTGGACTTTTACAAGGAATTGAAATTTACAAAAACAATAGGAAGGTGACCTTATTACATGCTACAATCCTACAAACGTGAAACAATCACAAGGCCACTACGATCATTCAATACAACGTGTGGATAGCAACCCAGCGATGTGTTTCCATCATAGTGTATTATAGAGAATACAGATTTCGACACTCACCATTTTTTGTCCAAAGGTAGTCCTGCCCTTGCATTTCCTTGAATTGTTCTTGGTCATGCAAGCATCGTGAAGCTTATCATCACTAAATCTTAAATATGAATACATATATATATGCAAGTTTTATGTCAAGGTGCCCAAATCGGCATGATATGACTTCAGATATCCGGATCAATCGACACCAATTTATACATTTTCAGACATGCGGAACAAAAGCAATTTCAAACATCACAAACTGAACTTCGACAAGCCGCGTAATTTCAGTACAAAAAATGTAATTCCATATTGTCAAAATAAACAACTAGTACCTGTAACAAATGAATGGTGCAACTGGCCGCTTCCGACAAGAGCCAGCGATAGTGTGGGACATTTGGATTTGTTGTTCGGCAATTGTCTTCAATCTTTTCCTTCCCCTTTATGAAAGAACAAATCATACAAATTAGATTGAAGGGGAAATTACAGGGGTGGTGTACGCATTTTGTTCGTTGTCTAATTTAGATCAATGCACTTTAAACTACCTAAATTCTGACAGTCCGTTTCAAAATTTGTGGACATTTTCGGTCTAATTGCTAATGCCATTTGTGATTTATAAAACAAAGATTGTAATGTCAATTGATTGCGATTATGTAAGTTTAGTAAAGTTATAAGTTCACTACAACAAAAGTACAATGCAAGACGATATGCATATTTTCCGTACAAAACAAAGGAAGAGTTGTAATCAAATGGACGAATTGAAACAAAAGTTCTAAATTGATCTCGCAAAGCGAGGCCATTCAAAATTTGTGGAAAACAAATAACACAAACACAAAAGTACACAAGCTGTAAGAATTGATCAGGAAAAAAATCGTATATTCCTTGTTGTAAGAATTGTGAAAAAAAATAAAGAATATTCCTTGGTGATCGATTATGCGTTTGTTTATAGACATATGTCTGAAACCAAGTGGTAGGAAGTCTTTAAGGAGAAAACTAACATTGTTGGTGCGAGGTGACCAATATCCATGAGATGCAATGACGATAACTCCGCAAAGTATTCGAATCAATATTTACAAGAACACAAACAAAGCCGCAACATGTAGTCATAACCTCAAAATCTTAAGTAAACCAGACAACACGCAGAATTTCCAACACATACACAGATTTTGAAACAGCATAAAAGAAAGAGACATCCAAATTTTGCATTTAGTTCACACATTTTACAATTAAAATAATTATGTGTACAGCGATAAATGCATAATGTCGCAAATATTGCACAGAAGGACTACATTTTGTTTTCCATTTACGGTTTGAGACTACACGCACATACTTTTATGAAGGCCCGACTACAAAGGACACGTATAAACAACTATTTCATGACGGTTAAACAATGCTGACACGATTCCAATGTCAGAGAAATTGGTGCTCATCACATCCACAAAACCAGATGAAACCCCATCCGGTTGAGGGCTTCAATTTCCCATCGAGCAACTTGGTTGCAATGAATCGAGGTGGTCGCATCCGGGCCCATGCTCCATTACCTTCGGGTGGTCAGACAGTGGGCAGATCAGAGAAGAATACTTTTCCGGGCGTACAAGCAAGTCTCATCGATTGTATGTGACAATGAAACAAGCAAGGAAATTGAAGCCTTGAACTTCATGTCTGGCCTACCCAAGTCTCGTCAATGCCCTCTGTTTCTGTGGTTGACGTGTCTGTAGGTGAACTCTTTAGGAGGGATCTCGAACTGCGTGCACATACAAGGTGCTCCCATCCTGTGATGCTCAACTATAACGGTTGTTCGGGCCTTCAAGTTCACGAACCGTAGAAGGGGAGGTTCAAATCGAGAAAAGTCAAGGAGGCCGCAATTCAAAGAAAAATCGATTAAGAGAAATGGAGAACCTTACTGTTATTTCTTAACTTTGAATGACGGCTACCTTTGTCTTGAAGTTATCATCTTGCATATATATGTAGCAGTTACATTTGAAGAGGAAGGTAGCTGTCATTCATGAGTTGCGGGCTGTCTGGACTTTATTGAGCGAGTTCAGGAAATGCGTACATTCAAGTGTAAGTCTTTTCTGACCTTCGTGCAGAATGAGAATGGATGGGTACGTTAGTAATATTTGTTGGCAGGCAGTGGCAGTCTTGCATGTTTCATTGTCACATACAATTGATGAAACTTGCTTGTATGCCCGGAAAAGTTACATCTCGATCCGCCACCGTCACAAGACCGGCGGAGCATAATGGAGCATTTGACGATGCACCACTCGATTCTCGGGCAACGGTTGCCCAAGAGGGAAATTGAAGCCCTCAACTTGATGGTCGGCCTTTCCAACAACTTACAAAGGAGACGATGGCTGAAAACCAATACCTTCTCCCCATCTGAGTCGGACAAGCCTAACAGATTAAGGAAGAAGTTTGCCTTCAGTCCTTCTCTAATATCCAACTTTTCTAAGATGTGGTCCATCCGGGCATCGTCAATGCCCTCTGTTTCTGTGGTTGACGTGTCTGTAGGTGAACTGTTTAGGAGGGATCTGAACTGTGGGTGCACATACAGTGTGCTCCCATCCCAGGTGATGCTCAACTTCTTAACGAAGTTGTTCAGTTCTTCAAGTTCACGAACTGTCGTAAGGGGGAGGTTCAGAAATTCGAGAAAGGAGGCCAGGCAATTCACGAAGAAAATCTGATTCGTAGAAATGGAGAACCTTGCCTGTCATTGCACGCAACTTTTGAATGACGGTTACCTTTGTCTTGAAGTTATCATCTTGCATATATATATAGCAGTTACATTTGAAGAGGAAGGTAGCTGTCATTCATGAGTTGCGGGCTGTCTGCACTTTATTGAGCGAGTTCATGAAATGCGATTTCATTTGTCTTTTTATGACGTTAAGGCGTAATGAGAATGGATGGGTACGTTAGTAATATTTGTTGGCAGGCAGTGGCAGTCTTGCATGTTTCATTGTCACATACAATTGATGAAACTTGCTTGTACGCCCGGAAAAGTTACCTGTCTCTGATCTGGCCACTATCTGCGCACCCGAAGGTAATGGAGCATGGGCGACGATGCACCCACCTCCATTCTGTGCAACGAAGTTGCTCAGTAGGAAATCGAAGCCCTCAACTTGATGGCTGGCCTTTCCAACAACTTATGCGACTGGAGACGATGGTTGAAAACCAATAGCTTCTCCCCACCTGACTCGGACAAGCCTAACAGATTAAGGAAGAAGTTTGCGTTCAGTCCTTCTCTAATATCAAACTTTTCTAAGATGTGGTCCATCCGGGCATCGTCAATGCCCTATGTTTCTGTGGTTGACGTGTCTGTAGGTGAACTGTTTAGGAGGGATCTGAAATGTGCGTGCACATACAGTGTGTTCCCATCGCAGGTGATGCTCAACTTCTTAATGAAGTTGTTCAGTTCTTCAAGTTCACGAAGTCAGAAGTGGAGGTTAAGAAATTAAGAAATTCAGAAAAGTCAAGGAGGCCAGGCAATTCACGAAGAAAATCTCCTTCGTAGAAATGGAGAACCTTGCCTGTCATTGCACGCAACTTTTGAATGACGGCTACCTTTGTCTTGAAGTTATCATCTTGCATATATATATAGCAGTTACATTTGAAGAGGAAGGTAGCTGTCATTCATGAGTTGCGGGCTATCTGGACTTTATTGAGCGATCTCATGAAATGCGTACATTCAAGTGTAAGTCTTTTCTGACCTTCGTGCAGAATGAGAATGGATGGGTACGTTAGTAATAAGCCCTGTTTGGTGCAGCTTAAAAGCTGCTTATTTCAGCTTTCAGCTTAATTTAAGCTATTTTGATGTGTTTGGTTTAACTTATAGCTTATAGTTTATAGCTTTTTGGAAGTCAGAAATCAACTTATTCTTTGAGTGGGGCAGGAGATGCTTAATTTATAAGTCAGAAATCAGCTTATGTTCATAGTTATAAACTGTAAGCTGTTTAGGCATAAGCTATAAGTACTTTCCCACAGCTCTACCAAACAGGACCATAATTGTTGGCTTCCAGTGCCATTCTACTGAGCAACTGGGTTGCAGAGAATCGAGGTGGCTGCATCCTGGCCCATGCTCCATTACCTTCCGGTGCCCAGACAGTGGCAAGATCAGAGAACAGAACTGTTTCCGGGCGTACAAGCAAGTTTCATCAATTGTATGTGACAATGAAACATGCAAGACTGCCACTGCCTGCCAACAAATATTACTAACGTACCCATCCATTCTCATTCTGCACGAACGTCATAAAAAAGACAAATGAGAGTACGCATTTAACTCGCCAATAAAGTGCAACAAGAACTCATGAATGATGCCTACCTTCCTCTTCAAATGTAATCGCTACATATATATGCAAGATGATAACTTCAAGACAAAGGTAGCCGCTATTCAAAAGTTGCGTAATGACAGTAAGGTTCTCCATTTCTACGAAGGAGATTTTCTTCGTGAATTGCCCGCCTCCTTGACTTTTCGAATTTCTTAACCTCCCTTACGACGCTCGTGGAACTTGAAGAACCGAACAACTTCATAGAAGTTGAGCATCACCTGCGATGGGAGCACACTGTATGTGCACGCACATTTTAGATCCCTCCTAAACAGTTCACCTACAGACACGTCAACCACAGAAACAGAGGGCATTGACGATGCCCGGATAGACCACATCTTAGAAAAGTTTGATATTAGAGAAGGACTGAACGCAAACTTCTTCCTTAATCTGTTAGGCTTGTCCGAGTCAGGTGGGGAGAAGCTATTAGTTTTCAGCCATCGTCTCCAGTCGCATAAGTTGTTGGAAAGGCCAGCCATCAAGTTGAGGGCTTCGATTTCCTACTGAGCAACTTCGTTGCATAGAATGGAGGTCGGTGCATCGTCGCCCATGCTCCATTACCTTCGGGTGCGCAGACAGTGGCCAGATCAGAGACAGGTAACTTTTCCGGGCGTACAAACAAGTTTCATCAATTGTATGTGACAATGAAACATGCAAGACTGCCACTACCTGCCAACAAATATTATTAACGTACCCATCCATTCTCATTCTGCACGAACGTCATAAAAAAGACAAATGAGAGTACGCATTTCCTGAACTCGCTCAATAAAGTGCAGACAGCCCGCAACTCATGAATGACAGCTACCTTCCTCTTCAAATGTAACTGCTACATATATATGCAAGATGATAACTTCAAGACAAAGGTAGCCGTCATTCAAAAGTTGCGTGCAATGACAGGCAAGGTTCTCCATTTCTACGAAGGAGATTTTCTTCGTGAATTGCCTGGCCTCCTTGAGTTTTCTGAATTTCTGAACCTCCCCCTTACGACAGTTCGTGAACTTGAAGAACTGAACAACTTCGTTAAGAAGTTGAGCATCACCTGGGATGGGAGCACACTGTATGTGCACGCACAGTTCAGATACCTCCTAAAGAGTTCACCTACAGACACGTCAACCACAGAAACAGAGGGCATTGACGATGCCCGGATGGACCACATCTTAGAAAAGTTGGATATTAGAGAAGGACTGAAGGCAAACTTCTTCCTTAATCTGTTAGGCTTGTCCGACTCAGATGGGGAGAAGGTATTGGTTTTCAGCCATCGTCTCCGGCTGCTTAAGTTGTTGGAAAGGCCAGCCATCAAGTTGAGGGCTTCAATTTCCTACTGGGCAACTTCGTTGCACAGAATCGAGGTGGGTGCATCGTCGCCCATGCTCCATTACCTTCGGGTGCGCAGACAGTGGCCAGATCAGAGACAGGTAACTTTTCCGGGCGTACAAGCAAGTTTCATCAATTGTATGTGACAATGAAACATGCAAGACTGCCACTGCCTGCCAACAAATATTACTAACGTACCCATCCATTCTCATTCTGCACGAACGTCATAAAAAAGACAAATGAGAGTACGCATTTCCTGAACTCGCTCAATAAAGTGCAGACAGCCCGCAACTCATGAATGACAGCTACCTTCCTCTTCAAATGTAACTGCTACATATATATGCAAGATGATAACTTCAAGACAAAGGTAGCCGTCATTCAAAAGTTGCGTGCAATGACAGGCAAGGTTCTCCATTTCTACGAAGGAGATTTTCTTCGTGAATTGCCTGGCCTCCTTGAGTTTTCTGAATTTTTGAGCCTCCCCCTTACGACAGTTCGTGAACTTGAAGAACTGAACAACTTCGTTAAGAAGTTGAGCATCACCTGGGATGGGAGCACACTGTATGTGCACGCACAGTTCAGATACCTCCTAAAGAGTTCACCTACAGACACGTCAACCACAGAAACAGAGGGCATTGACGATGCCCGAATGGACCACATCTTAGAGAAGTTGGATATTAGAGAAGGACTAAAGACAAACTTCTTCCTTAATCTGTTACGGTTGTTTGACTCAGGTGGGGAGAAGGTATTGGTTTTCCGCCATCGTCTTTGGCCGCCTAAGTTGTTGGAAAGGCTAGCCATGAAAGTGAACGCTTCAAGTCTTGATTCAGAACTGGGTGTGGAAACGAATAGCTCTCTACAAAATTTGGAAAGCGTCATCCTCATTTCAACTCTTTCAGTTCGCTTTCCTATGTTTTAAGTTGAATACCTTCAACTACGCATGAAATTCAGCACTGAAAGAAAGAGTTGTTTACTGTGTTACACGGACTCGAAATGCAGGTCAATGCGTATGTATGTCTGGTCGGACTAATTAAATCTTAACCCTACATTCAATGGTACGGGGTGTGGGAAAATATCATATTTTTAGTCTAATATGTGACATAAAATGGTACTACATGTAACTCACAGTGTCGAAATCACATTTATAGTAATTTCACAATAATTTGCACATATAATAATTGTTTTATATACAATTATATAAGAAGTGTCGGTTGAAAAGTATCCGACACATATCCCATACCCTTGTCGGACTCTCATGTGTCCGACACAGGTATTTTATCTATTTTCAAGAGTCCGTGTAACACAGATTGTTTCTAAACATAAGTTCCAGCAATATAAAATCAGCGAGTACTACAAAATTGAAAGCAGAATTCAACCGAGTGTGCTACCCGTTGCGGAAAAAAGATTAGTCATTGTTTGTTTATCGAGTTTCTTATTTTTCCTTTTTTGGCTACTCGAAAAAAAAAAATTTCGTTTTTCCCGTCCCAACATTACACAAATTTTTTTCAAGTCTTCTTTCGTTATATATAACCCAACGTAACAAGTTCGCCATGTAAATGGAGAACACCTTTTATGCTTGTTTCTAACTACTATGATACCTATGTTCAACTTAAGACGACTTGATAGCGGAGGAAGACTTCCTATTCGAAAGGAGAGAATACAAAAATCGAAATGCAGTTCCTATTGGGTCCATTTCGGTTAGTAGAGGGAAGAGTTCCTATTCGAATAGCACAAAATACGAAAATGGAGTACAGAGCAGTTCCGATGGTGTCGATTTCGGGTTGGGTGTGAAGGTATATGCGAATGATAGAAGACAAACAAGGAGACAGATAATGTAGCAGCACGAAATAAAGGAAATACCAACCGGATCAGACGAACCAACGGTGGTGCTCGCTTAACCCTTGCGGTTGTGCTCCACGGACACAAATCAACTTAAAAAAAGTATTTATGCATCCACTTCCATGGCTAGCCTTCCCAACAACGTAAGCTCGGCCCTCAAATATTTTTCTCTGTAAAACCCTACGGCTACGGGGAAATGGAACAACGGAGAGACGGGCAGAGAGAAAGACAAACAAAGAGAGAGGTCCGAGATGGAAGAGAGACGGACGGGCCGACGGAACTTACACCTCTTCTGAACACTTCGGCATTTTTTATACTTGTTCTGACAACTTACACGTTTTAATGAAAACTGACATCATTTATAAATTATTTTTCTTCATAAAAGTTACACCTTGGAACTTATATCTTTAAATTAATTTTCTTAATAAAAGTTACACCTTGGAACTTTCTTTTCTAAAAACGAAGCATTCACCTTTATTGGGATTGGTCTACTTAAGGCCCCGTTTGTTTGGGGTTATAGCAAGGGGATTAGGATTACTAATACCTTGGGACTAGTATATAGGGTGTTTGTTTTGAGAGGTAGCCTTGGGACTATTAATACCTTGGGACTAACTAATACCTCGGTATTACTAATACCTTGTTTGTTTTGAGAGATGGAGAGGGTATTACTAATACCTTGGTATTACTAATACCCTTGGGGAGGGGATTCATAGTGAGGAGGTAGAGATGGTATTAGAAAAATAGTGAGGGGATTAGAAATTTTTTTTATTTTTTTTATTTCTTATATATTCGGAATTCTTTAAAAAATATTAATGTTTAATTTTTATATTTTTTTATTTGTTTTATTATTTTATATAAAAATAATTTAACAATTCCTCACTATTAATCCCCTCACTATCAATCCCCTTATTATTAATCCTCTCACTATCAATCCCCCTCACTAACAATCCCCTCACTATTAATCCCCTCACTATCAATCCCCTCTATTCTATCTCTGAAAACAAACAACCCTCACTAACAATCCCCTCACTATCAATCCCCTCTATTCTATCTCTGAAAACAAACAACCCTCACTAACAATCCACTCACTATTAATCCCCTCACTATCAATCCCCTCCATTCTATCTCTGGAAACAAACGGGGCCTATCTTTCGTAAAAACGAAACATTCTGCTTCGATAATTGGTCTTCTTTGGAAACATATAGCTTTTCCAAAAACTCACAAAGTTTACAACCATTAAATCAATTTTACAGCTTTCCTTAAAATTTACACCCTCTCTCGGAAATATTTACAACTTCTTGAAAAATTACACATTTTGTGGAAATACCTTTTTCATAAAATTTACACTTCTTATTTCAAGTTACATCTTTACTGAAAAACAAAACTTACATCTTTTCTATGGAAATTTACACTTCTTCGGACAAACATCCACCATATTTGAAAAGGTTATACCTTTTCTCAAATAATTTCTTTCTTTTAACAAACTTTATGAAAAGGTTATTTTCCATAAAACGTGTAAGTTCCGTTTTTTCCCCAAAACACAGAAGTTCAGAAATCCAATCACACTGTTTTTGTCTTCTGGCAATGTAAGAGAGAAGGGCGTTTCGGAGGGCTTGGCCTTTCTCCCAGTACAACTCCGTTACAGAGAAGACGAGTTTGGGAGGGCTTGGAATAGCGACTCCGAGTCCAAATCCAACCAAGTATGTCAATGTAAAAGAGAACCGTTTTTAATATAGAGCAACGGACAGAGAGAGAGAGAGAGAGATAGACTGAGATCAACGGACATAGAGACCTGGATGGACAATGATCGACAGAAGGACCGAAATCGACAGAGATCGACAGAGAAGAACCCACATGGACACGGACAGACCAAGATCGCTGGAGACAGAGCGAGATAAACAGGGATCGACAGAGACAGACCGACATCGACGGAGAATAGGCCGACATCGACACAGAGAGACCAAGATCGATAGCCAATCTTTCAAAAAACCTTTCAGTTGCGGCGGCGGTGCCGTGGAGGTGCCGATCTCAGAAGCCTGCGAGCACCGGAGCCCACCGACGCTTGGGTGGTCAGCGGGGGTCACGATCCCTTTGATTTGTTCACTGGTTGTCTCAATTTGTTTACGAACACTTCGAAATGTTACTCCTTTTGTGTTTACTACTTAGAAATGAACATATGTTACTCCTTCTGTGTTTACGAACATTTTGAAATGAACCCTTTGTTACTACTTTTGTGGTTAGGAACACTTGGAAATGTTTCTCCTTTTGTGTAAGAATTTTTGGCATAAGATTTACACTTTTTCATCGAACTTACACCATTTGTGAAGGCCCAACTTAAAGCCATTTCGGAAGTCACTTATAGCTATTCTGAAAAATAAATTTCATTCGTTTACACCTTCAGCTTAAGCTTACACCTTTTCATGAAAATACTTACACTATTTTTGCAAAGTTACTCCTTTTATGTAAGAATTTTTGGCATAATATTTATACTATTGTGCTTATATACTCTTTCACAAAAGGTGTAAGTTTGAAGAAAAAGTATAAATCTTATGACAAAAATTATTACACAAAAGGAGTAACTTTTTAAAAAATATATAGGCACTTCCAGGAAAAGGTATAAGCTTCGCCAAAAGGTGTAAATTTTATGAATTTATTTTTCCACAAAAGGTATAAGTTAGTTCCGAAAAAGCTTTAACTTGAGCTTCTACAAAAGGTGTAAGTTCGAAGAAAAGGTATAAATCTTATGCCAAAAATTCGTACAGAAAATGAGTAACTTTTCAAAAAAATATAAGCATTTCCACGAAAAGGTATAAGCTTAAGCAAAATGTGTACATTTGATGGAATTATTTTTTCACAAAAGGTATAAGTGACTTCCGAAAAAGCTTTAACTTCAGTTTCCACAAAAGGTGTAAGTTCGAAGAAAAGCTATAAATGTTATGCCACAAATTCTTACGCAAAAGGAGTAACTTTTCAAACAAAATATAGGCACTTCAACGAAATGGTATAAGCTTCCCCAAAATGTGTAAATTTGATGAATTTATTTTTCCACAAAAGGTATAAGTTACTTCCGAAAAAGCTTTAACTTGAGCTTCCACAAAAGGTGTAAGTTCGAGGAAAAGGTATAAATCTTATGCCAAAAATTCGTACAGAAAAGGAGTAACTTTTCAAAAAAGATATAAGCAGTTCCACGAAAAGGTATAAGCTTAAGCAAAAGGTGTACATTTGATGAAATTATTTTTTCACAACAGGTATAAGTGAGTTCCGAAAAAGCTTTAACTTCAGCTTCCACAAAAGGTGTAAGTTCGAAGAAAAGCTATAAATGTTATGCCAAAAATTCTTACACAAAAGGAGTAACTTTTCAAACAAAATATAGGCACTTCCACGAAATGGTATAAGCTTCACCAAAAGGTGTAAATTTGATGAATTTATTTTTCCACAAAAGGTATAAGTTACTTCCGAAAAAGCTTTAACTTGAGCTTCCACAAAAGGTGTAAGTTCGAGGAAAAGGTATAAATTTTATGCCAAAAATTCGTACAGAAAAGGAGTAACTTTTCAAAAAAGATATAAGCAGTTCCACGAAAAGGTATAAGCTTAAGCAAAAGGTGTACATTTGATGAAATTATTTTTTCACAAAAGGTATAAGTCACTTCCGCCCACGCTTTAAGTTGGGCTTCCACAAAAGGTGTAAGTTCGAAAATAAGCTATAAATGTTATGCCATAAATTCCTACACAAAAGGGGTAACTTTTCAGAGATAGTGTAAGCATTTTCACGAAAAGGTGTAACCTTAAGCAAATTGTGTTAATTTGAAGAAATTATTTTTTTCCACAAAAGGTATAACTGACTTCCGAAAAACCTTTAAAGTTGGGCTTTCACAAACGGCGTAAGTTCGAAGAAAAAGTATAAATCTTATGCGACAAACAGATGTAAGTAACTTCAAAAACGCCTAAGTTCCGTTTTTCCTGAAAACTGTGGAGTTCCTAAATCCAATCACACTGCTTTTTGTCTTGTGGCAATGTGAATGAAGGCGTTTGACGGCTTGGCCTTTCTCCCAAGATACAACTCGCTTGAAAAGACGATTCTGGGAGGGCTTGGAATAGCGACTCCGAGTCCAAATCCAACCAAGTATGTCAATGTAAAAGAGAACCGTTTTTAATGTAGAGCAACGGACAGACAGACAGAGACAGAGAGAGAGATAGACTGAGATCAACGGACATAGAGACCTAGATGATCAATGATCGACAGAAGGACCGAAATCGACAGATATCGACAGAGAAGAACCCACATGGACTCAGACAGACCAAGATCGCTGGAGACAGAGGGAGATAAATAGGGATCGACAGAGACAGACCGACATCGACGGAGAATAGGCTGACATCGACACAGAGAGACCAAGATCGATACCCAATCTTTCAAAAAACCTTTCATTTGCGGCGGCGGTACCGTGGAGGTGCCGATCTCAGAAGCCTGCGAGCACCGGAGCCCACCGACGCTGGTGGTCACCGGGTCACAACCCTTTGATTTGTTCACCGGGTTGTCTCAATTTGTTTATGAACACTTGAAATGTTGCCTTTTTCGCTTTGTACTACTTAGAAATGAACATATGTTACTCATACGTGTTTACAAACATTTTGAAATGAACCCTTTGTTACTCCTTTTGTGGTTATGAACACTTTGAAATGTTACTCCTTCATACTTTTCGTCAAAATATTTACACCATTTTTGAAAAGTTACTCCTTTTCTGCAAGAATTTTTGGCATAAGATTTACATTTTTTCCTCGAGCTTACACCATTTGTGAAGGCCCAACTTAAAGCTATTTCGAAGTCACTTATACCTTTTGTGAAAAATAAATTTCATCGTTTACACCTTCAGCTTAAGCTTACACCTTTTCATCAAAATACTTATACCATTTTTGAAAAGTTACTCCTTTTATGTAAGAAAAGTCCTAACATTTATACTATTGTGCTTATATGCTCTTTCACAAAAGTTGTAAGTGTGAAGAAAAAGTATAAATCTTATGACAAAAATTATTACACAAAAGGAGTAACTTTTCAAAAAAAATATAGGTACTTTCACGAAATGGTATAAGCTTAAGCAAAAGGTGTAAATTTGATGAATTTATTTTTCCACAAAAGGTATAAGTTACTTCCAAAAAAGCTTTAACTTCCGTTTCCACAAAAGGAGTAAGTTCGAAGAAAAGGTATAAATCTTATGCTAAAAATTAATGTAAAAGGAGTAACTTTTCAAAAAATATAAGCAGCCCATTAAAACGTATAAGCTTAAGCAAAAGGTGTACATTTGATGAAATTATTTTTTCACAAAAGGTATAACTGACTTCCGAAAAAGGTTTAACTTCAGCTTCCACGAAAGGTGTAAGTTCGAAGAAAAGCTATAAATGTTATGCCAAAAATTCTTACACAAAAGGAGTAACTTTTCAAACAAAATATAGACACTTCCACGAAATGGTATAAGCTTCACCAAAAGGTGTAAATTTGATGAATTTGTTTTTCCACAAAAGGTATAAGTTACTTCCGAAAAAGCTTTAAGTTGGGTTTCCACAAAAGGTGTAAGTTCGAAGAAAATGTATAAATCTTATGCCAAAAATTCGTACAGAAAAGGAGTAACTTTTCAAAAAAGATATAAGCAGTTCCACGAAAAGGTATAAGCTTAAGCAAAAGGTGTACATTTGATGAAATTATTTTTTCACAAAAGGTGTAACTTCGAAAATAAGCTATAAGTGTTATGCCATAAATTCCTACACAAAAATAAGTAACCTTTCAGAAATAGTATAAGCATTTCCACGAAAAGGTGTAACCTTAAGCAAATTGTGTTAATTTGAAGAAATTGTTTTTTTCCACAAAAGGTATAACTGACTTCCGAAAAACCTTTAAAGTTGGGCTTTCACAAACGGCGTAAGTTCGAAGAAAAAATATAAATCTTATGCGACAAACAGATGTAAGTAACTTCGCAAAACGTCTAAGTTCCGTTTTTTCCCCGAAAAACCTGTAAGTTCCTAAAATCCAATCACACTGTTTTTGTCTTGTGGCAATGTGAGAGAGAAGGGCGTTTCGGAGGGCTTGGCCTTTCTCCCACTACAATTCCGTTTCAGAGAAGATTTAGTGCAGGAGGGCTTGGAATAGCGATCATGAGTCCAAATCCAACCAAGTATGTCAATGTAAAAGAGAACCGCTTTTAATGTAGAGCAACAGCAGAGACAGAGAGAGAGAGAGACTGAGATCAACGGACATAGAGACCTACATGGACAATGATCGACAGAAGGACCGAAATCGACAGAGAAGAACCCACATGGACACAGACAGACAAAGTTTGCTGGAGACACAGCGAGATAAACAGGGATCGACAGAGACTGACCGGCATCGACGGAGAATAGGCCGACATCGACACAGAGAGACCAAGATTGATAGCCAATCTTTGAAAAAACCTTTCATTTGCGGCGGCGGTGCCGTGGAGGTGCCGATCTTAGAAGCCTGCGAGCATCGGAGCCCACCGACGCTTGGGTGGTTAGCGGGGGTCACGAACCCTTTCATTTGTTCAGTGGTTGTCTCAATTTGTTTATGAACACTTCGAAATGTTACTCCATTTGTGTTTGTACTACTTAGAAATGAACATATGTTACTCCTTCTGTGTTTACGAACATTTTGAAATGAACCCTTTGTTACTCCTTTTGTGGTTATGAACACTTTGAAATGTTACTCCTTCATACTTTTCTTTAAAATATTTACACCATTTTTGAAAAGTTACTCCTTTTCTGCAAGAATTTTTGGCATAAGATTTACACTTTTTCCTCGAGCTTACACAATTTGTGAAGGCCCAACTTAAAGCTATTTTGAAGTCACTTATACCTTTTGTGAAAAATAAATTTCATCGTTTACACCTTCAGCTTAAGCTTACACCTTTTCATCAAAATACTTACACCATTTTTGAAAAGTTACTCCTTTTATATAAGAATTTTTGGCATAACATTTATACTATTGTGCTTATATACTCTTTCACAAAAGGTGTATGTTTGAAGAAAAAGTATAAATCTTATGACAAAAATTATTACAAAAAAGGAGTAACTTTTCAAAAAAAATATAGGAACTTCGACAAAAAGGTATAAGCTTCACCAAAAGGTGTAAATTTGATTAATTTATTTTTCCACAAAAGGTATAAGTTAGTTCCGAAAAAGCTTTAAGTTGGGTTTCCACAAAAGGTATAAGTTCGAAGAAAAGGTATAAATCTTATGCCAAAAATTCGTACAGAAAAGGAGTAAATTTTCAAAAAAATATAAGCAGTTCCACGAAAAGGTATAAGCTTAACCAAATGTGTACATTTGATGAAATTATTTTTCCACAAAAGGTATAAGTCACTTCCGAAAAAGCTTTAACTTCCGCTTCCATAAAAGGTGTAAGTTCGAAGAAAAGCTATAAATGTTATGCCAAAAATTCCTACAGAAAAGGAGTAACTTTTAAAAAAAATATAACACTTCCACGAAATGGTATAAGCTTAAGTAAAAGGTGTAAATTTGATGAATTTATTTTTCCACAAAAGGTATAAGTTACTTCCAAAAAAGCTTTAACTTCCGTTTCCACAAAAGGTGTAAGTTCGAAGAAAAGGTATAAATTTTATGCCAAAAATTCGTACAGAAAAGGAGTAACTTTTCAAAAAAGATATAAGCAGTTCCACGAAAAGGTATAAGCTTAAGCAAAAGATGTACATTTGATGAAATTATTTTTTCACAAAAGGTATAAGGCACTTCCAAAAAAGCTTTAAGTTGGGCTTCCGCAAAAGGTGTAAGTTCGAAAACAAGCTATAAATGTTATGCCATAAATTCCTACACAAAAATGAGTAACCTTTCAGAAATAGTATAAGCATTTCCACGAAAAGGTATAACCTTAAGCAAATTGTGTTAATTTGAAGAAAATTTTTTTTCCACAAAAGTTGTAACTGATTTCCGAAAAACGTTTAAAGTTCGGCTTTCACAAACGGTGTAAGTTTGAAGAAAAAGTATAAATCTAATGCGACAAACAGATGTAAGTAACTTCAAGAAAACGCCTTCTAAGTTCCGTTTTCCCGAAAAACACAGAAGTTCCTAAAATCCAATCACACTGTTTTTGTCTTGTGGCAATGTCAGAGACAAGGGCGTTTCGTAGGGCTTGGCCTTTCTCCCAGTACAACTCCGTTTCAGAGAAGACGAGTCTGGGAGGGCTTGGAATAGCGACTGTGAGTCCAAATCCAACCAAGTATGTCAATGTAAAAGAGAACCGTTTTTAATATAGAGCAACGGAGAGAGAGAGAGAGAGAGAGAGAGAGAGAGAGAGAGAGAGAGAGAGAGAGATGGACTGAGATCAACGGACATAGAGACCTAGATGGACAATGATTGACAGAAGGACCGAAATCGACAGAGATCGACAGAGAAGAACCTACATGGACACAGACAGACAAAGTTCGCTGGAGACACAGTGAGATAAACAGGGATCGATAGAGACAGACCGACATCGACGGAGAATAGGCCGACATCGACACAGAGAGACCAAGATCGATAGCCAATCTTTCAAAAAACCTTTCATTTGCGGCGGCGGTGCCGTGGAGGTGCCGATCTCAGAAGCCTGCGAGCACCGGAGCCCACCGACGCTTGGGTGGTCAGCGGGGGTCACGAACCCTTTCATTTGTTCAGTGGTTGTCTCAATTTGTTTATGAACACTTCGAAATGTTACTCCTTTTGTGTTTGTACTACTTAGAAATGAACATATGTTACTCCTTCTGTGTTTACGAACATTTTGAAATGGGACTTTTCTAACCCTTTGTTACTCCTTTTGTGGTTATGAACACTTTGAAATGTTACTCCTTCATACTTTTCTTTAAAATATTTACACCATTTTTGAAAAGTTACTCCTTTTGTAAGAATTTTGGCATCGATTTACACTTTTTCCTCGGTTACACCATTTGTGAAGGCCCAACGTAAAGCTATTTGGAAGTCACTTATACATTGTGAAAAATATATTTCATCGTTTACACCTTCACCTTAAGCTTACACCTTTTCATTAACATACTTACACCATTTTTGAAAAGTTACTCCTTTTTGTAAGAATTTTTGGCATAACATTTATACTATTGTGCTTATATACTCTTCGTAAAAGGTGTAAGTTTGAAGCAAACTCCTAAATCTTATGACAAAAATTATTTCACAAAAGGAGTAACTTTTCAAAAAAAATTTAAGCACTTCGACGAAAAGGTATAAGCTTAAGCAAAAGGTGTAAATTTGATGAATTCATTTTTTCACAAAGTGTATAAGTGACTCCCGAAAAAGCTTTAAGTTGAGTTTCCACAAAAGGTGTAAGTTCGAACAAAAGGTATAAATTTTATGCCAAAAATTCTTACACAAAAGGAATAACTTTTCAAAAAAAATATAGGCACTTCCACGAAAAAGTATAAGCTTAAGCAGAAGGTGTAAATTTGATGAATTTATTTTTCCACAAAAGGTATAAGTCACTTCCGAAAAAGCTTTAAGTTGGTTTCCAGAAAAGGTGTAAGTTCGAAGAAAAGGTATAAATGTTATGCCAAAAATGCTTACACAAAAGGAGTAACTTTTCAAAAAAAATATAAGCACTTCCACGAAGAGATATAAGCTTAAGCAATAGGTATAAATTTGATGAAATTATTTCTTCACAAAAGATATAAGTGACTTCCGAAAAAGGTTTAAGTTGGGCTTCCACAAAAGGTGTAAGTTCGAACATAAGCTATAAATGTTATGCCAAAAATTCCTACACAAAACTAGTAACTTTTCAGAAATAGTATAAGCACTTCCATGAAAAGGTGTAAGCTTAAGCAAACTTTGTAAATTTGATGAATTTTTTTTTTTCACAAAAGGTATAACTGACTTCCGAAGAGTTAAATTAGATGGACAATGATCGACAGAAGGACCCAAATCGACAGAGATCCACTGACAAGAACCCACATGGAGAGAGACAGACCAAGATCACTGGAGACAGACCGACAGAAACAGGGATCGACAGAGAGAGACCGACAATGACGGAGAATAGGCCGACATCGACACAGAGAGACCAAGATCGATAGCCAATCTTTCAAAAAACCTTTCATTTGCGGCGGCGGTTCCGTCGATGTGCCGATCTCTGAAGCCTGTGAGCACCGGAGCCCACCGACGCTTGGGTGGTCAGCGGGGGTCACGAACACTTTGATTTGTTCAGTGCTTGTCCCAATTTGTTTATGAACACTTCCAAATGTTACTCCTTTTGTGTTTACTACTTAGAAATGAACATATGTTACTCCTGTTTATTTAACATTTTGAAATGACGCCTTTGTTACTCCTTTTGTGGTTATGAACACCTTGAAATGTTTCCTTCATACTTTATGTCAAAATATTTACACTATTTTTCAAAAGTTACTCCTTTTGTGTAACAATTTTTGGCATAAGATTTACACTTTTTCCTCGAATTTACACCATCCGTGAAGGCCCAACTTAAAGCTATTTCGGAAGTCAGTTATACCTTTTGTGAAAAAAATTTCATCCTATTTACACATTTTGGTTAGGCTTACACCTTATCGTGAAAATACTTACACCATTTTTGAAAAAGTTACTCCTTCTGTGTAACAATTTTCGGCATAACATTTGTACTTTTGTGCTTATATACTCTTTCACAAAAGGTGTAAGTATGAAGAAAAAGTATAAATCTTATGACAAAAATTATTTCACAAAAGGAGTAACTTTCCAAAAAAATATAAGCACTTCCACGAAAAGGTATAAGCTTAAGCAGAAGGTGTAAATTTGATGAATTTATTTTTTCACAAAGGTATAACTGACTTCCGAAAAAGCTTTAAGTTGGGCTTGCACAAAAGGTGTAAGTTCGAAAATAAGCTATAAATGTTATGCCAAAAATTCCTACACAAAAGGAGTAACTTTTCAGAAATTGTATAAGCACTTCCACGAAAAGATGTAACCTTAGGCAAATTTTGTAAATTTTATGAATTTCTTTTCTCACAAAAGGTATAACTCCCTTCCGAAAAGTTAAATTAGATGGACAATGATCGACAGAAGGACCGAAATCGACAGAGATCGACAGAGAAGAACCCACATGGACACGGACAGACCAAGATCGTTGAGCAGATGCATCGAGATATCTGAGGATCGGCAGAGAGACCAACATCGACGGAGAATAGGCCGACATCGACACAGAGAGCCCAAGATCGATAGCCAATCTTTCAAAAAAAACCTTTCATTTGCGGCGGCGGTGCCGTGGAGGTACCGATCTCAGAAGCCTGTGAGCACCGGAGCCCACCCACGCTTGGATAGTCAGCGGGGGTCACGAACCCTTTGATTTGTTCAGTGCTTGTCTCAATTTGTTTACGAACACTTCGAAATGTTACTCCTTTTGTGTTTACTACTTTGAAATGAACATATGTTACTCCTACGTGTTTTACCATATTGAAATGACCCCTTTGTTACTCCTTTTGTGGTTATGAACACTTTCAAATGTTACTCCTTCATACTTTCCGTCAAAATATTTACACCATTTTTGAAAAGTTACTCCTTTTGTGTAAGAATTTTTGGCATAAGATTTACACTTTCCCCTCGAACTTACACCATTTGTGAAGGCCCAACTTAAAGCTATTTCGGATGTCAGTTATACCTTTTGTGGAAAAAAAAATTCATTCAATTTACACCTTTTGTTTAGGCTTACACCTTCTCGTGAAAACACTTACACCATTTTTTATAAGTTACTCCTTTTCTGCAACAATCTTTGGATTGTGCTTATACTCTTTCACAGAAGGTGTAAGTTTGAAGAAAAAGTATAAATGTTATGCCAAAAATTCTTACACAAAAGGAGTAACTTTTCAAAAAAAATATAAGCACTTCCACGAAAAGGTATAACCTTAAGCAAAAGGTGCAAATTTGATGAAATAATTTTTGCACAAAAGGTATAAGTCACTTCGGAAAAGCTTTAAAGGGGGCTTCCAGAAAAGGTGTAAGTTCTCAGCAAAGGTATAAATGTTATGCCAAAAATTCTTACACAAAAAAAGTAACTTTTCAAATAAAATATAAGCACTTCCACGAAAAGGTATAAGCTTAAGCAAAAGGTGTAACTTTTCGTTTGTTTACACCTTTGGTAAGTCAACTCAGAATAGGAGTAAGTGTTTATAAAAGGTGTAAATTATTTCACAGAAGGCGTAAGTACTCATAAAAAGGTGTAAGTTTTTACAAAAACCGTAAGTTTTCAGAAATCCGTTACGCCTATTTCTGAAATTTCTTATGCCTTTCTTGAAAATATACGGCTTTTGTGAAAACTTATACATTTTTTTTTATTTTATTAATTAACCTAGAAAGTGTAATATATTATTCCTATATTATTTTATTAATTTACCTGGAAAGTGACCTGCCTAGCAGGTCACCAATGTGTAAATTTTCAAAAATTTTGATATAACCCAATACATACAAATGTGTAAATGTAACATAGAAGGGTGTAAGTGCCTTGCATACCATATGCAAGGCCCACTTGAAAAAAGTCCTTACTGGAAATAAAAAAGAAGATAAGTTGTGATAAGATGTTTGGAGTTGGCCTTTTTAAAACTTCTAATAAAAAGTTGAGTGAAAATGTTTGGCCTTAAAAAACCATAATTATTTGGCATAACCCACTTGTTTAAATTTAAATTGTTGGATTTTTATTATTGAAATGAATATAGTGCTCTTCAACATTTTCTAATATTCAATTTTTTATATTAATGGAATTTTAATATCTGTGAGTGTAAAATAATAAAATAAGATTGCATCATCATTTTAGTTTGTTTTGAAAAGTAAGTTAAAAATTAATTTTTTGATTTTTTTCAAAACATGTAAAAAAATAAAAATAAATAATTGATATGATTCAAAAGAAGTTAAAAGCCAAAACGTTGGCTTTTAACTTTGTCGACAAAAGGCCCGTTTAGTAGAGTTGTGGGAAAGTGATTATAACTTATAATTTAACAGCTTATAACTTATAGCTGTGAACATAAGTTGATTTTTTAGTTATATAAATTAAGCTTCTTCTCTCCCACTCAAAGAATAAGTTAATTTTTAACTTACAAAAAGCTATAAACTGTATTGTTAAGTTGAACCAAACACATCAAAATAACTTAAATTAAGCTAAAAACTGAAATAAGCTGTAAATAAGCCTTACCAAACATGACCAAAAAGACATTAGGTATTTATAACCTTTTTTGCCAAAAAAAAGGCTAAAGATTTGAGGGTTTTGTTTTTTTTGACCAAACAAAAGAATCCCACTTCAAATAATGAACAAAATAAAAATAACTCTAAATATTATGTGCATATATATATATATATATATATGAAATCTCTTACTTTTTCTATTTTAAAAAGGATAAATTACACTTACATCTTTTGAGATTTGATTGAATTATATTTCACCTCTAACGTTCTGAAAATTATATTATCATCCATGTAGTTAATGGTCTAATTTCACAAACCTCCCTATATATAAAAGGTAATAATTCCTAATAGAAAAATAGATGAAATTACATAGAAAAAAAATAAATAAATAAAGCAAAGGAAAGTGAAAAAAAAAATAGAATAAGTAAAGCAAAATAAGAAAAAAAAAAGTGCATGAATTTAATATTTTTATTTTGTCTAAATAATTACAATGACAAGGGATTAGTGTAATTCTTTGAATGTTAGGAGGTAATATGTATTAAATTCAAATCTTATGAGCTGTAAGTATAATTTACCCTTTTAAAAATGGTAAAGAAAGTACTAATTTTTTTAGTAAATTTTAAAAATAATATATAATAGTCCTCAAATACGAGCTTGTTTGGAGTGTGTTATATAAACACAATTTTTTTTTTAAAGTTATATCACCTCTCTATTTTTCTATACATTTTTCATAAAAAATTTAAAAAATGCATTTATTTAAATCATCCGAGACAACCAATTTAATCGTGCTGATAAGATCCGGATTTTATTTTCTTATTTTATAAAAAAAATGATATATTAACCCTAACAAATAATTAGTCGATTTTCTTAAAAGAAAAAGCAATAAATAGCATAAAGCTATGTTTGGTTTTGACTTTTTGATTAAAAAAATAAAAAAGATAAAATTAGTTGTATAAGAAAATAAGATAAAATGTCACATCCAAATTATAATTATTACATATTTTCTTTCAAAAAGTCAAAAAAATCAAAAATAAAAACTAAACGAGACTAAAAAAATCAAGTTAAAATAGTCAAAAAAAAAAAATTAAAAAATCAAGCTATTTCCACCCAAATATGATGAGTGTATGATTGTGTATAGGATTGTTTTAAAAAGTTGCTTAAAAGATAATTTTTTAAATTTTTTTAAAAAATAACATATAAATTTTTTTTTTGTGTATTTGGTTTGAGTTTTTGGATTAAATTTTTTGAAAACTGAATTTTTTGATTTTTGTGTTTTTTTATTTTTATTTTCAGTAAATATTTTTAAAATTTTAAACATTTTTTTTTTTTTTACTTTTTAAAATACACTTTACTTAGTTGTATCTAAAAAGTAAAAGATTTATGAAAAAATATTTTAAAAAAATAATAAATACATAAAAATATAAAAAAATGTATTGAATTCTCGTATTTTCTTTTTAATTTTTGGCATTTAGCGAATTTTTAAAATGTTTTTTTCACAATTTTTTTACTTCTTAAGTATATTTATATTAGGTATGTCTAAAAAGTAAAAAAAATTACTTCAAATATTTTAAAAAATCAGTAAAAACAAAAAATACCAAAAATAAGAAAGTAAAATTTTTTGAAAAATATTGTTTAAAAAATGAAATGAAGCAAAATATGAATCAAAATAAATAAAATTTTTTGAAAAATACTTTTAAAAAAATGGGACGAAGCAAAATATGATTCAAAATAAATAAAAAATAATCAGTGTATTTTGTTTGAGTTTTTTGGATTAAATTTTTTAAAAATTGAGTTTTTTAGTTTTCGTATTCTTTTGTTTTTAGTTAATATTTTTTTAATTTTAAACATTTTTTTTTACTTTTTTAGATGCACCTTAGTTAGAGGTATCTAAAAAGTAAAAAATTTATAAAAAAATATTTTAAAAAATTAATAAATACATAAAAATATAGAAAATGTACTGAATTCTTATATTTTTTTTTATTTTTGGTATTTAGTGAATTTTTAAAAGATTTTTTTTACAATTTAGGTGATTTATGTTAGGTGTATTTAAAAAATAAAAAAATTGTTTAAAATATTAAAAAAATTCAGTAAGAACAAAAAAACACAGAAAATAAGAAAGCAAAATTTTTTAAAAAGTATTTTGAAAAACTAATAACCAAGCACAGTGATACGATTCAAAATAAATTAAAAATTAAAATTTAACTTTTAATCATATTCTCCGGCGCATAATAGTTACTCCTACCAAAATGAACAATTCGTGGTACTAGTAACGGACTTGAAGTCAAAAGTGGATTATTATTGTAGTACTAGTAGTAGATTAGCCACGCTCCTCACATTTGTTTTCAAAATCAAGGCGCCAACTTGTCTCAATCTCCCGCGCCTTTCCGACCACACCCTCCTCTCTCTCTATATTTCTTCGCCCATCTCTCTCTCCAAATCTAAATCTAACAATCTCTAAATGCAAGGCCGCCATCCCCACCCCTCCGCCGGCGCCGGCGGCTCCTCCATTTCGGACGACTCTCATCATCCACCCAACCGAGGCAAAAAGAGGGGTGGCTACAACTGTGGTCGTTGTGGTCTCCCTAAGAAAGGTCACATCTGTCATGCTCCGCCCACCACCACCGATTCCAACTCCCCTGCCGCCGCCCCCTCTCCTATCTCCGCTGTCCACCCCCCGTACTCCCACCTCCGCCGCGCACTCTCCTTCGACAACATTGACGTCCAGGTCTTGCCGGACTCTGACGATGAAAATGAGAACAATGCATCGGAGTTGGAACAAGTAATGGGATCCGGTAAGTTGCCGGTGAGTTGTCTTTGGGAAGTGCTGAGGAGGTTGCCTCCGCCGGAGCTGTTGTCGGCGGCGAAGGTGTGTAAGGGGTGGAGGGACACGGCGAGGAGGCTTTGGAGAGCGGCGGAGGAACTCCGGCTTAGGGTTCCGGCGAGGGCTCAGGTTGGATTCGCCGGATCGGTGTTGCAGAAGTGTCCTGGTCTTGTTAGACTCTCTCTTAGAATGGAAAGGTTTGGGTTTTTCTAGGGTATTCGATGACTATTCATCAGATCTACTGTTTTTTTGGATGGATCAGTTGAATCGACTATGAACAGGACTAAACCAAGTTAATAAGAACAGGATCATAACTGAACACAAATTCGTAAATAATAATAAAAAAAAAAGGAAAATTAAAACAAACTGCGACATGTTATTGTGGATTTTAATTGATGGAAATAAAGCACAGATCATCAGTGAATACTCTTGAATCCAGATTGCATTGAATTAAATGAGTGATCTTTCTTCGGTCATTTAGAATTTGAGCCAAATTGCAAATCTAAATTACAGTTGTTATCAGTGGTAAATGATCCGTTGAATACTGCAAGCATGTTGTTATATTGAACAATTCAGAAATCGGTAGTGATTTAATTGCTTATTACTTTTTCGTTAGAAATTATGTTTTCTAGAACTGATGTAATTAGAACTTGAAATTTTAAGTTATTGGAGAAGACAAAAGAGATTTTATCATTGTTTGTGCTTTTACATGGTTTAATTGTTTTCTATTTGGGTGTTGCAGTGATGTGGATGCAACGATGCTGGCCTGCATTGCATTCTCTTGCCCTAATCTGGAGTCTATGGAGATCTCTACATCGAGTACCTCATTCAATCGGATAACTGGGTATAATTTCTGTTCTGTTTGTATGCCTTTTCATATACGTGCACTTTTAAGTTTGTGCTGCTTCTGGACGTGGTTACTATGCATAGTCATTTAAAACCCCTGATTTTTTTTAGTATTTATATTTTCTATATTAAGAGGGAAGTGGGTTGTGAGATTTTGCAGTAGGTAGCTGGCTTAAAATTTCCCCAGGGTTGCTTGATAAATCATGATTCATCCACACATGATGCACAGTTTAGAGAAGAGATGCTTTACATAATGTTATCTATGTTACTAACGTTTCAATTTGTTGGGATGTGGTTTACTAGTTTTTTTTTTTTGAATTTTATGATGCCAAAGCCACATGATAAGATAATAGATATTTTATGTGATGCAAGATTATTGATACAAAACTAAGTCAAAAAATATATTTAGTGTAGCTTGGGTTTAACAGATTCTGATTTGGCTGTTGTATTTGTTAAATAAAGGACTCATTAGTTATGATAGGTTCGTGTTTGTACGTGTTTTTGGCATAAAGGCACAGATGCACACAGTTATTAGGCTTTTTAAGTTCTTTAGTTTGTCGTTATAGATTATGGTTAGGATCTTTTCTAGTTGCTATTGAGCCAGCGTGGATGAGTTATAACAATCAAACGTATTATTTTACTCTTCTTTATATATATATACATACATAAGCAGGTAATAATATTTGATGCTTCCTATTGCACACTTCATAAGGATCTCATCCAGTTTCAATGATGGAAACTTATTTGTTATTTGACACATCCTTTTAGATTTTTGAGAGTTGAGCTATAGTATTCCAGTTATTTATCATAGTAAACCTCGTTTGTGGCGTGTACAAATTAGTCTTACTTTTTAAAAAAAAAATTTAGAGATGGATTTTTTTCCATATTGTGGTTGTTTGTAGAAACTAATTGGAGCTGTTATATGTTCTTAATGCAGTGATGAATTGGCTCGTTTTGTTGCTGATAAAAGATGTCTTACAAGCCTAAAGATGGAAGGTTGTTCTAACCTTGGTGGTTTTATTCTTTGTTCATCAAGTCTTTTGACGCTTTGGCTTTCAGATCTTCAGTCTCTTACCAAGATGGTTAGTGCTATTATTTTCTTGTGTTCTCTCTGTAGGTACTGCTTTCCTATGTTCTTACACTCTCATCATTTGTAGTGCATTTAAATCATTTTGTCATCCATTGTTTGGCTGTTTAGGTTTTCAACTGCCCCCATTTGAAGGAGATTTCCCTAGACTTTTCTCGCCAAGAAAATGATAATACTGATCTTACTAACATGGTGGATGGTTTGGGAAGGAACTGCCCAAAGCTACAGAACATACACATTGCATCGGTTCGACTTTCTCATGCTGTTGTGCTTGCTCTCACAGCTGCAAATTTGAGGTCTGTTAAATACTTAAGCTTGAAAGGCTGATTTTTCATTTCATTGATTAGTGGAACACCACCATCAATGGTTTTTTTAGTTAAGTAAAAATAATGAAAATTTTATAGAGCAAAACAAGCTTTTTTTAATTTGTGTGGCTATCTCCCCATTTTTTGTATCTTACATTACTGCACTATGTCACTACTATGCAGAGGATTGCAAATGCTTTCACTTGTGCTTGGATCAGAAATCACTGATGCATCAGTTGCAGCAATTGCTTCAAGCTACTCAAACCTAGAATTGCTTGATCTAAGTGGGTATGCTTCAATCCACAGTTTCATTGCATTTTAATAAATAGGACAAATGGTAGTTAATGTAAGCCAGATGTTACTAAGTAACTATGCAAGGTCCAACTATTTTCTTGTTTCTTCAAGACTTGAACATTGTAAATGAAATTTGGAATTATTCTTGCTTGTTTCGTAATCAATGATTATTTTGTCAAAACAATTGCTTGTTTCTTAGTTTAATCTTTGAGATTGTAATTCTTTGTGACACCTTCAATTTCAGGTCTAGCATCAGTGACAGTGGCATTGGTATGATCTGCAATGTGTTCCCTGAAACACTATCAAGACTACTTCTTGCTCTCTGTCCTAACATTACTTCAAGTAAACTTCAAGATCAGCTTTGTATCTAATGCAATTTTCTGTAATTGTTTATGTATTTATATTTTATTTTTGGTTTCCAACTGACTTTTTACTTGCTTCCTGCATCTTTTAGGTGGAATCCAATTTGCTGCAGCTCAACTGCCTCTTCTTGAAATCATGGACTGTGGAATGACCATATGTGACCCCAATTTCCAGATTCCAAACTTTGAAGAAAGCTGTGACCATGAGTCGCAGAAAACTCCCAACAGCAAACTACACCTTATTTACCAGAAGTTAATTATCAAACATGGCAAGCTGAAAAAACTTAGCTTGTGGGGCTGTTCTGGCTTAGATGTGAGATTCACTAGTCTAAGTAATTTGTATAATCTTGCTCGCTTATTTCTTCACTCTGGATCTGAATTTGTGAATTTGTGTGCAGGCTTTATATTTGAACTGCCCAGAACTCAATGATCTGAATCTAAATTCTTGTAGAAACTTGCATCCTGGTATGTTCTCTGAGTTCTTTCTTCTTCAAGCTGGTGACATACACGCAAAAGTGTTTTGAGAGTTGTAGTTTTTGTTAACTGATTTTATGTTTTTTATTTTAATCTCCAGAGAGATTGCTTCTTCAGTGCCCAAATTTGGAAAGTGTGCATGCATTTGGTTGCCAAGATATGTTGGTTGAAACCATTCAAAACCAGGTGAATAATCTATAGTTTTTATATTTATTTGCCCTGTGCAAATCAGAAGGCTGATAACATTTAGGCTATGTGGGGCATATGAGAAGACTAGACTAGACTGGTTCAAGATAGCTCAGCAACCAACCATCATATTTGCAGCATGATATTGTGCTCTTGTTGCCAATTTCTTTCCTTTTCTAATTTGGGGATGCTATACATTAGATATAGGATTGTTGTTACCACTAAAATCATTTTAACTTTTTTGTTGATTGTCTTTTTTTTAAGGATTGAAATGGACTGAACAAACTAAATTTTCTGTAATTTTATTTGCCACATTTATAGGTCTCTAGTGAATCTGCTGCTGTGGAAAACCATTTTCCTTATAGGCGATTAGGTGATGGATCCAAGAGGGTTCGAGTCCCACTTTTTCTCGGCCAACAGGTAATGCTGAAAGCTTGCAGATGAATATTGCTGATTTTGTTGATGACAAATAGTTGCTCTCTCTTGGAGGAGCATTCTGTTTCTCATTTATTGTGCTACATTTTGGGAATTATGTTTGGTTCATATGTGTTTGTTATCTCATAGTTATGCAACTACTTCAGAAAAATGGCATACTAAACGCATTTACAACACAACGTACCCATCAATTACATAAATAAATGTTAACAATAGTATGCCTTCCTTACAGAATTTAGTTATTCGTATTTTCCTTTGTTGATGATATATATAAAACTTTTCTGATGGGAATCATTGCCACTTGAAGCTATTTTCCCTCAGATGAGAACTTGTTTTGTTGGAATTTTAGCTTACAAGCTTCTGTTTCTTGCAGGAATCTGACGATGGCAAAAAGGAAAGGAGGGTATTTAAAAGACAGTGCACTGTGATCATGGATTAATGGAAGATGTGTCCTTCGATGTTATTTTTGACTTGGCAGTAATTTTGTGTTGCCATGTTAGATCCAAAGGGCACGTATTAAGGGTCAGAATCGGTTCTGTAATTGTTTAAAATTGTGGTTGTAGACTTATTGACCGGTAGATAATGCCTTTTCCTTCATCACAACTGCAGCCCTTTATAATTTTTTTTATTTTTTATTTTTATAATCATGGGGGTGAAAAAAATCCGATGATCAACTTTATTTTTTGTGTTAAATTCACCAGTCATAAAATAAAGAGTACTTTTTCACCTTTTCAATTGTGTTTTGTCTTGAAGCCTATATATTGTTTTGTTGTGAGATTATGCTAGAGATGGAAGTGGAAGTTCGGAATATTTGGCAGAAGTCAACTTGGCATCCTAGCACTTGATCCTTGTGCATTGTGAATTGGTGCTTGGTGATGACTTTCTGATGCAGAACTATTTGACAATAAATTATACAGTAGCTATGGTGATGACATAAATTTGCGCTGCTGTTATATGGCTTTGGAAAGAAGGGTGCCCTGCAGGTAACATCAGTGAGCCGACTTGTTGACAACAAAAACAAGAATTGCTTTCATGCTTGCATTTTTCTTGGGGGGGGGGGGGGGGGTGCCTCACCTTTTAAGTAGGGCAATGTTTAAAATCTTGATTTGTATTAGTCCAAGTTGATTGAGTTAAAATTTTTGTAGTATGTTCCATCTGAGTAATACTAGTGATAGCATTTGGGCATTATATGATGTACATGATACTGATCACATTGTGTGATGACCCATTTGATTGGTCACCACAGGGTTTGCTTTGTTAAGAAATCCGATACTATATCATCTTTTGTAGGTTGCACTAAGTTTTATAAGTAGAATTGTATTGGGCAAAAAGTACTATAATGAATCCATATATAAGAAATCTATTGTGATTCTTGGATACAGTGGACTGGCATCTTGGACTTCCAGATATAGGGATATGTGAAGCGAATGAAGGCTTTGAGCAAGAAATTTGATTAGTTTCATGAGAACGAGTTTGTGCCCTAATTTGGCAGACGTGTTATTGCAGCCCGCTGACGATTCTAATATTAATATTATGCTCTTTTGTATAGGTGTGATTGATTCGTGCCATTTTCTCTTAATTGTTGAATGTATGTTTTCAATTTTCAGTGTTACATTTGGATACTATTTAATACGATGCTTTATGTGAGAAAATTGTGTGTTTTGTGATTGGATTCTGTGCACCTAAATTTTATTTTAAATGATGGCTAATGAGATCTGTTTGGGTTAAACAGTGCTAATCCAAACTAGTTTAAAACTTACTGTTCTTTTTATTACCTTTTTTCCCCCCAAGACAATCAAAGTGCATGATAAAACATGTTCAAATGGTATGTTGGCTTGTTCCCCATTCTTTTGAGCATTTTGATTACTTTGGAAAACGGTAGTATTTGTACAAAAGCAGAACAGTGTGTATTCATTGCATGTGCTGAAAATCTCCGAATATCTAATGAGACCGAAACTTTCGGTTCACTGTTTGCAAAAGCTTTTTTATTTACCTTTTTTGTCGTTGCATTTCTTGTCTTTAGTAAAATTTTATTGAGTGCAAAATGCTTAGTAATATTTGATATCCCATATGATTATTGATCTGATCACTAAAATCAGAGGTACCGTTGTAGCCAGGGCCTGGTTGGATGTTCAGACCCGACTCATGAAGGAAAAAATATAGTGCAACATTCACACCGATTCAGATTAATACTAGTATTGTATGCACATCCAATGGGACAAGAAGTTACATGATGTGAATTTGATCATGATAGTTACATGAGGTAAGAAGATACATGTTTTATTTTTATTTTTTTTGAGAAACAAGGTACATGTAGCTATGTGATGTGAAGGTATTTTGAGAAAAGTAGACGTTGTTTTGGGAATTGACTATTTTAGTTAGTTTTTTAACTTTTTATGAAAAAATATGTAAAAAAATAAAGAGAAAAATAGACTTTTTTTGTAATGATTTTTTCACTTATTTTAGTCACTTTCCAAAATAGACCTAAAAAATATAAAAATATTCATTTACTCATGCATAGACTTCATATAA
Source organism: Camellia lanceoleosa (assembly GCA_025200525.1). Taxonomy (NCBI): domain Eukaryota; kingdom Viridiplantae; phylum Streptophyta; class Magnoliopsida; order Ericales; family Theaceae; genus Camellia; species Camellia lanceoleosa. Next base: position 38,862 of record JANUSC010000162.1, on the reverse strand, counting down.
TAATATAGATAGATAATAGATATAATTAAATTATAATGGATAGATATGATTATAAAATAATGCCATACAAACTATTAATTTTTTTTTTAATTTCTTTGATTTTATTTTTATAGTGAACTTGATCGACTTGTTTCAGATTCTAAAATTTTATAATTGAATGACACATAAGGTATTAGTTAAAAAAAAAAAATTATAAGATTTTTTTAGTTTATAAAACATTTTTTATGTGTATGTTGTGCATAGACATGGAATGGCCCCGACCAAAAAGTTACCTGGTATTTTAGGAAAAAACTAATCCACCTAATAATTTTTGCCTGAGGTCACCAACAATTTTGATTTTATTATATTTTATTTTTTGTGGGGAAATAATTTTGGTAGGCAGACAAGAAGGAGAGTAGAAGTTAGATGGAGCTGGGCTGGGCCCATTATTGCAACCCAAAAAGTCAAAGAGTTTCACGTGCGGGTAAGGGCCTCTTCTCTCACCATCATCATTTAATTCATCGCACGTGTGTACCGCCCTCCAAAATGGAATGGGTTAGGGTTATGAATTTATAATCTATAATCTCATACATTCTGATGCTCTCTAGTATATAGCACTTGAGTAATTTTTATATGCGGATAGAATATATATTATATAATATTTTTTATTATTGTAATTATCTTTAATAATAAGATTTATTATATTTATGTTGTATGTTTGAAAAATAATAAGAAACATACAAATTTATAATTGAGAAAAGATAATGCTACGTGATATTTTATTAACATACAAAAACTTCTCCAAACTTGTGCAAAGCTCTCAATTGGCTACCTTATCTTTACTTGGATTTGCAACTACGATCACTTTGTTTGTTTTTAAGTTTTTAAAATTTAATTTTAAGAATTTTTAATAGCGAAAGTATCAATGAATCTCATTTTCATATTTTTAATAATTAATAAGTCTTTTAAATAATTTAATGAATACAAATGTTCTATTTGTGAAATGACAGTATAATCCTGTAGTTAACACTTATGGATGCTAATTAATATTCATTAATGACTGAAATTTTCAAAATTTGAAATTACATATTTGTCCAAAATTTATTAAGAAGTTTTTGTATTCTTTTTAGAATGTTTGAAAAGTCTCATATTTCAAGTCATTTCAAATCAAAATCCTACAGTTTAAAATTACACGTTTGTCCAAAACTTATTAAGGGGTTTTTGTACTCTTTTTGAATAATCTCACATTTTAAGTTATTTTTGTACTTCCATTTCAAGTTATTTTGGTACTTCTTTCGGAATGTTTGAAGAATCTCACATTTCAAGCCATTTCAAATAAAAAAGATTCTCATATCAAAATCAACACTAAATTTGATTCTCATAGGTTTTTTATCTTACTTTTTCAGTATCAAAAAAATAAAAATAAAAATAAAAATAATGGAAATAAGGATATAACCATAAACCTAATTTTTAAATAATATATTAAATCCACATTTTCAAAATTAATGGGACTAATTAGTATATAATGGGTAAATTATTTATAAGTCCTACTTGGAAGACTTATGCAAGATATGATCATATGAAAAAACTTATAACCTAATAGGTCTTGTGGTTTTCTTGTGGATACATCAACCCACAATCTTAATTAATTAATAACCTGATTAATGACAATACCATATATGAAAAATCCATTATTACCATAGATTGTGATCATATCCATATGGTTAGAAATTTGAAATTCAAAATAACCTAATTAATGACAATACCATAAATGAGAAATCCAATGTTACCATATATTGTGATCATATTTATATGATTAAAAAGTTAAAATTCAAAACATAAATGTAACATGTAACATCCCAAACCTAATGTGACATTCCCCTATGCTTATAAAATTCAAAATAACTTGATTAATGATAATACTATATATGAGAAATACAATGTTACTATAGATTGTGATCATATCTATATGGTTTGAAATTTGAAATTCAAAACATAAATATAATATGTAACATCCCAAACCCAATGTGACATTCCCAAACACAATGTGACATTCTTATATGTTTCTCATCTCAAATCTAACGTAAATGTAACATGTAACATCTCAAACCCACTGTAACATTCTTATATACTTCTTATCCCAAACCCAACGTGACATTCAATACGCCACCGTTGAATTATGAACAATGTAACCTCCTAAATGTAACATGTAACATTCCAACCCAACCCATGTATTGAACCACCATCACCCCCAACCCAGCGTAACTTTATCATCAAGCAATGAGATTCAATCCACATTTAATTACAAACCCATATCCTCAATAATTTTGCTCAACGTACTGTGACATGTATGTAAACACTGATTACAACAAAGACACGATACACATTCAAACAAATATACAATCAAACAAACACACAAATGTTATCTACTACATGGTGTATGTGGATTAACGTTATATACTAAATATAACATGCATTGTAACACAATCATCCAGGTCCCAATGTACAATTGCCGTGTTTTGACGTGGTTCATATTCGACATCCAATTAACAACCAAAACCAAATACCCCTAACCCAACCCTTGAATCCATACATACCATCCCACACACCGAATATATCAAAACGCATCAACCATCATTGTAATGACTCAGCCATACATTTGATTAATTAGCCATCTAATTACATTGCTATGTGCTACTTGATTATGTGTTTGTTGTGAAATTGCATGTCTAATGGTGTGAATTAGAAGAATTTGCATGTATATCTGTTAATTGTAGAAAAATCTGTTGGAATTATAACTTTAAATTGAAAGTTGAAGGTTTTAGAGGCATCAGAAACCAAAACCGATTAAATATTCATGATCAGCATGATTTTTTAGAGTCTAGTATGAAGTTTTGTAAAAATCTGATTTAGAATGAATTAATTGGATTTAATTTATATTATATGTGTGTATGTGTGTGTGTATAAGAACCTTAATTGAGCCCTAGATTGAACAAATAAAAATCTAAGAGAGAGAGAGAGAGAGAGAGAGAGAGAGAGACTTCTAGAGACTAAGAGAAAAAAGAAGAAAAGAAGAAGAGCAATGGAGATTAGGGTTTAATCTTCAACAAATTAACTAGCAAAGGTAAGATTTCTCTCCTAATTCATAAAATTGAGATGTCATACTCATAATCCTTTAGAATTTGAGTTGGATTAGGATGAAATCAAGCTTGATTGGTAGTGTTGTGATGTAGTATACATGAAAGAACAAAATAAGAAAGAGATGGTAAGAATTCAACTCATAACATCACAAGCATGGAAATGTTGTTATATACTTGAAATCTTGCATGGTTCTTTGAATTTGAGGGGAAAACCCCATGGATTATAAGATTGGAACTTAACATTTGCATGGTTTATAACTTTGCACTTTAAACTCAAGAGTTTGGTCTTTTGCATGGAAATTTGAGTTTTGTTTTGAAGCGATGATTTTGTTTGAAGTCCAAAATATCGAGTTCAACATATTTTTTATGAGAGTTGGGCTTTGATTTACATAAAATTGAAGTTTTTGGTTGCAAAACTCAACTCAAACACTGTAGCAGATTTTCGAACAAGTTCTGGCCTAGAACTGCACGTGCGGAAGAGAGTCCCGCACGTGTGGAAAATAGAGCATGGAAGACTGAGCATTCTACAAAAATTGCACGTGCGGGTGCACGTGCGGTGGGATTTCCGCACGTGCGACTAGTGCCTCTCACGTGCGGTTTTCAGGGTAGGCTCGAAATTGTTTTCTTTTCGTTTTTCAAACTTCCAGGCCTCTATTTGTATGTTTTTCATAAGCATTCGCATATCATGAGCATGAAATAAATGGGAAAATGAATTGAACTAAACGAACGAACAAGTAACAATGAACCGAACCGAATAGGTGTAAGAACTGACGGAATGAATTGAGGCATCGTTTGGCAACAACATGTTTTAGCTTAAAAGCCAAAAAGTCACTATAAGTTGTCACTTCACTTTCTTTACTTTTTTGCACATCTTTTCTTAAAAAGCCAAAAAATTACTAAAATAGCTTGTTTCCAAACGAAGCTTAAATACGTGTTGAATTGTTGTGCTATAAATGTTTATGATTGTAGGTCAAGGTTCAAGACCGAACAACCGGTTCGAAGCCCATTGTGAGTAACATTACTGTAAAGATATGTTTATATGAAATATATTTGAAATGCTATTTGATAAGTTATGTTTTTTTGAAATGGTATTTTGTGAATGTGAACGAATATCTGATTTTTGAATCTACTGTGGCATCCAAGGAATGGAGGACAACATGTTGATGTGGGTCCATGACAAATAAATGATCACGAGATCTCGTTAGCCACTTGACAAAGTGGTGATATGTTTAATCGGTATCTGGAACCGATTACTTTAGTCAGAAGACGATATAGTATGTTCTGTTGGATGTACCACTATTATGTTCTGATATGAGAATGATTCTGATATGATTTGTATTATGTTTGAAATTTTTTCACTAACCTCTTCACTTTAATGTTATTCACTGGACTATAGCTCACTATTAGTATATATATATATGTATAGGTGAGCGTCCTGGAGATTAAGCCTAGAAGGGTTTCTTTAGTTGAGCCACCCGTTGAAGCCTTATTGAGTTTTTGGTGCCTCTAAGTTGGGTCTAGGTTGAAAAGACCACTGTATAGTTTGTGTTCATATTATCGGGCTTTTGATATATGTCTATATATATATGAATGATGTTTTTGCACATGATATTATGTATGTATTGTACAGTGGGTAAATTAACGTTTATATACATCTGAATTTGTGCATATAGCTATACAGCTCAACGGATTATTTGTTGTCTTTATATTATAAGTTTTTGTTAGCTCCGATTATTTTGATTTGTATAGGAAGGCCTTTGGTAATCTCAGATTACTGGTTGGTTACGACGCTAAATCTATAGGGGTCAGTTTGGATTGTGACAATCACAATGTCAAATACACACATTCAATCAGAACATTGGTCAAAGTGTGCCTATCAATAAGTGTAATAGATTGTCAATGCTCTATTAAAGATAAACAATCCACACTTCAACAAACAACAATACACTTTAACCCAAAAAAAAAAAAAAAACCTCTTCCCTTCAACCGATTGGAGTTGAAATTTGTTGAAGGAACCAACACACAATCCTCAAATTTCATCATATCATCAATCATATGCACATCTATTTAAGTAACATTTTGAAAATGTATTGGAATCCCATGATTAAGGCAAAAAAAACTCGCACAGTCGTTACCTGTAGACTTGTCTTTCCTAAAATCCTTTCCAAATGTGATATGATGAATGAAAAAATAAGGTACAATATGAAAACAAATTAAGGGTATAATAGTACACTAATATCATTCATTTACAACTCACAGGACCTTATGGAACATAGTCCTATTTAAATAGGATTTCAAACTCTAAAAGAATATTTATAAGATTTCACATAAATAAGTCTTTCAAATAGGACTTATAAATAATTTTCTCTATAAGAAAATTCTCGAAACTAAACGGCTTGTTATTCTTCAAAATAAAATTAATGGGTAAATTTTTCTAAACAAAAATAAAATATTAAAAGATTCACTAAAAATAATAAAATACATATTGAAGGTTTTTCATTTGAGTCGACAATAATTGAGGTGGTTTGTAATTTTTTTTTTTTTTTTTGGAACAAGTACTGATTGATCAGTATGGTAAATTTATTCTAATCAGGATAAGTTCTCTTTTATATTTTTATCTCTCTATATCTCTTTTATAGGTTTTAATTTGAACCCGTACTGATAATTTGAATTGTTTATATCATAAGTTTCGTAATAAAGGTCATTTATGTGAAAAATAAATTTCATCGAAAAATTATAAATTTAAAAAATATATATTTTATTTTATAAAATGAACAACAAATATGATTATAAACTTAAACTATCCATTTTATAAAATAAAATATTTTTGTTCATCTGTTGATTATTTTTCGATAAAATTTATTTTTTGCATTGATAATTTTTATTACGAAACTTAATAGATAGATAGTTCGGATCATTAGTACAAATCTAATTTAAGACCTACAAAAAAAGATGCGAAAAGATATAAAAAATAAAAATATGAAAGAAAGCATATACCTTAATATAAATCATTTTAATTGGTTTTACACTGACTTTCAACCAACATCATTAAAGATTGTGAGTCGTGCCACTCCATGATATGCCAGTTTGAATGACTAAATTTGGGAAAGAATGATGCTTGGGACCCTTTTTGGGGTCACTCCCTCACCTCCTTTTGCCACGTGACGGGTGGTGATTGGAGGAGCAGGAAAAAAAAGAAAAAGAAAAAGAAAATGTAACCAATGAGAGAGAGAGGGGGTCAAAGAGGGTGGGAGGAAAAGGAGGGATGAATCATTGTTGTTTTGGAAAATATGCCTACATTGTCCAGTTTGAATGACTAAAATTTGAGTTATATTAGGTATCATGAAAAAATTTTCATAAAAATAATTATGAAAGATTTGTAATCTTTAAATTACACTTAAAACAAAGCACCACACATTAATCAAGGTAATCTAAGAGTTATAATTCTTTTATGATCATTTTCATAAAATTTTTTTCATGACCCCTAACTTTCCTTCTAAAATTTTGGAAAATAAGCCTACATTAATTGTGGTGGTTTGTATCAATATTTTGAAAGAAAAATGCATAAGACACTTAATTTATTATTCTTAAAAATTATTTTTAATAAAATATTTGATAAGTGTTAAATTTTAATGAATAATGTTATATACATCAATTAGTATATTAATTAGTGTATCAATTGATGATGTGACATAATTTAAGAGGTTTTTAGTATTTGTAATTTGTTTAATGAGTGTGATCAATAATAATGTTATAATTAGTATTGGTACATTAGTTAGTACACTAATTAGTGCATATAGTACTATCAAATTTTAATATGTCAGACTTTTTTTTTATTTTTTTTATGTGGAATCTAATTTCAATACCATATCGTTAGAGGTATTTTAAAAATGATAAATTAAGGAGATGTAGCATTTTTATATTTTAAATTTATTCTAACCAATCAATTCAAGTTGCTTAAATCGGTTTTATACTGACTTTCAACCAACAGTATTAAAGATGGTTAGTCGTCCATTCCATAATGTGTCATCCCAATTTGACCTTGATGTAGAAGTTATTTTGGTTCACAATTTCAAGTTTATAATTTTTCATAGTTAAATGTTTAGTTTGATATAACGCTCACAATATTTAAAAAATTTCTCATATAATTAATTCAAAAACCTTTTATTTATCTTGAAATTCATTAATTTACTGTGCTCAAAGACATAGTTGTGCATAGAGAATAAGATTTTGAGAATAGTATTCATCATCAATTTACTTACGTGAATATTCATTTTTGGTTTTTCATTTAAAAATAATCATTAAGCAAATAATGAAGATAAATAATAAAATAATATTCAGATAATATAAAAGAGAAAAAATAAATAAAAATCAGCAATATAATAACCTTCTAAGATTTGTATGAAGAACATAGAAGTGGAAATGGCCATGTTTAAAATGCTAAGAATTCAAGATCATCATTAAACCAACTTAGCCAAAAAAAATGAGGTGGACCATTGTGTTTGTGATCCTTTCAAGATAATTGAGTTGATTTTTTGTTTTTGTTTTTGTTTTTTCCACAAAAGTATGCCAACAAATTTATTAATTACAAGAATGGGTACCTAATGTGTCACACCTTGTTTTGTCCAATGCTAGTCTTTTTTGGGCTCTCCATCGAGCATGAGTTGTTCTTTTGGTGGAACATATTGTTAGAAAATTGGTTTTTATAGTCTTATTTTGGGTCATCTTTGAATCCAAAATAAAAAGGGTCTCACACGTCTTTTGGGATGAGTCCGAAGAGGTAACGTGTTCCTTATCACATGACAAGTTATACGGTGAAGGCGGTTCGTCAAAACCATTTATGAGTAAATGAGGACTTGACGTCGTTTTTGAGTTCTTGGAATGTACATTTAAAGAATTAAATGTGGGTTTCTTTAAAATGGATTTTCTCACATTGAAACTTTAAGAGAGCTTTTGTGAGTATACAAGCTCTTGGTGTACTAACCTGGGTTGGGCCCTTAGGGGTAGCCCAAGTTTGTAGAATGGAGAAGTTATGGACAAAGTGAACCTTAACCCAAACCATCACACGCGCGCCGTCGGCAAGGCGCAAGTGTGGGTTATGGGTCAGGTCAGTTCTATTATTAATTTTTTGGATAAAATTTATTCGAATTTCTTTTAGAAATTCTTAATGAAATTAAATTCCAATTTTGTACCAAAATTGAAATTAATTTTTTGTCCAACATTTACCAACTTCTGTCCGAAATTCCTAAACAGATTCAAACTGTTTTACAGTTTTAAAACTACTAGATTTTGTAGAAGCATACGTATAGAATCGCATACCATATCTGCATCAATCATCAGCAGATCTATTGAATTTTGGACTGCATCTGTTCATTCAAAATTTGCACATGTTCGGTTTAAAATTGAACCTGTTCGGGCATATTATTTTGCCTATAAATACCAGCATTGTTCCAGCAATTTGTTCATCCAAAAAATAATTTGAAAGTTTCACTTTGTTGTCCAGTTTTGCTCTTTGCATAAATATTCCTCGTATTAGTTTTTTAAGAAAAAATAAAGAGAGTATAGAACACAATGTTTTGTTTGCCGTACAAGTTGTTTGGAGTGCTACTACAATTTGTGAAAATCATTATATCCTGAAAGATAGACGCCACTTAACCGTAAACACCGTAGCGGGGCGAATCTGTCTTAAAGACAGAGTGTCACACACTCGACTTGATATTTTTATTACTCATTCGGTTTGGTAAAATAATTTCGATACGTTATTTATTTTATTTTATTTTAATTTATTTATTATACATAGAAGATTGTTCCAACCTATGTAGCTTGTCCATTGCTTCTTCTCATTTGGACTTCCCATCACGGATGAGTTGTATTTTTGGTGCCATATACTTATATAGATAGGTTTTTGGCATAAGGTGCCTAATCAATGTTGGGTCCATGTACATAAATAGGCTATTCCAGACAAACTCCAAAAAATTGACCCACTCTTGTATAAAGGTGTTTTTAAGGCTTATTTGTTAAATAAGTTAAGAATTTTTTTAGTCAATAAATTAACATTTTAAGTCATAGTCAAACAAAACCTAACTATGTTTTTAATTCTCTACACCCATCATTGTGAAAATCTCTTCTCTTGCAAGAGGAATGGGTGTAAAGAGGAATTTGTTGAGTGTATTTAGAGATACCCATGGTGAGATTGCTCAGCTATTGTTTGATGTCTATCATAAAATGAGGGCAAATTAAAAAAAAAAATGATATATTTTACCAGATATATTTTTTGTTTTTTCGTTTTTGTTTTGTTTTGTTTTGTTTTTCATGTGGATTTACACAACAATTGCATGTGCACATGTATGATCTATTGTTATTATTTTCTAACTATTATGAATCCAATATGTACATACGATGTTTGTTTGTAAATCTATGTATGTTTAAGTGAGAATAATTGATGAAATTTATTTGGAAATATACGTAACAGCTTTCAACAAAAAAAAAAAAAACCCGGTAACAACTGATATGCTTGTTAAAAATACATTGGAAAACAAACATTAGAATAATTATAAATATTTTATGGCACATATATTTTCATAAAAAAATAATGATCTTGTTAAGCTTATTAATTAGTTCCCTTATTACATTTGTAAGATTGGTTAACAAAGTCGTCTATTTAAGCAGCAAAATTAACCCTAACAATTAAATTTATATATTTAGGTTATGTTTGGCATGAATTTTTTTTGGCTATTTTAGACACAAAAGACAAAATAGGCTAAAAAGTCAATAAGATAAAATGTCACATCTAAATCATAATCATTTTATTTTTTCTCTCATAAAAGTCAAAAAAATCAAAATGTCAATTTGAAACAAGACTTTTTAGTCCCATGCTGAAGCTTTGTGTTGGCATGTAACACTTTTAGTATAAAAGTCAAAAAATTAAAAAGTCTATAATTTATACTAAAAAATCAAATATTCTCTTTCTCTTTACTTTTTGTACATCTTTTTGTAAAAAATTAAAAAGTCATTCCAAACGTATTAATCTTTTTTACCTCATATTTTAGTTAAAAAACCAAAAGTTACTAAAATAGTCTGTTTTCAAACGAAGCCTAAAATAGTCAAAAAAAAACTAAAAAATCAACTCACATCCCAAATAAAAGCTTGAATTGTATTTAAATTATAAATTAAAAAAAAAAAAAGAGATCCAAACACAATTTTAGAGTCGATGCTTTCCCAATTTGCCGTGTCAAACTTTGAGGTATGGCCAATGATGCCTCAGTTTATGGATGAAACTCGCAGACATATCCATCAATTTCTGTTATTTTAATTCATTCATTATTTATTATTTATATCAAAAAATAGACTCCTGTTTCCTTCCATCATAATTTAAAGTTTGTCAAATCAAATCAATGCTCCAACTATGGCTTGTTGACCACATATACCACATAATTTATATCAAAAATTAGTTTAGGCACGATTTATTTATTTTTTAATAGATATTTTTTAATATAATTTTATATGGTATATTAATTTATTTTGGCAAAATTGAGTAGAGTGCAAAAAATTAATAAATTAAAAATATTTTATATTAAAATATTATTGAGTACTTACTCAATTGGACCCTTGTTCAGTTAAATCCTAACACATCGAAGTAGATGTTTCTTTTTAAAGCGCTATTTTCAATTATTTTTTATTTAATTTAAATTTTTGATATGTTTGGTTTAGCTTATGCTTATAGCTTATAGCTTTGGAAGTCAATCAACTTATTCTTTAGCGGAGATGTAAGAATTTGGAAAAATCGAATTAGTCGAAAGTTATTATAAGTTTGTTTAGTAAGATAAGTTATAAGCCACAAATTTCTACCAAACAGGGCCATAGTGGCATATTGTTCTTAATTCAGCTCATAACTAGATTTAAATATATATATATATATTTAAAAAAAAAATCAATACTAAATAATGTCATGTTATTATGAATTTTAATATATATATACATATTTAAACTATTTTAGAACTTGAAATAATTTATTAATATGAAACTTTTACAACTATTAATCATCAACGCTTCATTTTTTTTAACAAAATAAATTTTTCAAAGAAAAGCAATTATCAGAAATGTTTTTTTTTTTTTTTTTTTGGGGTGTTTTCCTATGCTACAAACCATGGAATTAATGTTTTGGTGATTATAAGAGTGATGGTGATAGAGTGGTGTGACTCAGCGGCATTGATAAGATTTTAGTGTAGAAAAATAATCTTTACTTTTTAAAAATGGAAAAAGTATTACATTCTTGATTTATTTATTTTTTATTATGAAAATCATTCATTAAATTTTGAGTGAATTACATTAATAGTCCTTATAATTTAAGACTCGTGTCATTTTAATTCCTAACTTTTTAATTGTGACACATTTGATTCTGAATTTTGAATCTTGTTCCAAATAAGGACAATTGAAAATATTATTGCTTAATTTTAAGGACAAAATCGTTAATTTGATAAAATATAAACTAATTTGATAAAAATAAATGTCAAAAAAATATTTTTAAATTTTTAAAAATTACTTCTACCCACCAAAGATAAAATTATGTAAAATTTATAAATCTTTTAGACATTTACTTATTTATTTATTTTTGCCAAATTAATTTTTATTATGTATTTGGATAATGATCATGTAATCGGTGGTTGTTAGGATTTTAATGTGTAATCAATATGTTTAATATATGAAATGCTTTTAATTTTGAATCTTTTGATTTAATGGATTTGTTTAATAATAATATTAAAGTTGTCGCCATATTTAACTTTTGAAAAAATAAAAATTAATTTAATGAAAATAAAAATTACCCATTATATGATTATCACCCAAACATATAATAAAAATTAATTTAATAAAAATAAATAAATAAATAAATGCCTACAAGATTTATCAATTTTACATAATTTAACTTTAGTGGATAGAAATAATTTTTAAAAATTCAAAAATATTTTTTTGATATTTATTTTTATCAAATTAGTTTATCTTTTATGAAATTGACAATTTTGTCATTGAAATTAAGTAATGGTATCTTCAATTGTTCTTATTTGAAATAAGATTTAAAATTCAGAGTCAAATATGTCACAATTGAAAAGTCAGGGATCAAAGTGATACAAGTTCCAAACTGTAGGGACCGTTAGTGTAATTCGCCCATTAAAATAATATGAATTTCCTATTTTATTTTTCATTTAAGAAAAATGCTTAAGATCAGTGTCAGAGTTAGGAAATTAAATAAGAGGGGACACTTATTAATTATAATTTTTTATTTAAAAAAAAATATATGATCAACATTAAGATAATAATAATTTTATGAGCTAAATTTAAGCATAAGAAATTAAAAATTATTATTAATAGGAACAAATCAAAATTCTATAATAGTGTGTAATAGTTGGGTGCGGATGATGATGTAAGTTTGTAATTTTAGTACAAAAAATTATGGATCAAAATTTCTAATTTTAGAAAATAAAAACATATCATTTATAGTACAAATTATTATAAAATCTATTTAATTTTTATTTGACAGAAAATATTAAAGAGATTATATTACTTATAAATGATGTGTTTTGAATAGAAATTATTAAATAATCTTAGAGTATTATATGACGTTGCCTATGTCATACTCAAAGCATGATAAATCGCAAATCACACTAATGTTGTGTTTGATCAAGGGATTTGAGGAGAGATTTGGAAACGAAAATAAAAAAGGTAGGTGGAATGTGAATAAAATATACCTAGCTTTCACCTAATTTCACACACTTTTTCTCTTTCCCTTTCCAAATCTCCCAACCAATAAGGGTGTAGATCTGGCCCTACTGCTCATGTTGGGCCTCACTTCCCCGCCAAAATTTGGGCTGGACCAAGTCACGGGCCAAAAAATTAGGCCCAAGCCCAAGCCCAAGTCCAAGCCCAGAGGTATTCGGGCGGGCCGGTGGGCCTAGGCTTGGGCGGGTCTGAACATTATTTTTTTTTGTTTTTTTAATTTTTTTCTACCAAAATATTATTTTTTTTTACTAAAAAAAAAAACTAGGCCTCAAGGCCGGGCCTTGGGAGTCTCTTGTGGGCCTTAAGCTGGCGATGGATCGACATGGGCCGAGCTTTAAAATGATGACCCAAGCCCAAGACTAAGGGTTCGGATTGACTCGGGCGAGCCCAAACTGCAAGGCCTACTCGGGTGGGCTTTGACTCGCCACGAGCCACGCTATTTTTACACTCCTACCAACCAAACACAACATAAGTAGTTTGCCAACTACCTAAAAATAATGAGTTAATTATATTCAATCCATAAGATTTCTCACTACTCTATTGGTTTAGACTATTATATAAACAATACCACATAGTCTTCTCAAAATATCAAATAACTACTTATTGTGAACAATACATTAAATCATTCGCCAAAGAACATGTCAAAAAATAAATAAATAAATTTTATATATGACCACAAAACAAAAACAAAAAGTTCAAAATTGATGGGGGCCACGTGACCCCCCGGACCTTCTTTGGCTCAGTTCTTGCTTGGGACTCCCAATTTTGAGAACTCTTACAATCTCCAAAATGATCTACACCACTCATGTATGTGTGAGGCTCACATCATGAGTGGTATGGATTATTTTAGGAGTTGTGAGGTTATATAATTAAGAGTCTCTATCATTGTTATTCATTTAAATTCATTAATAACACAAAAGTATAATTATGACAAATGATATTTTTAAAAAAGTGTACGATCAAAAGTTAATTTTAAAAATTTAATCTTTTTAAAATACAATAATTATATTATTAAAAAAAGTTAATTTTTTTTTAAAAGAGACAACTATTTTGGAAGGGGAATAGCAATAAACTTGGGTAGAGAAAAAGGAGATGGAAGACGATCATGAATCATGCAAAGTTAGGATCTTTTTCCTGAGGTTTTTACTTGACTTTTACTTATCTGAGCTATTGGGTCTATTTTAGGCTTAATTTTGATACTTTGAACCGCTGACATTTTAAGATTTGTTGAGATATCATACCGTAAAAATCAAGTTGATCGATATCAAAAGTATATATTTGAAAAACTAACTAAAAATTATTTTTAAAGAAATTTAATAAACAGTTTTCCAAACATATACTTTATAATATCCGATCAAGTTAATTTTTTACAAGTATAATATATTTAATAAATCTTAAAATATAAATAATTTAAATTATCAAAATTAAACTTAAAAGTAAACTCAATAACCCCGGTAGGTAAAGAGTCAAGTAAAAATCTCATAGTGAGGATCGTGATTCGAATAATGCATGAGCTGGTCATGCCCACATAACATGTGACATATATAAGCCATAATCAATAAATACAATACTGGGGGGGATTGGATTGGGTTCCACTTTTAACTGAAACCCACATGGACATGCCATCCGCATCCACGACATGATGTTGGGAGTTTGACCCCACGCACTCACATGTGATGCTCGTGATCCAACGCTTCTCATTTCACTATATCGAACCCCTTCTAACTCATCTGGGCCGTCCGATTCCGGACCACAGTCTTTAATATGGGCAGTTGTGGGTTGTCCCTCCTCTGTCCCCTCTTGGGATCTCAAACCGGCCCTACGTGCCGGCGATTCCACCGACACTCGTAGCTGTTCATGTCCCCGTTTTTCCAATTTCATTCCCACGCGCCTCCCGCTGCATCCTCATTTCCAATTTTTTTTCAATATTCAACTTGTTTTGTTTTGATTTGTTTTTTTTCAAAAATTTAATTATCAGTTCTGATTCATAACTCGAAATCGGAGTGGCTCGAATGGCTCGACGTCAAAACGATGTCGTTTTGACGTGTTTTTTTTTTTTTTCCTTCTCTCTGGTCTGAAACTGAGACGAAGAAGAAAGAAGAAAGAAGAAAGAAGAAAGAAGAAAGAAGATGGGAGGGGAGGGGAGGGGAGGGAGAGATCAACCTCCGAATTTGAACATGAATTTTTTGTTCAAAATCTGATGCAGATCCAAATCCAGATCCATTTTCATCAGCATCAATTTTTTTTTTATCAAAATCTGAAGCTTAAAGAAAAATTTTTTTTTTAAAGATTTTTAAAGATCTGGCTTGAAAAAAAATTTGTTAAAATAAATTTTTTTAAAGATCCGAAGCTTGAAGAAAAAATTCTTTTTGAAGACTCGATTTTTTTTTTTTATCAAAATCGATTTTTTTAATCAAAACTGCTTGAAATTTTTTTCTTTTGAAGACTCAGATTTTGAAGAAAAATCGCTTTGTCGATGAAGCTATTATCAAAATCAGAGACTCAGACGATTTTTCCTCCGCAGATCCGATCATCTTCATCATCTTCAACATCATCATCTTCATCATCTTCAACATCATCTTCATGATCGATTTTTTGCGATCCGACTTAGAAAAAAATGAACAGATTTTTTTTATCAAAATCGAGTCTTCAAAAAATCGATTTTGATAAAAAAATCTTTTATCAACATCCTGATCATCTTGAAAAAATTCAAAGCTTTTATCAAAACTGCTTGAAGAGGAATTTTTGATAAAAATCGATCTTATCCGAGTCTCCAGAGGAAAAAATGAACAGATCCGCACTTGTTGATGAAAATAGATCCGGATAATTTTTGCAATTGAATGATCCAGACTTGTTGATGAAAATGGATCCAGATCCAAAAGCAGATGGCTCTTCCTCTTCTTTCTTCTCTCTTCTCTTCTTTCTCTCTTCTCTTTCTCTCTCTCTCTCTCTTTTCTAATTCAAAAAGCAAGAAAAAGAAAAATAAATAAATAAAAAATAGACAAAACGACGCTGCTTTTGTCTATTCGAGCCACTATTCGAGCCGGATATTTTTGAGCTCATATAATTGTGGGAATTAAAATGAAATTACCATTATGCCCCTCCGACTTAAATGAGAAGTGATTATATAAAACAAAATACAAAAGGTAAGATCGTAATTTCACTTACTTAGTACCTACTCCCTACCAAATAATAGTTGGGTTCAACAGTGAGGGAAAGAAAAAGCAGAGGATACACCAAGACACGATGTGAAATCATGAAAAAGTAATAATATTATATTTAACAAATAAAAAGTAAAAAAAAAAAATTACGAGAACCTTCAAACCTCACCCTTTTTATTAAATCTGAATCTCATTCCATATACTCATCCAACTTCACCATCTCGGAAACACCTTCTCCAGTTACATCACAGAACAAAAATTAGACAAATAGAAGATATCCACCATCTGATTAGGTCCTCATTCTCCAGTTCCATAATTTACAGGTTAATTTTGATGTCAGTTCAGCTTCATATTTGCTTTAGACATTAGCTTCAAGCTTTAGAGGGAGTGAGGGAGGGGAAGGGGAGGATGATTGGCCGGTCATCCCACCGGCTAGTCATCCCATGGGAGATCCGTCCATTATCCCGCCCACCAACATCCATCTTTTCTATTTTCGTCATATATTTTTCATATCTGTTCCATTTTCATCTTATATTTTTCGATATCTATTATAATTTTTTCACACTATCATTTATTTTTCGATTATCGCTTTAAGTTCTAATAAACAGTATGAATCAAACCCCAATGACAAATATCATTCCCTATGATTTTTTATTTATTTATACAAATCTGCTTTTGGCATCTGCCTAATTAAATTTTGTCACCAAATCTTTTATTTTTATTTTTACATAAAAATATGTTTGTATGCACAAAAGATACTAATGTTTGATATATTTTCATACATTTTTCTTACCTCTCATATGTTTTAATATACACTTTTCTTTCACTTTACAACATCATGCCAAGAACAAAAAGAACTAGACCAACTTGGTGAATCGTCAAACCTGACCACCACCACAAAGAACACGATGATGGCTATCTAACTAATGATTTTGCAACATATCATCATGAACAAGCCTATGAACATTTCATTTCTTGACCAATTGTTACGGAGAAACGAAAACTACATTCTCAATATGATTCACTCTTACTTGGTAAATTAGATACAATGGATGGTTACCATTAAATAATTTACCAAATAAGATACATCCCCGCCTTCTCTGATTATTTTATGTTCACTTGACACCGGTGACCAACAAAATGAACCGCTCACCTTACCTCTTATGTTAAGGGGAAAAGGATCACACTCTCTCTCCGTCGTTTTGCACAAATTATTGGAGTTGAAACAGGAGATTTACAATGTTATTTTCAAAATGAGTCTACCTTAGAAAAAATTGTTGATGATGTCACTCAGATTTATACCACAATTTGTGACAACCGATTTAGCGGCACTAATTTAAAAGTCAGCCATTTAAAACCTCACTTTCGTATTCTCCATCGATGGATAGTTGAAAATGTCACTCCCAAAAAAGGACATTATAATACTGTTTCATGTTTTCAAGTTTACTTGTTATATTGTTTTGAAATTGGACAAAAATTAGATTTATGCTTTATATTACTAAAAGAAATGATGGTTGCAAAATTGGATACTCTGACTGGCCGGTCTCTACCTTTTAGAGCGTTAACCATAATTTTCAAAGTCCATGATGAACCTTGAAGGTGAAGGATAGATCGTAATCATGTCACCAATTTCTAAGTATACACTAATCCGAGCCGGTGGTTCTCGACACGCTGATGGGCTCTCTTAATCTTCAAATGAACCAATACCGATGAGGAAGAACCCAATGACAATGCCATGCCACCAAATGAACAACCTCATATCGATCGATTGTTTAGCCTTGGAACAAGAACGGTACAATCAAGTGCCACAATGGGAACAACAAATGGCTAATCAAATCAATACGGGTACTTGCTTGATGAATTTGGTACTCGATTCGATGAAATTGCCACCGCTTAGAACTCACTAATTCATCAATTTGGTGAGTTCCGTAGATTCCGAGAGACGCATTTAAATCGACAAGGAACCACGTTGATCTGATTGACTATCGAGTCATTTAGCTGTACCATTAGCATTTCCCGCCACCACCAACACCACCTGACAAGGATGCTTAACTTGTTTAAAAATCATACGGTGGTTATATTTTTTCCCCTTTTTTTGTTTTGCTTATTTATTTGGTGAGTTTTGTTGTGATTGTTTTACTTTTGTTATTTTGTTATAAACTTTTCTATTCACGTAATGAATAAGAACGAGGGGTTTTTTTTGGAAGCATTTAATTACACAGTTATAATGTTAATAAATAGTACGTCATAGATGTCTACGAAAACCTTCATTTCAATAAAAAAATAAAAATTACACAATTATTAAATAATTTGTGTGCATCAATTAATAGAAAAAATGAAATTAATGTTCAAATTAAATACAACAAGTTACTTTTTAATAATAAACATGTACCCAAAAAAAATATTTAATAATAAACATTGTTTTTTTAATGAAAAGGAAAAAAATTTCATATAACGCTCAGCATGTAAAATTAAAGTGAATACCCTAGCTGCTTAATAAATTATACACTTTTACTTGAAGATGTACTCGTGAATTTTACACATTCTTCATATAAAAAAATATTTTACTATAAAATCGGTGATATAAAAAGTAAAATATAATAATTATTTTATGTTATTTTATTTATTATTATTATTATTATTGTTGTTATTATTTGTTATTTGTTACACTTTTAAATGGTGAACTTATCACCACCACCACCACCACCACCACCACCTACCATCACCAACCACCCATCTACCACCACCACCTACCACCACCCACCACCCATCACCACCTACCTGCCACCACTACTCATCACCACCAACCACCCATCCGCCACCACCCATCACCACTAACCACCCACCGCCACCACTATCCATCATCACCCACCACCCATCCGCCACCACCACCCACCACACACCCACCCACTGCCACCAACCACCCATCACCATCCACTACCCATCTGCCACCACCACCCAACCCACCACCACCCACTACCCATCACCACCTACCACCCACCGCCACCACCACCCATCACCACCCATCACCACCCACCACCCATTTGCCACCACCACCCATTACCACCCACCAACCACTTGCCACAACCACCCATCACCACCCACCACCCATTTGCCACCATCACCCACTACCCACCACCCACCACCACATTTAATTTAATAACAACATATTTATTTCTGAAAGTTACTAAGAAACACATTGCATATTAATAACAACATATTTAATTGTTTTTGGTAGACTATATATAAATTTGCAAATTACACATTGCATGAACAATATATTTAAGTACACATGTACTAAGAAAACCATAATCTTCAGTGGCCATGGTGAACATGATTTTGCCACATAGCAGTAGCAATTGCATCTCTAACGTTCGATTGGGACGTTAACTCATGTTGTGACATGTCAACGTAGTCACTTGGTCTCCAACAAGCCCGCCTTACGCTTTTGTAGCCATTTCATTATCGCCTATAAAGAATGGATCCATAGTGCATGCAAACGGATCCAATTGTGCACTACACAACATGCAATCACGAGGCCCTTGTCCAGACTTGTAATTTGGCATGGACCGCAATATTAGGGAGCGCTTCTTCAAAACACCAACAGTTTTTTCTATGACATTGCGAATGACGTAATGTCGATGGTTAAACAATTCCTTAGGTCCCGTGATAACGATGGCCACTTAAACTCTTGCAAGTGATACCGTTGAGACCGAAATGGGGCAAGAAATCTGCATGTTCGTGAAACCAAAGATCAACCAAATAGTACTTGCCTATATATAAATAATGAATACACAGTTCTGTCAATTGATATGTATAAAAACAGATAAGGAAAAAAGTGTACCGTATGTTATTCAGGGACAGCCACCATTGGATGGGTATGAGAACTGTAGATCAGCTCGTGTAATAGAGTCAACCGTAATAGCGTTGTCATGAGCGCTACCTTCCATTTAGAATTAATAAATGTGAACAACATATCGAAGTCGCAAGCTGCGAGTACATTTTGCGATACCGTTGCTTTTCGACCGCGGAATGTATTTTTTGTCTTGAAATAGGGACCCATGCATCCATGAATGTTCTATCGATAGCACTGACACAATCCTAATTGACAGATATAAGCCTTTGATATTAAAAGTGAAACAAACTTCGATATTACTTTCATAATTAAAAGATAATAATAATTATTAACCCTTATTGATATGAACAAACTTACAAGACAAATACACTGGGGCATTTTGAACCAGTGAAAAACCGCTTGTCATTTAAAATTTTTCCCAAGATGTCCTCTAGGTTACATGGTTTGATAATCGATGATGAAAGCTTGCATTAATGCCCATAACAATTTTTATGTATCGACAAATTGTTTCCGTGGAGTGTTGAAATCTATCTACCATTATTCGATGGCAATCATTTTGTGCAAAAGTGTATAAAAAAATTCCAAGCAATTCCTCCACACTTATATGCATATATTCAGTATCGATAAAAGCCATAATGGAGTAAAGTATCTTTCAATAAAATGAATGTTTGTGCATCCATTCGCATAACGCTCATCATTGTTTCGATGGCCATTTAATAGGTCAAGATGTAATCATCACCTCAATGGACACGCTCGCTAGGCGGCTCGAGTACTTGACGCGCTTGATATGGTCATGCATTAAAGCAATCATCAAAAATCCATAAAATCATCAACGACCTCATCCTCCTCGATGAGAGCTCTATTGTATTGTTTTCTCCGGGATGACATATGTCTTTGTCTATATCACAAAGAAAAGCATAATTATTAAATATGTTATTCATGCAAAGAATGCTAGCGTTAGTGGTGAAACAAAAAATTCAAAGGATAACAAAATTTATTTAACACATGGTCATATTATAATAACTTCCATAGTTTTAATATAATGAAAACACTTAAAAGTTCAAAAAAATAAAATAAAAACATACTAACATAGAAAAGGAAAGAGGATATGATGGAATGAAAAAATAATAATAAAAACCAAATCAGAATAATGAAATCATCAAACGCCAAATAAGAAGATTTGCTAATACAAGCAAAACAGAATCCTACCATTGCAAAGCGAGGATCATGGCTAGGCGCAAATGGATAAGAGTACGCATGAAAAACCTTCACCATTCCTTATCCTTGAACAGTGTCAGTGCCCTAACGTACTGCAACAGTGGTATGTCCCCAAGCTCAAGCAGTATATCTTGACATGCATCAAGGGAATAATCATCACCACCTGCACTTACAGCCTCAGTCTCATTTTCTTGTGCACGTGAATGTCCTGTTTTGGCTTGTACATAGGATGTAAAAGCTGTGCACACATCGTCAAACCCACTTGATCGTGACTTTTTGGAACGACCACTGTCAGTCTAGCTGGTTGCAGGGCCCCTCTTGTGACTTTTGCCCTTTACTGGATCCATATACTCATCCCCGAATAAGTCAATAGGAATGGCCTCAGCGGCATTACTTCCACCAAATACATTCCCACCAAAGATCATTGCTCCAAAATTTATTTAACATGTCGCTTCTTCTTTCAGAGTCAAGGGTCCTTGTGTGGATACACGAGACTGGGCCCCAGAGCACAACAATTTTCAACAATTTCGCCATTTCTTGAAAATATTCAAACCCTTTTGTCCTAAACTTCTTCACATTTCGCTAGCCTACAAAGAAGTACAAAACAAGAATTAATCATCAGATATATCATGAAATGTTTAAAATGAAATTAGAAAATAGTACAGATTAATGGAAAATCTTATCCCAAAATTCATCTGCAACAACAAGATTCTATAATAGGATCCCATCCTGCATCACCAGGCTCGAGTCGCTTAAATGTCCGTAATCACCAATGGCGATATTTTTGGCACACCTTAACACCTATATACCGAAATCCATATATGTTGTAACCGACGGTATAATAATTCCAATGCCTAATTGTCCAATAAGTAGTACGGCCGTTGTTTGATTGTTTCTAACCTCATCTCTCAACATATTTATTAATTTCGCTTTCAATTGGGGTCCACATTTTGGTGTTCTCATTGTCATCTAATTATTTCCATCCATCTATAAATATACAAATTATATTTAAACTAGTTTGGGATGAATATACAAGCATAAAAAATTATTTTAAAGTAGACATATGGATATACAACAATAATAAAGGTAAAATGATTTGAAGGAGAACATGATAAAGGAAAAAGAATGTATAATTTTATTTCAAGGAAAAAAGTATGTAACAAATTAATTGAATTTAAATAGCAAAAATATAATCACAAAAAAAAAAAAAATTCACATAGTAGAAATATAACCACAAATAAAAAAAAAATCGCTTAACATTGTGTTTAAATAGTAGGAAAGAAATCAAGAATTTTTTTGAATTAACAATGTGTTTAACATTGAAAATTAGTATTGGTTGTTAACAATGTAAAAAAAAATAATCAATTAAAAACACAATGTTAACATTCGCCAATAATGTTTTATAAAAAATTCAATTAACATTCAATGTTTAACAATGTGCTTAACATTGTGTTATATTGATTTGAATTCAAAACAAATCAAGATATTGGTTGTTAATTGAAATTACGGAAAAAAATAGTAAAAAGCCCTGGTTCAAAGAGTTCAGGAGGACCGTGGTTCAAACCATTGAGGAATGGAAAGGCTAAGACAAAACCGAAGAGAGGTGGAAGACCGGTGGTTGACGCCGATCGATCGCCGGATGACCTCGGGACAACCGGCCGGTGTCCTAAGCACCGCCAGCTTCGATGGAAGAAAGGTTCAAACAGCTCATAATTTCAAATAATAACCGATCGAAATGGAAAATACGATCTACAAATTCTCATAAACCATTTACTTAACCGATTTAACTTCTCAAATCATGTATCCATAACAGATGAATGATTTACTGACTATTCTTGAAGAACAAAAAGTTGAAACAGTTCAGGAGGAAGGATCGGTTCGTCTGAAATCATTTTCAAATAACAAATTTTTAGATAATAGATGAAGGATGAAGGATTTATTTATCAGATTAGTGGGAGTTGAGTAGTTATAGCCGGTGATGGAATGTGTATACTGATTGAATGTGCCACTGTTTGCTCGCCGGATTTGACAATAAATTTGATAAATTTGATCCAAAAAAAGGGATGAATTTTCAAATAATTTTCTCAGAATAAAATATGTAAATAATTTTGAGTAATTTCACCGCAGTTGTCGTTGTTTGGTCGTAATAAGAATCGTCCAAGAACGCATAAATTGTAACTCACCGATTTGTGAAATATGATACCAAAGACAGAGCGGGTTGGGTGGATTCATTATTTTAAAAATGAGTCTGACTTCTGAAACTCACCTTTGATGAATCTGTAGTTCAGATCTTTGATACAGAGAAGCCACCTGTGATGAATCTGAAGAACTGGTGTAGATGAGGTTCACGTGAAAGTTGGGAGACGATGAAGAAGGCAGAAACGTTAAAAGGGAGATACTTGCTACCAAACAGATTTTCAAATGTAATTTGAATTAACACACTAATCAATTTTTGAACATTGTATCCAAACATCATGCGCGACCTCACGTGTTGAAAATTGATTTCACCACAACCAAACAGAGCCTAAATATGACCTACATACACACAATAACTTTAAATACACACTCAAAGTTTAATATATTTTTCGAGTAAATAGTTTACTTTACGTTGTGTTTGGTTGAGAGATTTGAAAGAAAAATAAAATGTAAGTGAAATATAAGAAAATATATTTATATTTTACTTAATTTCACACATATTTTCTTTTTCTTTTAAAATTTCTTTCAAATCTCCTAATTAAACACAACGTTAGGCAAATTCTCGGCAAGTGAGGTAGGCGCGTGAGGTAAAAGCGTGTGGGGTGACCAGTTCTCGTTATGAAATTCATGCACGAAGAGAATAAGCCACCCAGAGATACTACTGTCGCTCCCTCGTATCTCCACCTCTATAAAATTCTTCTTCTGTGCCCATACCTTCTTCACAACTCACTCACACCAACAAAAATAAAATTAAAAAAAAAAGCCTCTCCATATTTGGTGCCGGAAAATAGAAGAAACCACCGGAAATTTGCCGGATTCTCGCCTGCAAAAGTGAACAAGTTGGTCTATTAATCGCGAAACGTTAGGGTTGGTTGAATTATTCACAGACAAAGATTTAGTGGGAAATGGAAAAGACGATGAGTTACGAGTCTGATCACCACCACCATCATCTGAATCTCAAGGCGACTGAATTAAGATTAGGTTGCCCGTCCGAAGAGCCCGACCAACAATCGTCTCTCCTCCTACCATTGAAGTCACAAAAGACCCCATCAGAGATGATGGATGCTGCCCTGATTCCAAAAATGAAGATCAAGATCGTGCCCTCCTTCCAAGTAAGTTTTCTATATTTTTTTTATCAGCGAAAGTTAGTCGTCAGTTGTTAGATTATCATTTAAGAGTGTTAGCTTCTATCTTTTGCAAAGTCCTAAGGAGAGTTAAACCTATGACTTTCCCAAAAGGAAGTAAGCTTTCTATGTAGCCCTAGATTTTGATAGCGAATGGTTCATGAATGAGTTCTCAACAAAATTTTAAATATTTTTTATACAATTTTTATTTATATTGTGTTACATGAAATGGCAGGGCACAAGTAGTGGGGTGGCCACCGGTCCGATCGTACCGAAAAAATTGTTTCCAACAGAAGAAAAGTGAGGAGATGGTTCAGGATGTATGTGAAAGTGAGCATGGATGGAGCTCCTTATCTCAGGAAGATTGATCTGAAAATTTACCAGAGCTACCAAGAGCTCCTCAAGGCCTTGGAAAACATGTCCATGTACACTATTGGTAAGAACTATATGAACTTCAACTGCCCTTCTTATTGTTTTGTTTGGAGCATGTGATTGTTTGGTTCTGATGTTTCTTGATATATATTATTTCAGGTGGGTATACAGAGAGGGAAGGATACAATGGATCTGAATATGAACCAACATATGAAGACAAAGATGGTGATTGGATGCTGGTTGAGATGTCCCATGGGAGATGTTTATTACCTCTTGCAAAAGGCTTAGAGTAATGAAAGGATCTGAAGCTAAAGGCTTGGGATGTCTATAGAGAATACAACCTACAAAATCTGTATGGTATATTAGAATGAGAAAAGTTAGGATTATAAAAGATTTATGATCTTTGGATTGCCTTGATTAGTGTGTAATGCTTTATTTTAAGTGTAATTCAAGATCACAAAACTTTCGTAATTATTTTCATGAAAGAGTTTTTATGATATTAGAATATTAGTTGATATATAATCCTATCACTGATATGGATACATTTCTTGATGCCGTTAGCTTGGCTTCGCCAAGCTCAGTCTCTGGAAGGTTACAAGACAAAAGTACATACGGATTGGCCAGATCACAGATCACACAATTTCTTTGTGGGTGGTTTTGAGCCTCTGCATGTGAGTTTAGTTTTGTAACAAAACCCATCAAATTGACACAGAAAGATATGAAAATACATGCTTCAGATCATGTTCACATTTTTTTGTTTTGTTTTTTGTGTGTGTGTGATTTTTTTTTTTTTTTTGGGCAAGACTTTGCCATGTATTAATATAGAGGAAGGTATGTACAAATTAAATTTTGTGTAAAGCTTGATTGCCATGCTGATTAACATGTTCCTTTACATGTGTTTCTTCGTGATAAAGTTTCGAGTACAGTTATATATTCTGATTTATTTGTTCATTTATTTGTATTATCAGATAATATGATAAAATAATATTCATTATTATTTATTTAATTATGATTTTAAATAAGTGACCAGTCAACAAATATATCCACCTAAGCATAATATAAAACGGTTACATATAATATTTTTCTAAATTTTATGATGCATGTATCCTAAATATGGAAAATGGACCAAATCTGCGTTCAAGTTCGACTCAACTACTTTGTTTGGGTTACTAAACTAATTTAACCCGCAGATATAAGAAAAAATTGATAGAATCAAATTGAATGTTTAAGATCAACTGAAATTTTGATTTTCGTTTTGTTTTCCATAATTTATGGTCTATTTTGATTTTAAATATTTTTATACTAAAACAAATTAAAACAGTCGAAATATTATATTTAAATACTATTATATTTTAATTATTTAAGTATTATTAGAACATAGTACATGTTTTGTTAAAAAGTTGAGGAAGGAGCCGTTTATAGAACAATTTTAACCATTTTTTCTATTTATTCCTAATATAAAATTCTAAAGCTTTTATTAAATCTTTTAAAATCTCAAGTAAATCTCTCCCTACACCAAATGCATGGGTCTGTTTGGTTCATAAACCAAT
This sequence comes from Camellia lanceoleosa, assembly GCA_025200525.1. NCBI lineage: Eukaryota > Viridiplantae > Streptophyta > Magnoliopsida > Ericales > Theaceae > Camellia > Camellia lanceoleosa. The sequence continues at coordinate 12,492 of JANUSC010000162.1, read as the reverse complement.
GAAATAAAAATTTCAACTCAACACTAAACTTTTCCTCAATCTCAACCAAATTAACTAAACTATACCAATATAATATAACACTAACTTTTTATTTATTATAAAATACAAGTCAAATTGATGAGTCTTGTTTTTGAATGATAAGATTATTATCTTTTTATCTTTTGATCACATCAATTTTCTCTCTACTTTTCTACACATAATATAAGAAAAGTCAAAAAGACAATTATTTAGTCTTCCCAAACTTGACCGCAGAAAAAGTAGAGAGAGAGATGCTGATTGACGACCCAAAAAAAGATAAAAAAAAAATAAATGCATTTTTTAATTTAGCTAAACTTGGTCTCAATGTTGCCACATCTTTCTAGATAAAAATTATATATACATATATATATTTGGGTGTGTATTAACACTACTCAAGAATGATATATTAAAGCTTAACAAAACAATAAGTCACAAAATGTATATGAATAAATAATTTTTTTAAAAATTAGACCCCACTTACAATTTATATGAAATTTGATCAATTTGTACATGTAGCATAATTTTTACATTTTAATTATTGTATTGATGTTTTGGAAAAACTAAATGGAGATTACTATCCACATACATCACATATAGCGTAGGATTTAACAATCTTTTTAAAACAAAAACACGACTCATTAAATTATGTGAGAATATAGAGAGTCTAATGTTGTTCGATTGATTATTTAATGCAATTCATAATTTGTTTGATACGATGCAATTGGGACGGGTTTGATCAACCCACTTTATCAAAATCAATTCGAGTTGTATTTTCTTTTTCTATTTTGATATATATATATATATGAAAATTTTAACTTTTTAAAAGGCATGTAATCATTACATTTGATTCTTTAATTTCTAAAATACCATTTTATTTTTATTTTCAAATATATTTGTATTCCTCACAAGGAACAATTTTAGAAACTTTAAATTTAAAAGTTTAACTTTTCAGAATGGACATATATTTTGAGACAATAATAATAAAATAATGAACAAATAAAAGGAGATTTATGTAGGTTCGATAGGTAAACTTATTGTCTAATAAGTTTTATAAAATTAATGATGTTTTTTATCAAATACTATTAAAAAAAGTTACTAATTGTTAATTTTAATCACAATTTGAAAATTTTATTACAAAAAAATCACTAATTATAAATTTTAACGCTTAAAAAAAATTGTCACAAAGCAAGTTATTAATTTTTTCCTTTCAAAGGATAGTTTAAAAAAATTAGTTATAAAAAAGCTACTAATTATCAAATTTTAGTGACATGTACAAAAATATCTTAAAAATTATTTTTAATAATTATTTTATTAAGATTTACTTTCAATAAAACTTGATAAAATTAAATTTAATTATTAAAATCTATCGATAGTTTACTTCCACTATGAAATGAGATAGAGAGGGTGGTAAAGTTGCACGAGCTTAAGCTCCACCCGACTTTGTCAGGCCAAATATGATCCAACTCAAATAAGTTTAACTCTGGCCAAGCGGAGATTCTTGATAGATTAACGGTATATTTGATTAAGAGATTTGAAAAGAAAAATAAAAAGTAGGTAAAATATACATTTCATCTAATTTTACATATATAATTTTTTTTGGTTTCAAATTATAACTAAGCACAACGAAACCCATTAACGCTGTGTTTAATTTGAAAATTCAAAAAGAAATTTAAAAAATATATATATATATAAATAAAATATACTTATATTTTACTTAATTTCACACAAATTTTTTTTTTTTCAAATTACTTTCTAAATATTCCAACCAAACAACCAAGTACAAAAACAAAACTCTGTGCGCATTCTACACTCCCCCGTGAACTTTAGAACCTCTCACCTCAGTCGCAGAGCGGACTCTCTCTCTCTCGCGAGTGAAGATCATCTTCTTCCCATCTTCGTGTCTGTTCTTTGCTGTAAGAGCAAGACATCATCATTATCATCATCAGCAGAACAAACATGGTAGCTCGTTTGGCGACTTAATGCTTACTTGAGATCCGTCAAGCTTTTTGGCAAATTCCTAGGTTTCCTTCTAATTTTCCTCCATTTTCTCGCACTTCGCTCACTCTCTATATTAACCACTGTCTGATTTCAAATCTCATTTATTTCTTTCTTTTTCAATTTCTGCAGACTTCTCAACTTTTCGACTACCCTAAACTATGTAAGTTTGAATCATTGCTTGTATTATTATCGATACTTATGTTCCCAATCTATGTAATTGCTTAATATGATTGTGGAATGTGGTTTGTTTGGTACAACACCCAAATAGTCCCGATAACAATCCTGACCTTCCATGGGAATTTGCTGATGCTAACAAAGCTAAGGTAATCCAATTATGTGTCAAGACTCCAAATCATCAAACAACTTTCTTCTTCAATGAAATATATATATGGGTGTGTGTGTGTGTGTAAATGCATTAACTCTCCTTAATATAGATTTTGCTTTTACTTGTATCTCATGAAAGAAATATTTGCCTCGCCCGCATTCTTTGCTAAGCTCGCTCACTCGTTAGAACTCCATTGTACTGTAAACAAAACGAAGGTGAGCTACCCGGTGGGTGGGTTTGTCGAAAATCTCCCCGACGGTCAAGTTAGCTTTCTTAGAAAAGAGAGAAGACAGAGCACAGTAGAGAGAGAGAGAGAGAGAGAGATGCTAAAAATTACTTACCTCCAACGTCTATACTATAACAAAAAAGGCCTTTAGTGACAGACTGATTTTGTTTCCAAACATCAAATTTTCGTCACTAAAGTGATCTGTAACGAAAAAAATTTGTCACCACGTTCATGGCCTATATGTCGTCGCTAAAAGTACTTGGTGACGAAAAACAATAAGGTTTATTTTTTATTTTGGTGACGAAATGTTTTGTTTCAATGTTGAATTTTTTCGCCTCTATAACATCAATTTCGCTGCCAAAACTAAATAATATTTTATTTTAATTATTTTTCATTTAAATATTTCATCACCAAATAGATTTTAGGGACGAAAGTTTTCCTCATCAATGATATGGATTAAGGTGACAAAAATTGCCACTAAAATGAGCGTAAAAAGAAAATTCTTCAATGATAAAAATATTTTGTCACCAAATATTTCAATTTAGCGACGAAATATTCAAGAATGTGACTAAATTATTTGTTTCATATTGTATCATTAGTGACAAAAATTATTCATTATGTTTTTGAAAACAAATAGCTACATATTTTATTTCGTCACTAATAAAATTGAAATTTTTGAAAATGAGGGTATTATTTTCTTCTCAAATTTTTATTTTCAAGAATAATTCCTCACAAGATTTCAAGAACCTGCTCAATAAAATATCTATTACAAATCAATACGTAAATTTGTTCATTTTCATAAACATCACAATCGAAGTTTCAAAGACTATCCACAAAAATACAATATGCATGGGATTATAAACATGTCTCCTAATATCCACAAAAACGCCTACTAATATCCACAAAATATAATATCAATCGATACGGATTACCAAACACATCTCCTAATATCCAACAAAAAACATATCCACTAATATCAACAAAAATAAAATATCAAGGGCGGATTATCCAACATGCCCTGTAATACCAACAAAAATAGAAAATTTACAATGCAACCAAAATACATGTAAGGTAATATGAACAAAAACACAAAATGAGCTACCATCTGCCCTCCAAATTACCAAACATGTCCATATCAAATCTCGAATCTACAAAAAAATGAAACACATAAAAAAAAAAATTTAAAAAAAATTGCAAGTTAGAAAATTATTATCTTATTCATAAAATATACAATTTAACATGCATTTTTCGAATTAGTTTTCAAATCGGGAGTCTCGTGCCAGTTGCGTAAGTTTTCACAACTCACATTGGTCCCTCCCAAGGTGTTTGAGGTGTTCCCTGGGCCGTCTCGTGGATGTTGCACGATTTTGGCCTCCGAAAGTCTATTTTCAAGCTTAAGTGTGAGAAAGTGCATTTTTGGACTTAGTTTTCAAACCGGGAGTCCCGTGCTAGTTCCGTAAGTTTTCATAACTCACATTGGTCTCTCCCGAGGTGTTTGAGGTGTTCCTGTGTCGCCCTGTGGTCATTGTAATGATTTTGGCCTCCAATGGCCTATTTTAAGCTTAAGTGTGAAAAAATGCATTTTTTGACTTAGTTTTCAAATCGGAGTCCTGCTAGACGCCCCCGAACGCCCCGGGAAGGAAATCCCGCTTTGTTCGTTTGGGCTCACTACAGCTTCAAGACTCAATGTCACGTCCTCAGATCTAATCTCGCAGAGAGTGCAATGCAAAACCGATGAATCATCAAAGAGTTCAAATCCGCAAATCGTTTTTGAAAATAGATTTTTGAAAGAAGTGCCAAACATGGATCGCTTGCGGATATAGAGTCGCCACCTAAATATTTTATTTTGGGAGAATTTAGGAAACCCCGACTCGTTGTTCAAGGCCACGGTCCGCTATCACTAAAGTTGCCTCGACTTGGGAACTTGGGCACAATTAGGGAAGGTCACTGCGGAGCACCCCCCGTCGATCAAACATCTACCTCTACTAACCATGATATCGAAGTTTTGAAAATGTTATGCATTCTTATTCCTGTTATTAGCCTAGATTTACTACGCGATGCGACAACATACAAGTATAGATCGGATCGTCTCAATTGAAATGAAACATCTCATGTTTGTTTTTAAAGCGTTTGCTACCGCAAGTAGGCTAAAATGCGGGTTTGCCACCCTCAAATGGGCTTAGAAAACATGGTGTTTCCACTCAAGTAGGCTTAAAACTCATAATCGATGAATTGTTCCAATTCGTATAATCCAACCTTCACCCACAGCATTCAGCAGTGTATCACATAAGCACATAGCCTCATGGTAAGCATGCTATCATGGCAACACTCACACACATGCAAGGATGCTAAAGCATAAGCACTTACCGAGTACTCTAAGCCAAAATGGGTTATGTTAGAAATCCATATATGATCCTAACTATGCCGAAATGCTTAATGCAACACATGTAAAATGCAACTATAATAGGCTCGCTATTCTAAAATGACATATGAAATGCTACTACTAACACGTATTCAACTTGGAATTGAAATACAATGCGCTTAGTATGATGCGCCGAGCCCAAAGGCATGCAAGATGATGAATGGATGTAAACATGCGAGCATAAGTATGCTAATTGAAACGCGTAAACTAACCATTATAAGTCGTAAATAAAAGGAGAAAGACGTGGGGTTGGAAGACATACATTACACATACACACACTTTTACAATTGTGCCCTCGCTGAGGGTCCGAATAAATAATATTAAATCATTTAATTAACTAACTCATGAGCTAATTAATTATTACAAAACCGAATTAATAACTAGCTACAACTAATATTACACAACTACTAACTAACAAGTAAGCAAAGAATGAATGCTATTCCAAATTTGCTTGGAGAAGAGGAAAGTATGCATGCTCGCTTTAGTTCTTCGTCAAACACCTTCCTGCTGTTTTTAGAGGCTTTGTTTATAGTGGTGTCTTCCAAAGGTTTGTTGCTAGAACTTACTAAACACCTGGGTATTCACCAAAGGTCGGTCGGGCCATGAAAAGAGAGATGCCACCAACAACGAGACCGCCGCCATCGTGGTAATCGCCGGCCACCGGTGTGTCTGGACACCAAGCCGCAAATAAAGCACAAAATAGAGAGAAGGGAGGGTTCCCAAGGGCATGTATGCACTATGCCACCCATATCGCCTCAAAACATCAAGGAGAGGCTCGGATCCACGCACCATCAATCACGATCCCGATGCATGATGGCCAAAGATCCAACTTGTGCAAATCAATATGAAAATGAATGTACAAATAAAGCAAGTAAAGTCTATAATTCTATCATGAATCATCAAGAGCTTCGGTGATCGAGAATTGAGACACGCTCCATCACTGAGTATGAACGCCCATCGCTCCTCGTGCTCGATTAACACTTAATCCAAACAATGCAACACATAAGTATGGCAAACATGCAATATGACTAAGTGTGCAAACATGCAACTAACTCAAGCATGCAACAAGCATATAAGCATGATGTGAGGTAACAACCTTGGACAACATGACAAAATGCAATATGAATATGCAAACATGCAAGGCATGTAAAGGTGGACAAGTAACATACAAGCATGCGACAACATGGTAAGATGGGTTTACACCAAAGATGGACAGCTCTCAACAGGTCCAAATCAGTAGCCATAGTGACAGAATTAAACCATCAAACACACTCAAGCATGCAAATGCAAAGGCTCACCAAAGAGGCCTAAGAGGGCAACTCTCGAGAGTGCTTATGGAGGACAAATGTGCAAGTGTAACAACACTAGATACACCGAAATGAGATGATAAACAATGCCAAATCATTTAAACAACACAAATATAGCTAACATGGTAGCTAACGAACACAAAGCTTAAAGCCAATTACACTACTTTATACAAAGCATAAAGGATATGGCAAGGCAATCCAAAACGCCTAGTACATGTTAATACGAGACTAAAACATGCATGAAGTAAGCTAAAACAAGCTAGCATACAATGCTAAAACATGGGACATGCAAGGCTACAAAAAGGCAATGCACTACACCTATTGGAACCAATCATGACATGACTTGGACAACATAAAAAGTCACATTATGGTATAACAAGACCAAAAATGCATTGAAGTGATGACCCAAAGGCTTGTGCTTTTATGGCATGCACAAAGGTCCATTCTTGAGGCATAAAGCACAAGCTCTATAAAGCATTCAAAGTATGTCAAATGCAACAAAGTGACAACATTTCATGGACTAAATAACATGTGGAATAAGGGCAAAGCATGCAAACATCACATGTATGGCGTGGTAGGGCCTCAAACCCAAGACTAGCCTAAGCATTTACACTATAGCTATACAAAGCATGAGTGATATGGCCATGGAAGCCTAAAAAGTCCTAGGACAGCCTAAGATAAGCATAAAATCATGTTAGAGCAAAGTCAAATATGCTAGGATGATGAGTCAAAAACATCATGCACAAAGGGCTAGTAAACAAGATTTGTTTTACATCTATATGGAGCATGCAAAGGATGATCAAACCAACTATGGATAGGGTCATGACATGCCAAATGGTGACCAAATACATGCTGAAATGTAAACCAAACAAGCTAACATGACATGGCAAAGCATGGAGCATATGAAGCTAGTTTAGGGGATTTACACTACAAGTGTATCATGCAAGCATGGAGTGATAAAACCAGCCCAAGAAAGATTCATGGCATGGTAAAACATCACCAAAAACCCACTGAAATTGACTCAACACAAGCTAAGCACACATGCTACTTTGATGGGCTATGAATGGAGTTACACTACACGTACTAGATGCATGAAAAATATGACCAAACCAGCCATGGACAGGGCCAAGGCAGGTCCTAAAAGTCACAAAAATAGGCCTGAACCAAGCCTCAAAAATGCATGGAGGGATGGTCCTTTGGAAGGCCAAAAATGCAAGCAAAGAGGAACTAAAAGAGAGGGGGCCACCCCCTCTAATTAAGGACCTCAAAACCACACCTTTACCATTGAAAATCCACTAGATTTTAGTAAGAGGCCAAACCATGGCTAGCTCTGAAGCCTCAAGGAATGGCTTAAAACAAAGCCAAACAGCATACAAGGGGGTTACACACCCAGCAGCAAAGACTTTAAACAAACTTCAAAAGCACTTAAATACAAGACTTTTTTCAGTTATAAGCAAAGCCCAAATCAATATGCAAGGAGGCTAAAGTGAGGTGCAAAAAGGTGCAAAATGGAGAAAAATACTCACCCTTGAAGACCCAATTCAAACCAAAGCAACTTCAGGTGGAAACCGCTTAGACCTCAAGAAGACCTTCCAAGAAGCTTGGTCCAATGGTGGTGGTGTATCTCTATGTGTTGTAGTGCAAAAGTGCAAGGAAATCCAACTTCAGCACAAAATACAAACAATATAGAGAGAAAGAGAGCTTTTTCTCTTCAAAATAAGTGAACCCTTCTAAGGAGAGAGGCTCTCACCATATAGAGAAATGCAAAGCTAAAGCTTCTTCAAGAAGCTTTACAAGGGTTCCATCCCTTCATACACGTGTATGGAGGGGAGTAAACAAAAAACTAGCTGGCTCAAAAGATTTGGAGGAAAACCAGCTAAGACAGGGGGGGTGCCGGCCATCATCAATGGCTGGCGTTGGCTCCGATGGTCGAGCATCACCAATGGCCGTGGAGCACAAAAGACATGGCCGAAGCCATGCCATGGCCGTGAGTGCACCAAAAGGTCCACTATGAAAGGACCTAGCCAAGGTCCAAAAAGGCAGAAGGATATAAGGTCCAAAGCTCAATCGTGACATTCCGCATGACGATGAGTACTGAGGAATCGAACTAGTTGTTGGGTGTACCTACAAGCACAACCAAGTCTTAAGGACAGTAAAAATGGGGTGTCTACATCCGTGCTAGTTCGTAAGTTTTCACAACTCACATTGGTCCCCGCAGATGTGTTTAAGGTGTTCCTCGGGCCGCCCCGTGATCATTGAATGATTTTTGCCCCAAGGTCTATTTTCGCTTATGTGAAAAAGTGCCTTTTGGACCTAGTTTTCAAACAAGGAGTCCTGTACTAGTTCCGTAAGTTTTCACAACACATTGGTCCTCCCGAGGTGTTTGAGGTGTTTTCTAGGCCGTCCCGTGGCTCATTACATGATTTGGCCTCTGACCTATTTTCAAGCTTAAGTGTGAAAATGTGCATTTTTGGACTTAGTTTTCAAACCGGGAGTCCCATGCTAGTTCCGTAGGTTTCCACAACTCACATTGGTCCCTCCCGATGTGTTTGAGGTGTTCCCCAGGCCGTCTCGTGGCTGTTGCACGATTTTGGCCCCCGGTGGCCTATTTTCAAGCTTAAGTGTGAAAAAATGCATTTTTGGACTTAGTTTTCAAACCGGGAGTCCCGTGCCAGTTTCGTAAGTTTTCACAACTCACATTGGTACCTCCCGACGTGTTTGAGGTGTTCCCCACGCCGTCCCGTGGCTGTTGCACAATTTTGGCCTCCGGTGGCCTATTTTCAAGCTTAAGTGTGAAAAAGTACATTTGGACTTAGTTTTCAAACCGAGAGTTCAGATAGTTTTGTAAGTTTCACAACTCACATTGGTCCTTTCGAGGTGTTTGAGGTGTTCTCGGTCCGCCTGCGGGTCACTGTATGATTTTGGCTCCCTTGGCCTATTTTCAGCTTAAGTGTGAAAAAGTTTATTTTTGGACTTAGTTTTCAAACCAGAGTTCCGTGGTTAGTTCCGTAGAAGTTTTCATAACTCACATTGGTCCCTCCCGACGTGTTTGAGGTGATCCTGCCGCCTTTGTAGCTGTGCACGATTTTAGCCCTTTAAGGTCTATTTTCAAGCTTTAGTGCCGTAAAAGTATTTTTTGGACTTAGTTTTTCACCAGTTCCATGCCTACATGTTAGAATTGTTTTTACGACTTAGTTCTCGACTTAGTTTCATGCCTACATGTTTGGAATAGTGCAAATTTCAAAGTAGTTTCCTAATTGGGAGCCACGTGCAGTGTATTTCAATGTTTGTGATGTTTCTCGGCTTTTACATGCATAGTTCACTATCTTAGTTGAAGAATAAATTTCTACTAAATTAACATAGAAACATAATATACTAACCAAAGAAACTTGTCCATCGTAATCCTAACTTTCCCCACCCTCACAAAAATTTTCTCGTGATACCTTTTCGCGTTTCTTTTAAACATTTGGATGATCTGTATCTTCTTGCTTTGTTTTTCTCCTCGACTTTTTCAAACCTTGCAATTTGTTCTTATTTCACAGTTATTTGCAGCCTTTAAGGCATTGAACATAGTCACTATTTTCAGCGTAGTGCAGCGGCTTGTATTCACGAAGAAAGAATAGCGGCCTCATACAATGAGTCCTTTCACATAACCCCGACCTTGGCTAAAGTACCTTGGCCCGACAACTCCTCACGGGGTCAAGGATCGCACTAATCTGCGAAGAGTAGGTGCACGCTTCTGCGTCTGTATCATGTTGTCTCTATTAATTTGTAAAATAAATGAAACAAGTATTGAATTATTCTACACCTGTTATAACGCCAAAATAAATAATATTATCAAAATTGAAAGGCATTGGGTTTTGCATACATACATGAGTAACTTGGCTCTTCGATGAAATCCATTCATGCGTGTCCAAATTGTAGTGGATGCACTGGCAAAATTTTGCTAAATCGGAGCACTTTTGCCATTTGCAATTCTATAAAACTACGACCCATTTTTTTGTCAATGTTAATTCAATGATTTAAATAACAAAGCCTACTAATCTAATAAAATAAATTAATTAGAACGCATGAGCTGTATTGACAGACACCCAGACAGTTTAATTAAGTCCACAAATATTTAGGAATTATATATAATTATGGTAATGTGATGAATAGACTATTAAATAATAAATATATAAATCTAATTTGGCATTGGGTTTATCAAATATAGAATTATTTTGGAAGCAAAAATTAACACACTTAATGGAAATTGTAATAAAAGATAGTAAATAAATAAAAGAAAATGAAAATGAAAAAAAATCTATAGCCGGTTTACTTACAAATAAGCTTTTATGCAGCTTTTGGCCCAAAAAGAAAAAAAAGAAAAAAAGAAAAAAGAAAAAAGAAAAAGAGAATAAAGGCCCAAGTATTTAAGACCCAGAGTCTAAAAGATTTTTTATTTGTCCCTAACTGATTCAATCTTATCTCAAATCTACAGTTAAGAACTTCACACCTCTGGCCTCATTATAGCTACCGAGGGAGAAGAGGAGGGAGTCACTTGTTTCCTCCTAAGTGAGGCTTAGCTTTTACATGATATAAATAAGGTCAGGAGTGATGAACTATTGAAGAAAAAAACGAAAAGAACAAGAGGGGTGGAAGCCAAGAGAGAGAGCAAGGCACGCCAGAGTGAGAGTTTTATGAGTTGATAATAGGGAGGATTACGATAAGTAAAGTAAGGCTAAGAGGTTATAATTAAGGTGAGTTATGTTATACCTTGATCTACCATTATATGTTTTCACCGAATGTTTTGAGTTACCTATAACTTATTTTATATACAAGCTATATTTTAAGTTATATAAATAAAAATTTATGTTTTTATAAATATTTTAGTTACGTGGGTTGCTTTCTAAACTCTGTTTACTAAAAAGGAAACCCATGGATAAGTTTCATTTAAATTTTAGAATATGTTTGACTATAACCTTATAAAATAATTATGTTTTTCGCCAAATATCACCACAGGAGTCCTACGCGCCCAGGGGACTCTTAAATAACCAATCGGCTCTCTGTTTTGACCACTTTGTGGTCCTCTGCATTTTGTCATGGATCCATTGACCTCACGATTTGCATTGTCACTTTTGTGACCTCTCACGTTCTGTTTGGTTTTATACTGTGGGTTATGATTATTACTTTACATGATTTTTGTATTACACTGCTTTTTTTTTAAATAAATTGTCATTTAGAATTAAATTATGCAAAATATTTTAGCCTACTCATTATCCATGAATTTATTTTATTCCTACACTCTTGGCCTGTATTTCTCCATTCTGTTGTGTGCTTATAGGCTGTTACCCGCTTCAATTTGGCGAGATGTGAGAAATCCATACTTCTAAAATGAGTTTTGCTCATGGTGTTGTTGAACCACTATTTTATCTTTCTTTTTTTTTTTATATTTTTGTTTCTTTTGTTTCTATTCGGGCTGATCACTTTAATGAAAATAATAAACCCTTAAAAATGTATTTCTTTTATTTTTAGTAAAAATGTAATGCAAATTTCTGTTTAATTATTTTATTTTTAACTTGCGTATAACTTAATTAGCTCGAATAGAGAGTTACTAAGTCACGATTCAACTCTAAGCCCCTGGGTTGAATTAAATTGACAAAGCAAAATATCGAGCTTGAGGTTTAAAAAAAAAAAAAAAAAGAGTTATAAATAAATCTATAACTAAAAGCCATATAGCTAAAAAAAATGCATATATATATGAATATATATGGTAAAATCAAAAATAAGATAAGATAATAATAAATATTTACATGTGTTAGTTTCTGTGTAAATCTCCAGTTTATGCGGTGTAGGAAGTGTCGGTACCTTGATGCTTTTGGAATGACCTCGGCCATCAACAGATGAAATCTTAGCGGTTTTTCCCTGCCCCGCCCCGTCCCCTGCCTCGCACGAGGTTTGCAGGGGAGATTACGAGAAATAGTCGGGAAATTGCACCACGGTCTTGGCAGGTTGTGCGATAAACAATTTATATCGGTTGACCCCTCGCGGCGCCCCACACTTGGTAGCAGGAGGCATAACGCTTTGCCCGGCCTACGCATACTATTTACGGACCATCGTGTCGTTGGCATGCGCGGTCATGATGCGCCGCGCATTATATTATGACCTCACCTCTAGGTTGCGGCCGAGAGAGCGTGTACCGAGGATTATATTTTTA